>JARHVA010007485.1:0-427500 GCA_037957365.1 Torreya grandis | reverse complement strand
ATATAATTTGATTCCTCTTTTTAGACACTGATTGTGTAATCCAACTAAGAGTGGCTAAAAATGAATCGTGTCATGTTCCAATGGCCACTATTACTTATGAATCTATGATTGAAGCTGCAATATTGGTAGTTACTATAATAAGTGTCATGTTTACCATTGACATTATTATTAAGTATTTATATGTCTCTACCCCATGTTGGAATCACAATAACTAAGATGGGGGTGGGTGAATCAATGTACTAATTTTTTTTTCAATAATAGCCAATCATTCAAGAACTATGAAAGCAACATTAATATCTATCAATGTATTAAAACCATTAATATGAGCATAACATAAGAAATCACACATATGAGTGGAAAAAATTTAAGGGGAATAATACCACTATGATACTTATAAATGGAATACTATCTTATAATACAAAATATCAATTTTTTTTGAGCACCAACTCAACTTAGAACACCAATCCTAATGAAGTCAAGCAACTACTTGACTAGGCTTCAACAAATACCCACTTACATGGAAGCACTAACTCTCTAAGTGATGTAGCACTAACTCAACTACCTCATGTATTTTTATCACCAAACATCTACTTTGTTGTTATGGTCTCATTTCAACACCTCCTTCTGTTCTCCCAATCAAGATGTTATTCTCTTTTATTATTTATTCATAAATAAGCCTAAACTACCTTGTATATATACCATTCTCATGGTCACACACCATTTGGTTAGTCACACACCTCAAAAATATTATGTAGGCCATATAATAGGTCTTATAACATTTTATGTAATTGATTAAAATTAACTTTGAACCCCTTTTGGTCTGCAACAACCCAATTAGGCCTCATTTTTCTTTTAGGCCTCATGGAGACCTAGTTGCATTAGGTCTATCCTCTTAGCATCAAGGCTTGATTATTTTGGGCCTATAATTCATTATATAAAAAATAAAAACAATTTAATCACTTATAAAAATACATATAATAACCTCCTCCATTCTTGATTAGATCTATGTATTGTATTCATACCATGAAAACTCCTTTAGGATCAACTTCCCTATTAGGCATGTGTACCTTAAAAGGTTATCTTATAAAAATGAATATTAAATTCTCTTAGGATACTAAAATATGACAAATTAGAAAAAATTATAGGTTATCCATGACCTCAAGGTCATCACCAAATGTTTGTAACAATTGCACCTAGGCGATAAAGGCTCAATAACATCTCTTCAAATCACTACTCACTCAAAATTGATAATTTACCTCAAAGACCAGTCATGGTGACTTAGACCTAAAAAAACTATTTATAAAATATCCATGAATAATAATTCATTTAAATTTTCCTATGATATTTATATACCATCTTTATATAAAATGATCATATGGTCCAATATAAAATATTGGTCTTGTAGAACAATTTCTTGACCTTATATCACATAGTCTTATCTGAACTAGAGAAGTCATTTTATGAGAAACTTTTCACCATATTTATTGACATAAAAAACTTATTATAATAATTAACATGACTTAATATTAATAAATAAAATCTTCATGTATTTTTTCATCAATCTAATATGCTCAGACCCTTAAATCCATCTTCTCATCTATGCCTAGGTGTTTCACTATTCACACCATTAGGTATGTCTATGATTGGATAACTTGGATAACCAATTTAGAAAAAATTAAAGGGTGGAACATATCCATAAACCATAATGGGTATGTAGTATGTGTTTCTAGCTTCTTATTCAATCCAATGTCTCTTTTTGACCAATAAAGTTTTTTGAGAGCTATAACTTCTTGACAAATAATCTTGTATCTATGCATTTTATATCTCATCTAACTAACAACACCACTTCAAGATACCTAGGAGAGATGAATACATGATAAAATATGTTTTATATAAATTTTAAACCATTATAATCTTATTTAAACAAGATCATTCACATCTAGTCATTATTAGAGTTTTAGGAAGGTTTAACATAGGTTTTGGTGTTAATGATTGTTCATAAAGGTTTGCCCTTTAAATCCAAGACCAATTCCTTGATATATTATCTATAACACTTACCCATCTCTCCTTAACATATAAATATCCTATTAAGATCTTAAACATGCCAATGAACATCTGAAAGTGCTTCTTCAGTCTTGAGATCTCATTTTATGACTTGAGAAGGCCTAAAATAGTGTTTCATGCAATTTTATTCAAACCATGACCTAAAAATTTGTGAAAATTCATAAAAGATCTTACATTACCTCATCCATGCTCATATATTAATAATTTACTTTAAATATGATCTTCATGTCTCATTAGGCTAGGTAGGGTCTAAGAGAGGTCTAGTTGTAGGCTTAGTCAGAAGGTCTTACCCCTATAGGTTCACCCTGAAACTCTCATGAGTGATTAAATGCCTCACATATATTCTAAAATAGTGACATAAAACCTTCACATTCCTATTTTCATTCATTTTTATGCACATACCTCTTTATATCATGATTAGGCTTCCTATGCAACATTTACATCAATGACATGTACCTTCTTGTAACCATAAGGGATTAGTTTCCTTCAAATTATCTCTCTTTATTTAAAATAATCTCTTGCCTTAAAATTATATTTTATGACAACATCCTTAAATTATAAAATTCTCTCAATGAACCTTGTCACATCACACATAGCTAAACTAGGCTTAGTCACATTTGACATCATTCTTCACAAGACACACTTTTGACATCAATCACAATAATCAATAATCTCCCCCTTTTCATTGATGGAAACCAATCTCATAAACATATCTTAATAGGATATTTTCCCCTCATTCTAAACTTTTTCCCCCTTTGACATAAATGACAAAGATATGTTTGAAACTTCATCGATCACACCTCTTAAAATAAAAAAAACTCAATATATAGGGTTATGAATTTATGAGTCATCATACAAACATGTTCCCCTTATCTTCATTAATACCTTATTATCACTAATCACTCACTCTTGGAGATAATGAACCACTATATTATATCCCCCTAAGCACTTTTATTATACAATGACTTCTAGGGGTAGGAATGACAACCAATTCCTATCTTAGATGTTTAAAAGTTGACTTTGGAATTGACTTAGTCAAAATTTCTGACATCTAATCATGTGTAGAAACATATTCAAGTTTGATACTTTTTTCACTTACCTATTCTCTTAGGATATTATACCTAATGATAATGTGCTTAGTTCTTGAGTGAATGATAGGAGTATTTGATATGCTTATGGCACTTATATTATCATAATAGATAGGGCTAGGACTATCACACTCCACCTTGTATTCTTTTAAGGTATATCTCATCCATAATAACTAAGTGAGAAATTAAGTTGATGTAATGTATTGAGCCTCATAAGTAGATTATGGTTTTCTTACTTATCTAATAAACTAGGAACTCACCTAAGAATAAATCCCCTCCAATATTATTCTTCCTATCATCTAGACTTCCTACCCATTCTACATTTGTATAAGCTACTAAGTTAAACTACTTGCTATGAGGATACCACAACCCAAAATCCATAGTCCCCTTGAGATACTTAAGTATACTTTTTATTGATTGTAGATGATTTTCCTTTGGGTCTGATTGAAACCTTCACACAAGACCTTATACTTACATTATGTCAATTCTAGATGTAGTAGTGTAAAAAAACCTTCAAATCATTGACATGTATGATTTCCAATTGACCTTTGGATATTCATCTTCCTTGATCAACTTACACCCTATGATCATAGTTGTGATAACTTCCTTGAAATATTCCATCTCAACTTTCTTTGGCATCTCTCTTATGTACTTATATTTTGAGATGAATATACCTCTCTTTTATTGATTTATTTGTATCCCAAGAAAGAATGATATTTCTCCTAGTATGGACATCTCAAATTCTTGCTTCATCACATCTGTAAAGCCCTTAGTCATACTCTCATTGTTTCCTCCAAATATGATGTCATCCACATAGACAACCAAAATCAATTGATGGCCATCTTTTATATTTATGTATATATTATTATCTACAACTCCTCTTTTCAATCTTTGATCTAATATATACCTATCCAATATAGCATAGCAGGCTCTAGGATCTTGTTTTATACTATAAAGAGCCTTCTTAAATATAAAAATATAGTTTTTTTTACTTGATATTGAGAAACCCTTAGGCTTCTCTATGTACACCTCATTTTCCATGTTTCCATTCAAAAAGGTAGATTTTACATCCATCTGGCACACCTTGAATTCTTTAAATAATTCATATGCTAGGAACAATATAATGGCTTCCAATCTTTCTACTGGAGAAAAGGTCTCCTCAAATTCTACCCCTTCTACTTGGGCATACCCTTACATACCAATCTATCCTTATTCCTAGTGAATTCTCCATATTAATTCAATTTTTTCCTAAACACCCATTTAGTACCAATGACATTCTTGTCTTTAGGCCTAGGCACTAGTTCTCAAGTTTCATTATTTTCTATTTAGTCTAACTCCTCATTCATAAAACATAAACTATTTTTTCTTGCTTCTGAAAGTTTTTTAGGTTAAATCTTAGATGATAGAGAAACATTATCTTTATTTAGATTATTTTCCAGCCTTCTTATTATTTTCATACATGCATCCTTATTTATAATGATTTATGATTTAAGATAATTTCTTTGAATCTATATTGAGGGGCCTTTTGAGTTTTTCCTTTCCTCAACTTATCCTTATTACTCATTAATCTCTATTATTTCCTCTTCATTATTGAACTCTAGATTATGTGATGTATCCATTGACTATGAGTGTGATTTCTTTATTTCATCAATCTTCACATTGGTGCTTTACACTATATTCTATAACCTCTTGTTATAGCATATATAGGCTGAGCTTACTGATGAATACCCTAAGAATATACCTTAATTAGACCTAGAGTTAAAATTACCTAAGTCTTCCTCATATCTTTTGATGACTCATTTACTTCCAAATACTCTAAAGTGTTCCACATTAGTAGGTTTGACTTTTCATAGTTTATAAGGAGTCTTATTAACATTATTACTTATCTATCATCTTTTCAAAATGTAGACTATAGTGCTCACTACCTTTATCTATTATCGATTAGATAATCTAGACTCATTTAGAATAATTAATTCCATCTCTTAAACTATCCTATTATTTCTTTCCACTACCCCATTCTGATGAAGTCTCTTACCTATTGAGAACTATCTATTTTTCCCATGAACCTCATAGAAGTCATCAAACTCATTAGACCAAAAATCTCCTCCTATGTTAGATCTTAGGAATATGATCTTCCCGTTCTTCTCATTATCAACAAGTGCCTTAAATGCCTTGAACTTATCAAGAGATTATTAATTTTATTTCAAGAATCCTACCCATGTCATTCTTTTATATTCATCTATGCGTAACATGAAGTAGCTATCTCTTTGAATAATTTGGATTCTTGTAGGCCTATAGAGACTAGTGTGCATAAACTTCAAAGGTCTTGTAGTAGATTAATCCTTATACTTGAACCTTGTTCTAGTTTTATTACCATGTTGATGTGCCTTAGAAAGTGTGTTTGTTGGTTTGGTGATTTTAGGGATGTTATTTATAGAATTTTTAGTAATTATCTTGACCAAATTATAAAATTTTAGGTGGCCTAAACTTTTATGCCATAGAAAACTTACATCCATCTTTATCATAAAGCATATCTCCTTCTTGATCTAATTTAATACATATAGATTATTCTTACTCCTCTTAGCATTGGAAATTAAATTTATTAATTTGTCTCTCTATATCTCATGCACTTTATCATGAAATTTTAGTGTGTGTCCTTGGTTACAGATATGACTTACACTAAGTAGGGTATGTTTCAAACCTTCCACATACAACACATTATTTGTCTTGGTCTTCCAATTGTCCAAACTCAAGATACCCTTGACAACTATATTGGAAAATGTTTTATCTCTAAATGTAACTATTCCTCTAACATTATTATCTAATAAGATGAATTTTATCTTGTCCCCTATCATGTGGCTTTAGTTGTTTCACTATGTTTTGTGTTATTTTCTTTTGATTTAAAAAAAAGTAAAACTCAAAGAAAGGGAAAGGTGTAGATGAACCTAGATTTAGTTGCATGTTATATGATTCAGATGATGTGAATAAATCCTCTTTGGATTATGAGGACTAACCTAAAATAAGAATGAATCTATAAATGATATTGATTAGTAATATAAGAGGGTGGATTGCCTAACAAGTGATAGATCCAATAATTATAAAAACTCATTTGAAGGTTGTCAATCCACTCATTTGACAAGTTAAGTTCTAAATAATGATAATAAATGCTTGCATAAAGTAAAATAAAGTACTAAATCAAAATTTAATAAATGATTTTCAAGATAAAATGAGTGATTTTTTAAAAAATGGCATTATCTTGTTCAAAATTAATGCTATAATTCTAAAACTTGATTCATAAAATTGATTATGATTATGTGTTATAACAGAAGTCAAAAATTCATATTTTGGGTAAGGGTTGATTAGTTATTTTAAATTTCTATTTTTGGGAAATAGAATTACATAGAGACTAATTTTTGTCACTATGTAACCTATGTCAACAAGGGATGATTGAGGCCAATCAGGGGATGACCGATATTGGTCACTGTGTGTTTGCCATAGTTCTAGTGTTGTGAAGAAATAGACTTTTCACTAGTTTTACAAGGGTTTTATGGGATGTTTGGGGTTTTTAATGGTTATGAAGACAAAATGAGGTCTCAATTATATAAAACATAGGGATTTGATACTCAAATGACTAGGAATGGTCAGTAGGAATTTTGTGGATAAGTGGGTATCTACATTTATAGAAATCCAACACAAAAGAGAATATGAGAAAGATTGGAAATGAGTATAAGAAATAGACTACCAAGACTAAATAACTGAACATAGAATAAGTGTAGGATACATAGTTAGTGTTGGATTTGTTGGCATGAAGATGTCCTAAAGTTGAGTGTGAGCCACTTGGGAGCCTTGAAAAAAATAGATAGTGTATACACAATATTTTCAAACTTTTATCAATTATTGACATTTTGTATCTTACAAGAACTCATCAAGTCTCAATCTCTTTGAGTGCATGCCTTATTAGGTACACCAAAAAAGTGGTGATCAGACCATTAGTGTTTCATAATATTTTTATCCTTTTTTCCACTTGCCATATGCATTCTTATCTCCTAAAACCATTTAACCTAAGCTCATTCTTCTCACTTATACCCATTCTAATCATTTGTCATGCTTTATCCTCCTTTTTATTTCCTTGAACCCCTTTCACTAGTTGATTAGACAAGGTTGACTTGGTTAACCTTATAATATTTAAGGATATTTTTGACTTGGAGTTTTGTTAGCCTTTTGGTCAACCTAGCTCAGAACCTAGTGATTTATCTCTCAAAAATAGACTAGCTCAACTCGATTGACCCTATATAATTGACATATTCAGAAGGATTTAGGATAAGATCCACCTATATATACAAGTTCATTTCCAAACATTTGAGAATAAAGAAGAAAATAATAATAAGTGTGAATGAACATCTACTTATTAACCATCGTACTTGAGGAATAAATATTAGGGTTTCATACTTTATTTGGTTATACAAATCTTGTCTTGTGGAGAAGTCTATTGGATGCATATATATGTTGTGTAGCCTTGAGTTTGTTTTTCTTTGTTATCCATACATACTACAACAATCTCTTGTAAATCACCTTGGCCAAGGGAGAGATTGAGGCTCGATGGGTTCATCTTCAAACTAAGTATTTCTAACTTTATTTTTCCTTTATAAGAGTAGAGAGATAATGTAGTTGTGCTTCTTTCCCATGCATTAGGATTCCATAGACATGGACATGAGTATAAGTCTTAAGTGCATGTTTAGTTTAGTTTTTTTTGTTTCTAACCCCCACTTTTTGCCATAAGCTTTGGTGAGCACTAGATTAGATTTACTTTCATGTTATTATATATAGAGTGAACATTAAACCTATGGCTCTTTTAGGGTTGTTTCTTGATTATGTTAGAATGTAGGTTTTATAATCCTTCATAGAATGGTATATTGAGATAATTGATCCCCTAATTGGGTCTAGAGGATCCCCATATTTCTTATGCTCCTAATTAACAAATGTATTCACAATTAGAAGTGTAAGCATGATGTCTCTTCTCTGAGCTAAGATCGATATATAGACATGAGGTATTTATGATTGCTTACATTATAGCTAACCCAATGTGAACTAACCCTTATATGATTTGTTCACCTTATTTCATTATTCCATTCTTTCATCATTATTTTTATCATATTTTTTCCATAATAGCTCAAATTCATCAATGCAACTCTGACTTCTATGCACATGTCTTTAGGTACATACTACTAGATCAACCCTATATAGTTTCCAAACTTTCATACATTCTTTCTTAGTTACTAGGTGAACCCATTCGACCATGTACATTCTAAGTACTTAACAATAGGGTTATTCAAATCTTGATCAACCTAATTGAACTAATTATTAAAAAATTTAAGCATATAGCAAAGTTCTTGAACAAAAATATTCATTATATGAATCTTTGATCCACCAAAGTTCCTTTCTATCTATTTGTCTCTTTCTTTAAAATCTTTGATTTTATAGTTTGCAATATTTAAAACTTCCCTTATACAGTCAAATGGATTTACCTTATCAACCCAGTTCTATGTGTTGTTTGAATAATTGGGTCAACTCTATCAACCCTATTCATTTTTAGACCTTACTTCCATAGTATAGGATTTACCCTAGAGAACATGTTTTGTATTTTCTACATACATTGTTCACTATATGAACATTATACCTTGTTTTAAATTTGGAATTAAACTTATATGGTAGTAATTTAGTTTATACTTTTTTTTTTATTGCATGCATGCTTAGAATAGATGGCATAGCTTAATTAGGTGGTTTTTAATTAACCATTTAGTTTTAATATTTTATAATTTATGCAAAAATTACCAAATAAAAAAATCTAAACAAGCATTTTAACATTTGACAACCCAAGACCAACCTACTTAGATTTCATAACCAAGGGGGAAGCTAACTTAATGTTCTGGTCAAGTATAAAACATGGTTAATGGTATATTTTAGCTAAGAACCTGACACCTTTATCGATGTGGTGTGTGAAGTAAGGGGGTAGGCTCCAATACCAAGCCTATATCATTACCACTATAGATCCCTTTTAGCCCAAACTACCTGAAACCATCCTTAGATTGCCTTCTAGTTCCTTGCTTACAGTCAACTTCTCATCACATATAGAATCATATCTTAATAATATAATGAACATTAAATTTGACCAATTAGTTAGCTATTTAATTTTCAAGTTTATTGCTTGCTCTTTGTTCAATTATAATTTGTATTGCAAAAACTTTCATTATCCAACATTGATGCAAGGTTTCATGCTATGTGCTTCAATTGGATTGGCCAGAATTGATCTAGTTGATTGTTTATTTCCCTTAATTTATTTATTTTAAAATTAATTTAAAAGGATAACTTTTTTAAATTCACAATCTATTATAGGATTCCTAATTTTCCCTACATGTTGTACTGGATTGACCTATTTGACCTTGTACCTTTTTCTAGCCTTTGTTCACTATACAAGATTGACCCAGTTAACCTTGTACTATTTTTATACCTTGTTTACTCTTTTTCTATCCTATATTTACTATGATAGCTCAACCTATTCAATATTAAACTATGTATAGACCCTATTTTTGTGCTAGGTCAACCCAGACAACCCTATATTATTTATGTCATTTCATATTTCCTTGATTTCTCATCTATCTTTCTTTCACTTCATCATGGACTTTTTATTTGATGACAATACTAAGTTTTATTTAATAAACATGATGAATTTTGTGAACCCTCATAGGGTCTCCCATAGATAGAGTAGGGATTCTCTCTTAAATGGAAGTAATGTTCATATTTCCACTCACATAATGAACTATGGAACCCCTCCTAATACATCTTCACAACATAATCCTCTCTTCTCATTATAATACCAACATGAATTATATTATACCCCTAAAATGGTCTTATTTATCCCTAAATTTAATCAAAATTGAGGAAATGATCCTTCTACCATTTACAATCTTATGATTAATGGTCAATCTAAAGAACATCATTCACCTACTCCTACATTCTCAACTAGATTTGGGGCTACCACTTTCTTTGATTCTTAGCTTCTTTATATGATTCTCACCCCTTATCATACCATGACCTCTTCTTCTCTAACTTCTTCCACCTCCATGATTATTATATCCACTAACATGGTAGGTTATATATCTAGTGGACCTCTCATAAGATCCACTATCCTTAATCTTTCCACTAGTGCATAATTTGTTACCTAAGGTAATCATGATACTAATGCTTCTTCTTCTCAAATATTCACTAGTCCATATTTTGATACATAATCAAATTTTACCACTAGTGACTCACATTATCATAATTCCTCTCAAGATCTTACCAACACCAATAGTGGTATCCAGGCAACTAATACCACTTTTAATGCTTCTAATAATAGTAATTAGACACATCAACTATTATTACAAACACTCAATCAGATGAATAACTTTGAATCTCATAAAATAAATCAAATGATGAGAATAAAAAACCACCTTATTCATCTTCAATCTAATCCTCAACCAATGGCTTAGGGCACACATAACCAAAATGTTCCCCTCCTCCTCTTCATGATTCTCAAGGCAATATCATTCCTCAACCTCCTTTTGTCAACAAAACTATTAAGCATCTCTAAAATTAACCTCTCATAAATAAAATTTCTAACATTGATATAGGAGCTATCACAACTACAATTTATTATAATGGATCAATGGATCGCACCCTTCATCTTAAAATATTTAGAAATGTTTAAAGGATTGGGTCAAATTAAACACCTTTGTCATTACCAAACTCTTATAAAAAACTCTCATAGGTGATGAATTAAATTAGTAAAACCAACTTAGAACTCATTCCATTAATAGTTTGGAGGATTTAGTCTATTATTTAGTTTAATAATTCCAAACTAGTGATCTTCCCAAAATCACTTTGGCCCACTTCATAAATTTCAAATAATTGGAAAATGAAACTACTCAAGCATTTGTTAAAAGGTGGAAAACTTTGTCAAATAAATGTGAGAATAACATGGATGATGATAATCTTTTAAATCTCTTTATCAATTCCCTTTTTCCTAAACTTAAATATCAGGTCTGCATTCTCTCTCCATGTATATTGAAGGAGGATATTAACCAGGATAAATGAAAAGATTTCCTTATGTCTTAATTCAAGCCACCCAAACCTTCTATAGGTCCTCATCACTTAATTGAAAATAAAAATCATAATATTACCAATGATGGTGTTATATATTCTTATGACACCATTCATAATGTTTAAGCTGGCATTCCTACCCCTTCATCAGAACTAGCTCCTCCTTCTCAACAATATACCAGTCCTTAATTATCTCTAGCAAATAACATTAATGTTCATAAACCTCTACCATTATCTAAATTTCTTAAGTGTCTACATATACCTCTTCCAAGATAACTTGACTCTACCCATCCTATGAAATCCTAGTATGATCCTAAAACATTTTATGGTTTCACGCTAGTTGGGGTCATTCTCATGAGGCCTATAGACAACTTCATAATTTAGCTATAGACTTTCTTATGGGTCTTAATTTTTATCATGATTAAATCATTTGAATACATTAACAATATAATGAAATTTATTTTAAGGACTATAAATCACATGATAAATCTCAAGCCTTGAACCAAGCCAATGCTCATTTGGCTATTTACAAAGACCCTTTTCCTAATCATTAACCTATTCAAGATAAATAAGACAAGCCCACCCCCCCCACCAATAATAGAGAAAGTATTTTTGACCATAATTTTTAAGAGAATGTGGTTAGAATGACTAATATGCAAAGGGTGGTGGCTTTCATTGATTCAAAACCTATCTACACTCCATCTCAAACATGTCATGTTATCTAGGATTATTCCCCAACTAATTTAAATGAGTTTAGGCAAGATGACCTTGTTACTTTTTAAAATCCAATTTTTTTGATTCTCCCCTAGATAAAACTTACTATTCTATTTCAATCACTCTTCCATCATCTTCTAACACTAATGATACTCAAACTTCTACCAATTCTCAAAATCAACTTAAACCAGCCAATTCATCATCACAACATAATTTACAAACTTGTTCTACACCTTCTCCTTCTTATCAACATAAGTTATAATTCACTTCAAATCCTCCTTCCAAGTACCTCCTTAATCTTTATGCACCTATATCTAACAACATTCTTATGGGTTATGATGAATGGCATCCCATTGTGGAACTCACTAAATTCCCATCCCAAATTTTGTTCCTTGAGATTATGAGGGCTTATCCATGTCATATAAAATATCTTATGCAAATATTATTTGAGATTAATATCCCTCATCCTCCCATATTATTATGGGAGGCAACCTTATATGGATCTAAAGATAGTATATTACAACAATGTGAAGAGATGTCTATCAACATTCATGAAACTATGGACACTTCTCTTTCCTTAAAATTTCTTATAGATTCTATTATTATTGATGAGACTCTACTTCATATGGATGATCCTCCCTTATTTATTATTTTTCAAAAAGGAAATATCTAAGTTAATCATGTATTGATTGATGAGGGTTCTAGCACCTACATTACCTCTCTTGACTTCATTAAGATCCTTAGATATTTAGAATATAAGCTCAAGTCTACATGTAGCACCTAACAAGTATATAATAAAAGGAAAATTCCTCCTCTAAGTTTTGTGTGGCTTCCAATTATCATCCTAGCTATAACTATTTTTGTGATGGTAATGATCATTAACATTCCCCTTTCTTATAGCATCTTGCCTAGTAGGCCATGGACTTACCGTATGAGAGTTGTTACTTCTTCTACCTACCAATGCATTAAATTCCTTCATTATGGAGCCATTTATAAGATTAAATGTGATACTAACCATTGGAATTTTTAATATTTCTAAGACCATGGTGTATTCAAGATTCCTAATCTTGAACCTTTGCCCTGCATTCCATTTCATGAGTCTCAACATATTAATTTTCCTGTTAATTTAATGTGAATTTATAATGGACATCCTAAACTCATTGGTAATATTCATCCTAAATTCTTAGATTATAATGATTTTGAGCTTGATGAAATTAACCTAAAGATTAAAACTTATGATCTCTTACCTCACCTCATCCTACATCTTCTTGTTTGCTTGCAACCTTATTCTTGTAAGCCTCCTTGTGATGATATTCTTGTAATCTTAACCAAGACTTAGCATTCCATTCACCACACTTCCTCAAATGATAATTTTATCCATACTTATGTCATTAATATTCACACTGTAGATTATGATTATATTTATTCCATAGATGATCCATTTTTAGGATGTCTTGTATAGGTCCATGATATCAATATTGTACATTATCATTCTTCCTTACTTGGGTATTTTTGTATATCTTCCTATCTTCCTTCATTTATAGTTATTAATTTTAGTAATTTTACTCTTTATCATAGGGTAGATATGGAACCAAAAACTCTATTTTCTAAAGAGTCTCATTCACATACCCTTGATTCTCATCCCATTGCTCTTTCCATTGACCCTATTTCTATTCTTCCTCCATCACCACCTTTCGTTGGTGATAGTTTTCTTCCCTTACCTTAGATGGCTTAATTTCCCACCAAATTTGCTGATGAGTCTTCTCTAGATTATTTCATTCTTATTACACCTCTTTTTATGAGTGAATATCCTAAGACCATGCAAAAGTGTGTATGTTTATTCCATGGGATAGATAATCATTCTTATACCCATTATTACAATTTGTGATAGTATATTGATACTATTGACCAAATTTAACACTATAGGTCAAATTGGGACCCATATAAGTAAAACATTGATTTTATATGTTTTATGGGTATAATATTGGGTCATAAGGTGTATTATAGGTCATTTTATAGAATTTAATATCATATTAACTTTGGTCATTAGTCATTTGAGTCCTTATATCCTTTTGAGTCATTTTGAGGGTCAAAATAGGGCATTAAATAAGTTTCATAACCTCCTTAGGAAGTGTGAAGGTTTAAAAAGGTTATTTCATGTTCCATGTATCCCATTATGATTTATTCAACTATTTATAACTAAAAAGTGGTAGGTTCCTTAAAAAGGCAATTTTCTTGGTGAAAATGAGTATTTAATGAGGTGTACAGAGTTGTATGGATTCCTATATCCAAAGACACTTTAGTAGTGTCTCTTGGTATTACATACACTTAATACAATGATCATTTTTATTATAATCTCAAATAAATGAAGAACACCACTTCTCTCTCCTTCCACTAAGCTTGGCAAGCAAAAATGGCCTTCAAGTTTTATTTGGTATGATCAGTAAGAGAGTTTTCAAGAAAAATGCTATTGGGGATATCTTATAAAATTTTTAAGATTAAATTGGATGTTTAGTTTCAAATTAATTTTGGTATATGATTTATGAACCATTCCTAAGAAGTTAGACTATCTATTTTTCTTGCTAATTTGTGCACCCTATAGGTTTCTCCTTGGTTTAGACAAGTCCATACAATTAAAATGCTAAGGTTGATTCTAGATGATGTTGACTCTCTCACCTCATGATTTACATGATTAATTTCTTATTTGTAAAATATCTTATGGGATAATTAGTTTAGCTTGCAAGTTGATGTTCCAAGTGGAATGGTAGTTAAGTTCACTACTTAAATAAGGTTATATTCTCTAAAAGGGATTCATATGAATGGTAAATGGTATTTTAAATGTTTAAATCACATATAGGCCAGATCCTTAAATTTTTAGTCTCATTACTCCATACTTTGATCAAACACCTAGTCTTGTCATACTCACAGTTAACTTTCTATCTGTTATTAGTTAGAGTCATGTTTTATGAGCTTTAACCATGTTATACACAAGAAATTAAAGGTTCCAAAGCCGTAACATATATTATAGAAATATGAGGTAGTATGGTGAGCTTTTAAATGATAAAATAAACATAATGGAATTCATATACAAGACTTCCACATAATATACCATTAATGAGCACCTACAGGGGTTTGGAAGAGAATATTCATGTTGAAAATGAAGGTTTTAAACCTATTTAAAGATGATCATGGTGATAAACATGAATTTGAGACAATATAATGGGATTTAGTGATCAAAATTCCATACATCATATATTTTCTAAAGGATGTTCATACCATCTACATGCATATGACAATAACCACCTATAGGTGGATGAATAGAAGACTAAGGCACTCATATGGAGTGTTAAGGAATGTGGTGAAGCCTTTCTTAGAGTTCTAATAGGTTGAAATATAATGGGAAACTTTTTATAATGTCAAGTTTGCAAGGTGAGAGTTTGTATCACCTTCTAGGGTCAAATGACTAAGTTTTGGGATCAAATCCCCAAAAGTGCAAACTAGAATTCCTTGAGGTTCTATTGATATTTTGTTATAGGGGTACTAAAGGTTTTGTGACATCTAGATAACTCCAATTTATAGTCTCCACATAATATAAAATATTGGAAAAGGTTTTAAGGTAGAGTATTAGTGGATAATGGTTTTTGGGAAGCATAAAGTTACATTTTCATGCTCTAAAAGCAATCAATATCATCCACAAGATTTAGATCCAAAAGAGCCCTTTTCACCCAAAATTGAAAATTAGACTATGCCACCATAGTTTAATGTTCCCAAATAGTTTTAAAAATTATTTATGATCTAAAATGAATTTAATGGGAATGATATATTTATTTTTGATTCCCATACACATCTACAAGTTTCCCTACCCTTATATACATTCACCTATAATAGAATTTAGTTCTTACACTATTCATGAAGTGGACTTAAGCATAGAGTCTATCTTCATTTTTGATCTATCTGATTAGGTGAAATTCATATAAAAAATAATGTATGGGATATGAATCATTCATAAAGGTTTTAATACTACATTTCATGCCTCAACATCACCTATAGGACCCTAAATAGTCAACTATAGCTAATTGTGAGGGGTAGAGAATCAAGGGTTTGAGTTTTAATGTGTTCCAGCATAGGGAAGATGAGAAAAATGAATTCAAACAAGGATAATATGATATTATGGGAATATATATAATTTTTTAGATACTACCCTCAATACCAAATAGGCATGGTCACCTACAGGTGCCTTTCCCATATACAAAAAACATAGTCAACTATAACTGTGGTAAGATAGTGAACAAAGTTTAATATTCTTTAAGTTGGCACTATAGGTATATAATGTGATTATACAAAGAATTTATAAATAAAACTTAATACACAAGTAATTTATTATAACACTACATTCCAATTGAAATCATGGAGGACATCTATTGGAATAATTCCTTGAAGAGATAATCAAGAAATATAGTTTGTTTTAAGAGCTCAAGGTGTGTGCAGGGGTACATTGAAGGTTATAATGATGAGTGGATTTGTATTAGACCCATAATTATTATATAAGTTTCAATAGTCTCCTATTATATGAAATCAATAAGATAAAGTGATCTAATATTTTAGTACATAGTCCATATGGTTGAATGGTCACATAGTCTACCTTTAAATAGTCTATCTTGGGTGTTTGAGAATTTAAGAGGTCAAATCATCAGAATAAGGGATAAAAATTAGTATATAATGTGTTTTTGTATTGGATAATATCCTAAAATAGTCATCATTGTCTAATAAAATAGGGTATTTCCCTCTATTTTGTCTCACATAGAGGGCACTGCCTTTATGCATAAACCCTATAGTTTTGGGGAATGAGGATAGAAGGGTGAACCATAGGTTGGTTAAAAATGGAAAGGAGGTGTGAGGAGTTTAAAAAAACATAATAAAACATAAACAAACCTCACAAAAGGATAAAACCCAACAAGATGTTCTAGGTGGTTAGGTTTGCAAGTAAGCCTATTGAGCATGCCAAGGCCTTAAAGCCAAAGAGGAGGTCATTTTCAATTCCAACCTTAGGAAATAATTAAAATATATTGATACATGTTTTTAGGGTATTTATAGATATATTAAATATTTCACCTTTTAGATGAATCATAAATAATCCATTTTTGGGCTTAGGATCAAATCATACCTATGTAAAGTGGAGAATCAAGCTCGATAGTGTAAATTTTGAGGCTCATATCTACTTGAATGATTTTCATGGAGACTCAAGGGGATAATATGAGTTGGATATGGTGTTAAAGAAAACCTTTTTGTGGCATTGGATTATAATTTTAACATGATATCTCTATGACCAATGGCTAAGGGGGTAAAATACGCCTAAACCCTTGCTAAACCCTTAGAAGGACCTGATTGGGAAGATGAGGATATAGATGCATCAAAATTAACTAGTTTAATGATGAAAGTAATTAAAGGTTTTATAATAATCTCTCATGATCCTGCCCATCCTATTATACTATATAGAATTGTATAAATGGAGTACAAAATAGAGTTTTCTTGATAGTTCTACGTATTACATAGGTTATAAGAGGTTTCAAGAGATAGTAATCAATGTAATACAATATTAATAATTAACATATCTCCTAATTTCAATTTAATGCCTCATAAACAATCCTAAGTGGCTCAACTACAACTCTCATTTGAGCCAATAAAAAATGGCATAGTGACCAAGCTAGTGAGAAGGGTGGAAAACTTTAAGTAAGAAAATTTTAAGGTGTGTATGATGAATATAAGGATATTGAGGGTATTTAAAAGATTATTACACTCCATAAAATTTATTTTCATGTAAAAATAAATCCAATTTTGAGGCCAAGTGTGAGGGGTGACTGAAATAGGAGTTTTCTTAGAGTGTAGGTAGTGATAGTTCATTTCTAGATGATTCTAGATGACCAAGACTATAACCAATGCATGGAGTGGCATGTCTAAAACCCTTCCCAATTATTACAATAATAATACCTAACCTTAATAATTTTTGGTTTTTTCAAATAGGACTAAATCATGAAGGTATATTTTTGAGCCAGAATGAGAACTTTTATGCCACATTCCAAGAGTTTCATGACTTAGGGTGACACTTGCACTCCCTGACCTTACATGGATCATTTAATATATTATTTTCATGTATATGTATCTCTTTTTTTATCTTGAAAAGTATCCTTGTTATTTTTTGACTTCTCTCTTCTCCTGTCTCTCAAGTTCTATAAGAACTAGTCATTTTGGCCTTTGTAAGCTAATACCACACCATGTACAAAAAAGCCTTACTAGTTTTGACATTTTACA
This sequence comes from Torreya grandis, assembly GCA_037957365.1. Classification (NCBI taxonomy): domain Eukaryota; kingdom Viridiplantae; phylum Streptophyta; class Pinopsida; order Cupressales; family Taxaceae; genus Torreya; species Torreya grandis. The sequence goes on along the minus strand of JARHVA010007485.1, from coordinate 409,186 downwards.
TGCATTAAAAAATAAATTTAATTTAATTTTAGTTAATATAATATATTTTAAAAGTGTGTAAATATATTTATAGTGAATGGTTTATACATATTCATCTATCCTTATTTTCTCTTAATCTTTCCATGTTTGATGCAATTAATTTCATGCCTAGTAGGTAATATGAAGTGTTGTTAATTGTATGTATATATTTCTAAGTGTAAAAGGAAGCCTTAGTATCTACCACTAATATATGGTTCAAATTACCTTATATAGTCTTCATGCATGTCACTTTCATATTGAAATATTGGTGTTAGTGCATTCTGAGACTCTTAGATGAGTGTCATATGCCTTATATCTTTATGATAGAGTATGATAGTTTTGTGGTAAACATATTCATGCATCACCCCATAGAATAGGTTTCATTTCATGAAAACTCTAAACCTTTTACCCATAATGAATTAGTTAGTATAGTTGAAAGCATTTCAAGACACATTCATGGAGCTAGCCCTTAATTCTAGAGATTCATCTCACCAAATTGATTACCCTCAACAAGTGAGATGTTTTCATTATGCCACTTGGATGAAAAGAGCTGAGACATCTCCTCAAATAGTGAAAATCCAAGTGATAATATTTTTTGGTATGATATATATAAATCTTATTCTAAGGAGTTGAAATATTTTTGGTGTTGTCTTTCAACACATAAGCCTTTGGAAGTATCTCTTTAAACATTAATGGTGACATTGATATTACATCAGTTGGTCAAGAAGCCTAGGTATTCCTTTTAAATATTGTTGATGATAATTCCTTATGTTCTTGATTATTAACAAATTTTCATGTATTATTTTGGTGTTGATTATTTTTTTACATAAGTTGGTGAGGTTTACCAAGCTTATGGCACTCATTATCATCCTTGGCATGATCCTTATCAACCTAGTTATGAGCCTGATACAACTCATGGCAAATTTGCTATGGATCATATTGAATTTGGTAAAACTACCACTCAAGAAGGCTATGATGTTGATAAAAAAAGAGATGAATACTTTTGGAAGTCCTATAACCCTTCATTTCCCTCTCCATATTGACACCATGTTGTTGGATAACCCTATGAGGAAGGGTACCAAGAAACCTATCAAGAAATAGCTCTCTATCAGTCCCAATATGAGCCTTATTATTCATATAATGATGCTTATTAGCCTAAAGAGTACTCATATGAGTCTTTTAATATAGAATCAAATGATTCCATGGATTATACATAAAGATATTATTGTAAAGATGCAACTCCTACTTATGTAGATACTACTCTTTCTAATTATTCTAAGAACTCACTTCCCTATGAGCTTATTAGTGCTTTTATCTTTCCTAAAGCCACTCATAAGCCTTATCCTACCCCTCACTTTACATTTTCAATTCATAAACCTCATATTCCATCTCTTTCAAATGAGCCTATCCATTAAACTTTCACTTCACCCCTTCTTGAGGAAGAACCCATCTTGAGAGAAGCAAGTAAAGGAGCAAACTAAATTCATGGTTGATCAAGAAGATCTTATGAGTCACTATGAGGAATAAATCACCATAGGGACTCCTTTTGGTGAACAAAAGGACAATACTAAAGTTTATGCCTCTATATTTGAAGGGATGTGTCTCCATGAAGTAGAATTTAATATCTTCATTTTTTAGGGGATATGTATCCATGATGAATGTGGTTGAGACTTGAAGAGAGAGGTATTTAAAGAAGACTCCATGTCTGATCATGAGGTTATGGACGAACATATCAATCATGAAGTGGATTTTACTAGTAAGGATGAAGTTAAATTTAATCCTCAATAAGTGTAAATCTTAAGAGAGTATCATGAGACCAAGTCAGAGGAAATAACTCTTGAAGATGACATTCATGAGGAAGAAGATTTATGGTAGAAGTTCAATGTTATATGAAAGGAATTTGATAAGTTGGGTAAAGTTTTTTCTTCTCTAAAAGATTACATAGCTAATGACAAGTTTTCTGATGAGTTTAATAAACATGATCTTAAGTGTTCAATCAAACATAATGATGAAGATCATTCTACTGGGCAAGAACCTATTGTCACGAAGCCATTTAAGAAGTTGTATACATGGATAATGATGTTAAGGTAGATATTTTTGTACCTAATTGATATTTAAGATCTCCATCTAAGGTAAAACCACATTCAAGTATGTGGTAATATGGTTAATGAAATCTTAGTGTTTCTAAAAATCAATCACATTATGTTGAGGAAGAGAGCAAGGTCGAGAGGACTATCATATTTTCAAACATGAATATAAATGGACAAGTACATGAGAAGGTTGAAACTATTTATACGCAAGAAGTGTTCATTTCCTTATCCAATCTATGTGGAGATACTTAGTTATCATTGAACATCATGCTAATGAAGTTGGCAACCATCATGAGGAAGATGGAGGCATCAATGTTAAAGTTTAAAATGCTACATGTCTCACTAAATCCTTCATGTCATGAAGCAAGGAAGGTTTCAAACTTCCTATTTGATTTAGGAGTGAGTTTTTATCTTAGGTTATATAGTGTTTGAGTTAGTTTTTTTATTTTGGTGTGTGTGTTTCATATATGCTCATGAAGCACAAGTGCGATTTTGCTTAGTTTCTTATCTTGTGTGTTGTTTCTTGTTAGTTTTCTTATGTTTTGTGTGTTATAAAAGGCAAATAATGTGTAAAACATATGTTCAAATTACTCCCTAAGCCTAATGGACTAATAAAGTTACTAATCTCTAGCATAACAGGTATGTTACCCTTATGAGTCACCAATTTATTGAGTAAATTTGACTATGTTGGTCAAATTGGGATCCCTATAGGTAAAAACTTGATGTTTAGATGTTTTAAGGGTCTAATATTGGGTCATAAGGTTTATCATATGTCATTTTATGGAATTTAATGTCATATTAGCCTTGGTCATTAGTCATTTCAGTCCTTATACACTTTTGAGTCATTTTGAGGATCAAAATAGGGCATTAAATAAGTTGTTCAACCTCTTTGGGAAGTGTGAAGGTTTCAAAATTTTATTTAATGTTCCATGTGTCCCATTATGATATTCAATTATTTCTTACTAAAAAGTAGCAGGTTCCTAAAAAAGGGTAGTTTTTTTGGATAAAATGAGTATTTAATGTGGTGTATAGAATCGTACGACCTCCTAAAACTAAGGACACTTCATTAGTTTATATTTGTATTCCACACACTTTATCTAGTGATTAGTTTGATAAAAAAACTCAAATAAATGAATACAACCACTTCTCTCTCTTTCCATTAAGCTTGACAAGTAAAAATGGTCTTCAAATGTATACTTGGTATAGTCATCAAAAGATATTTTAGAAAAAATGATCCTAGGTGTGTCTTATACACTTATTTAGATTCAATTTTATTTTTGGTTGTATAGTAATGGTGGTATATGCTTTATGAACCATTCCTAAGAAGTTTGACTATCTATTTTTCTTGTTAATCTGTGTAACTTGCATGTTTTTGTGACATCTAGATGACCCCAATTTGTAGTCTCCACATAGTAGAATAACATGGAAAAAGTTTGGAGGTAGAGGATTAGTGGAGACTGGTTTTTGGGAAGCACAATGTTATATTTTCATGCTTTAAAAATATTTAGTATCATCTACATGATTTTGATCCAAAAGAGACATTTTCACCAAACTTGCAAATTAGACTATGACACCATAGTTAAATGTTTTAAAATAGTTTAAAGAAGTAGTTATGATATAAAATCCACTTAATGTAAATTATATATTATGTTTTTCTTCCCATACACACTTAAAAGTGTCCTTACCCTTATATACATTCACCTATACTAGATTTTATTTCTTAAACTATTCATGAAGTGGACTTAAACATGGTGTCTATCTTCATGTTTGAGCTATCTCATCAAGTGAATGAAATATCAAAAATCATGTATGGGCCAGGAATCATTCAAAAAATTTATAATACTACATTTCAATCCTTAACATCACTTATAGGACAATATGTAGTCAGTTGTAGCTAACTTTGAGGGGTAAAGAGCCAAGGGTTTGAGTTTTGATATAGTCTAGCCTAGGAAACATGAGACAAATGAAATAAAAAAGTATAATATTATCCTATAGGACTATATATAAGTTTTTATATATCGACCTCAAGCCCAAATAGGCATGGTCACCTATACGTGCCTTTTTAAGATACAAAAAACATAATCAACTATAACTGTGGTAAGATAGTGAACAAAGGTTAGTAGTATTAAAGTTAGCACTATAGGTGTATAATTTGAATATAAAAAATGATTAAAAATGAAATACATTCAAAACTAAGGTCTTGTAACACTACATCCAAAGTCAAATCATGTAGAACATCTATAATAATAGTGCCTTGAAGAGACACAATTAGGAAATACACTTTATTTTGAGAGCTCAGGTATGTGCAATGGTACATTGAATGTTAGAATTATGATTGGATTGGTAATATACCCATAACTATTATAAAATTTCAATAGGATATTATTATATTAAATCAAAAAGATAAATATATCTAACATTGAAAGACTGAGTCCATATGGTTGAATGGTCACACAGTATGCCTTTAAATAGTTTGTCTTGGGTCTTTGAGAATTTTGGAGGTCAAATAATTAGACCAAGGGATAAAAATTGGTTTATAAAATGTTTTTATGTTGGATAATATGCTCTAATATTCATCATTTTTTTATAAAATAGGGGATTACACTTTATTTTGTCTCAGATAGAGGGTTATCCCTTTGCGCATAAACCCTATAGTCTTGTGGAATGAGGATAGAAGGGTGAACTAGACGTTGGTTGAATATGGAAAGGAGGAATTTTTAGTTGAAACACACCCAATAAAACATAAAAAATCACCTCATGAAAAGAGGTAACCCAACAATATGTTCTAGGTGGTTTGGTTTGCATGTAGCCTTGTTAAGCATTGTGAGGCCTAAAAGTGAAAGAGGAGGTAATTTTAAATTCCAACCTTAAGAAATAATTAAAATGGATTTCAAAATTTTTAAAGGGTCTTTATAGATATATTAAATCTTTAAAATTTAAGAGGAATCATAAATAGTGCATTTTTGGGCTCAAGATCAAATCAGACCTATGTAAAGTGGAGAATCAATCTCAATAGAGTAACTTTGGAGGCTCATATATACTTGAATTATTTGAATGGAGACTCAAGGGGATAGGATTAGATATATAGGATCCTAAAAAACCTTTTTATTTCATTGGATTGGAATTTTAATGTGAAATCTCTATGAACAATGGCTAAGAGAGTAAAATAGGCCTAAACCCTTACTAAACCCTTGGAAGGAGCCAATTGGGAAGATGAGGCTAGAGATGAATCAAAATAAACTAGTTTGACCATGAATGTAATTGGATGTTTCATAATAATATCTTAGCATCCTCCCCATCATATTAGATTATATGGAATTGTATGAATGGAGTACAAAATAGGGTTTTCTTTACTATTTTATGTATTGTGTAGGTTATAAGAGGTTTAAAGAGATTAAAATCACATGGAATAGAATATTAATACATAATATAACTCCCCACATAAATTTAATGACTCATAACAACTCTTATGTTCTTAAACAAGAGCTCTCATCTAAGCCAATCAAAACTAGCATAGTGACCAAGTTAATGAGAAGGGTGGAAAAATTCAAGTAAGTTGATTTTAAGGTGTGCCTAATGACTACAAGGATATATAAGGTATTTAAAAGTTTCATACACTCCCTCCCATATATTTACATGCAAAAATAAAACCAATTTTGAGGAAAAATGTGAGGGGTGACTAAAAGGGGAACTTTCTTAGAGTGCAGGCAGTGATAGCTAATTTCCAAATGATTCTAGATGACCAAGACTAAAACCAATTCATGGAGAGGCATGTTTGAAACCATTCTCCCTCATTAAAATCATAATAACTATTTAAAGTTAGTTTTGGTATGTTAAAATATGTATAAATCATGAAGGTATTTTTCTAAGTGAGAATGAGAAATTATATGTTACGTTTTAAGATTTTCATGACTTGAGGTGACACTTGTGCTTCTTAACCTTACATGGTTCATTTAACATATAATTATCATTAATATTTAACTCCTTTTAATATATTTAAAAGTTTCCTTGTGACCTTTGGACTTCTCTCTTATCCTCTCTCTCTCAAGTTATATAAGAACTAGCCATTTTGGCCTTTGTAATCTAATACCACACTATGTATGGTGAAGCCCTACTAGTTTTGACATTGTACTTACCTTAGACAATAAATTAAATCTAGTTTGAGTTTATATATCAGATTTTAAGAGTATGTGAATATATTTATAGTGATTGGTTTAGATATATTCATTTATCCATGCTTTCTCTCAAACCTTCCATGTTTGATTCAAGTGATTTCATGTCTAGCAGGACATATGAAGTGTTGTTAAGTATATGGATGTGTTATTAAGTTTAAAAGGAAGCCTTATTATTTTAAACTAATATATGGTTCCAATTACCTTGGATATTATTCATGAATGTCACCTTGATATTGAAATACTAATGTTAGTGCATTTTAGGACTCTTAGACTAGTGGTGTATACCTTGTCTCTTTGTGATAGAGTATGATAGTCTTATGGTAAACATCTTGGTGCATCACCCCTATAATAGGTTTCATTCCATCTAAAATCTAACCCTTTTCCTAATAAGTAATCAATTATTATAGGTAAAATCATTTCAAGACACATTCAGGGAGCTGACCTTTATTTCTAGAGATTCATCTCACCAAATTGATTACCGACAACAAATGAGATGTTTCCATTATGCCACTTGGTTGAGGAGAGTTGAGACATCTCCTAAAAAGGTGAAAATCCAAGTTATAATAGATAAGTTTCATCTTTCCTCTATTTCCTTAGACCAAACCATACCTCCCCTTAAGGTTCTACCTAAATATATACCTAAGTATGGTAAGGTATATTGTCTATGTAACCATTGTGGCACCCATCACACCGATCATTTCTATATCCTTCAACAACACCTTAAGGATCACCTTATAGATATTATTGGACCTTATTTCTATAGGTCATCCCCATAATAAGGCTTCTCCTTCTTCTTCCATGGCTCCACCTTTAGTGGCTCCATACCCTCCTTTGGTCCCTTCATCACCTTTTATGCCTCTACCCATGACTCCTTCACTTATGGACCTTCTGTCACCCATAGATCCTTATCCACTAGTGATTCCTATATCTCCCAAAGATCATAATCCCACACATTCTCATGAATATCCCTTGCATTATTTCCCTCCTCAACATGATACATATAAGATTCCTACTTTATCATTTGAGGAGATTAGAAGAGAAGTATTTTCCCAATTTTCATTGAAGATTAATGAGACATTAGCAATAGTTCACATCCATCTTCACAAATATTTATCTGATGTCTTGGATAATGCATGTTGGTATATTTATTAGTATTTATGAGCACATGCATGGTGATTTTACATTTACATTTTTATTGGATGTGTGCTCCAACTTTATTTTCTCCTTTTTGTTATATCATTTGACGTTGTGTCAAATTCATATTTTTCTTATGTAGTGATTTTACATTTTTTAATATATCTTGCTTATATTGTCATTTATATTTTCATATGATTGTCTTTGATTATCATATTTTTCTCTTTCTTTCTTAATTTTTTCTAAAAATTCTCTTCTTGTGTCTTTATGATTGTTTCCTTTCTTATCTCTATTTTTCATGCATAATTGTCACTGTGACTTGGTTCTACAAAACTTGTTCCCTTTCATTAGGTTTTTTATTACCATGTGATCAGTTCAAAAATAATTTATCTCATTATAAGCTAATTTCACGAATCCACCTTTAGATCTCCTTTTTACCTTCTTTCTTTTTTGCAAACTAAGCATACACACAATTGAGACTTGAGATCACATGCTAGTTCATTGTTAAGCCTACGTGACCTAATTAGTCTTTGTATTTGGTTACTTATCTTCCATTATCCTTATCCTAAATATCATTCATGTATATCATTACATCTCTCTTGATTCTTCATTTAAAGTTTGTATGGAGGAGGAATCTTAAAAAGCCATAAAATGTTAAAAGCCAAATCATTTTACAAAGTCTAATGATATAAAAGGAAAAAATATTATTAAAAGTCAAATCACACTAAAAAATATGATTCAAAACACATCTCCTTCTTCTAGTTGAAATTCAAACTCCACAGTTGGCCTCATGATAGATTTGAGGTTCTTTGGGGTGTGGTAGGCTAGTAGATTAGAAACAGAGAATAAAAAAAATCTTTTAGTGGTATCTGCTTTCTCGTGCAAGTACCCAATCTTCATAGTATACTGATGACTCAGTAAGGGGTCGTAAAGAATGGGGAAAATGTCATGGTAAGGTAGGTTAATTTTACCTTTTCTTATACCAATCTACCTTTATGAGTTTATCTTAGTAGCATGTTTATATGGCTATAAAAATTTATGTCTATAACAAACAAGTTTCCTTTGTACATTCATGGTCACTAGTCAATTAACATCTTCTCATGTCATTAGTATTCATCATCTATCATATGGTCTTATCATAAGATACCTACATTATGATTTTTACACTCATTTTTTCATTCTCTATATCCCTCATATTTACTCTTTATAAATATTGTTTTGTCTATTGATCACTCACCTTGGGATTTCATTTGTGATTTGCTTTATAAGAATATGGATAGGACCTAGAATTCCTCATGATTTACCACCTTTATCCTTCATATTACCCTCATCCTTTATTACCTATTTTTTTAATTTATTCCACCCCAGTGGCATTCTCTTTGTGATTTTTAGTGTAAGACCATGGATAGGACCAAAATTTACCAATAATACAAGTCACAAACAAAATTACGTGTCAAATATGAGATAAGGTGTGATTGATTATGAATTTAAACATTATTAACATGCTTCCCAATATGATTTAGTGTGTTTTATGCTTACTTCATTTTTATTTTTATTTTATCTTCTTATTTTCAAAGTTTTTGTAATAATATAACCATTTATTGAATTTTTCATACTTCCTAGCTTGAATTAGTGTGATAAATTTAAGACCAAACTTTTTCCCAATTCTATTTTTCTCTTATACCCCACTACATGATTTTTAATTAAATTTGTTTTTATACCATCTATGCCCTTTTATAGAAATTCCATTTTATTACTTTTTTTCATACTTCCCAACATGATTTATTATGATTTTACTTTTTCTAATTTGTACAAAAATCTTTCACTTTGGTTTAAAAACAAATTCCCCTTTTTTTACCATCTTGTTTTACCATCCCTTGATTATTTACACTTAGTCATTTTCTTTTTATTACACATTTTCAAACTTTAAATAGTCTGTAGTACATTTTTGATTGATTATATTTTACCAAGTCCATTTTGCCTATTTTTTTACCCATGCATGTGTTCTAAATAATGCTAGAAAAGAATCCACATCTCATATATTTACTACAGAAAATACAATAATAGCTAAATACCTGTGCTAAAAATAAATATATCCAAAGCATCCACAACCATAATCATGATAATAAAAACATACACAATCAACATCAATATGACAAAATGATACATCATATATATATATATATATATCATTTTGTCATATTTATGTTGATTGTGTATGTTTTTGTTATCATGATTATGGTTGTGGATGCTTTGGATATATTTATTTTTGGCACATGTATTTAGCTATCGTGTATATATATATATATATATATATACATGATAGCTAAATACATGTGCCAAAAATAAATATATCCAAAGCATCCACAACCATAATCATGATAACAAAAACATACACAATCAACATAAATATGACAAAATGATATATATATATATATATATATATATATATATATATATATACATGTGCCAAAAATAAATATATCCAAAGCATCCACAACCATAATCATGATAAAAACAACATACAAAATCAACATAAATATGACAAAATGATACATCATATATATATATATATATATATATATATATATGATGTATCATTTTTTCATATTTATGTTGATTTTTTATGTTGTTATCATGATTATGGTTGTGGATGCTTTGGATATATTTATTTTTGGCACATGTATTTAGCTATTGTATATATATATATATATGTATGTATATATATATATATATATACATATATATACATACATACATATATATATATACATACATACATATATATATATATATGTGTATATATATATATATACATATATATATATATACATACATATATATATATATATATACATACATATATATACATATATATATACATATATATATATATATATATATATATATATATATACATATATATATATATATACATATATATATATATACACAATAGCTAAATACATGTGCCAGAAATAAATATATCCAAAGCATCCACAACCATAATCATCATAACAAAAACATACAAAATCAACATAAATATGACAAAATGATACATCATATATATATATATATATATATATATATATATATATATGATGTATCATTTTGTCATATTTATATTGATTTTGTATGTTGTTATCATGATTATGGTTGTGGATGCTTTGGATATATTTATTTTTGGCACATGTATTTAGCTATTGTATATATATATATCTATGTATATATATATGTATATATATATATACATATATATACATATATATATAAATATATATACATATATATATATATATATATATATACATATATATATATATATATACAATAGTAAAATACATGTGCCAAAAATAAATATATCCAAAGCATCCACAACCATAATCATGATAACAAAAACATACAAAATAAACATAAATATGACAAAATGATACATAATATATATATATATATATATATATATATATATATATATATATATATATATAATATCATGATTTTGATACAACAAGTATAACCATATACAATCCTCTAGCTCTATAGATGGGATCCATCTTGTCTATCTCATGGCCTAGCCAAGCTACCTATCAAGGCCTCAATTTGACTCCTTTTAATATTACACTATAAAAATTACATCTAATATCTCAATCCCTCTACCTATACCTTTAGGTACTCTATGTATATTTATGCCTATGCTAACTAGGTTAGGGTTATTATATGTGCCTGTGTCATCTACGCCACTATAGCCAGATGCACAACTCTCTCCTCTATCAAGGCCTACCATGCCCATATCTCACATAAACCCATATTTTTTTAATGGATAAATCCTCTCTCTTTATGCTCGTATATGCCTCACTACCTCCCCTACTAATCTAAACCAACTCAACTAAGCTAGGGCAGATGGTATACTAGCATCTTCTAATGTAGTAAGTTCATATGACTATAGAGTCTCATCCAAGATGTCATGGAGTGATCCCCTTATAAGGGACACCCATATCTCCTCCTCATCCTTAGCCACACCTATAAATTCACACCTAAATAGCCATTAGATCACTTTTATATCTCATAATATCTATCTATATCTAGTCTCTATTTTATATTAAAAACTTAAGCAATAATTTAATCATTTTTATTATCTATCTATGTCTTGGACACTATAGTATCACTATCCATGTGACCACATATCATAGTATGTCCATAATTTCATCTTCATAACACCTATTATATAGGTTACCTCTTTAGTACAAATATATCTATCATGGCTTGCATCTTCCTTAGCCTATACCTCAGTGGCTTCTCTATCATCAAGTTGTCATCTGGATGATATGTTGAGTCATTAGGGATGGTGATGATCTCCAATATCTCCTACTTCTCCTACCTCCATTTATTTCATGTCTATGATTATCATTACTCATCTCACTATAGAGCTAGTGGTGGTATCTCTAGTGCCACTACCTATGCATCCCTCTCCGATTGCTCTACTCTTTTTCATGCTCACCCAATCCATGGTAGTTCATGACATGGTTTGAGCATCAACCTCATCACTAGTATCCGTAGTCCCCTCCTACCTCATGGATCTCTCACATTCCAAACACACTACTTGGGCATCACTATCAATGTTATTAGATGATGTAATCCCATCTATCTTATTATTTATACCATCAGATGTGGCTCTCTCCACTAGGTGTAGTGTTTGATAACCCCTATCCTTTCTGTAGGTGGTGAAATTATATCCTAGCTCAACCATGTAGTTTTTATGTGCCCATATGGATTCCACACTATGTTTGCACATCTCATCATCTATAGTGCTAACACATGAGGCATGACCCACACTACCTGGTCCTCTCTCTATTTATGCACTTGAGGTGAGCTATCATTGATAACATGGGGTAACCCAACTAATCAATACATGCTAAACCTCTTATATATCCAAGCCATCATTAATATGATCAGTCATATTGACTTTTGCCCTCTAACTAGCACCTTAAACATATCATGTATGATCTAGATATAGATGAAAGCACCAAGATCATATAATACTCCCTCTTCTAGGATCATCTTGCTCAAGGCCACTATGAATAAATGTACCTTTCCATTTGACTTGTGACATAGCACTCATTGTGCCACAATCCCTATCATTACTTTATAAACATATAAAATTTATGATGTATCTACATACATGTTAAATCTCCTACCTAAAAATGTCATCTCCAAGCTTGTAGCCCACACAACTAAGGATCTCCTCTCCTTCATGCTATCTAGTATCCCTATAGTCACTAGTGATCCTACAATTGGTATCCCTAAGATGGCATGTACATCCTCCATGGTGATATCTACTTCTACCATGTCCTGATATACCTCCCATATGAACGTATTAGTCAGTTGTTCCTACCATCCTAAGAACATGACTAACAGATCAACACTTAGGGGAATCTTACACATATAGGCTATCCCTCTTAGGCCTATAAATAATAGTCTATCTCTATCTCCAATCATTAGACACTCTAGTATAATTAGTAGCCATGATGTGTTTACCAATTTATAGAATATGGGTCATCCTTATAAATAGGAAACAACAAAAGATTGTATTAGACCTTCCATGTCATATATAATCACAATACATTATTTTTAAAATTTTAATAAAAACAAGCCCGAATTGATTTTATTTATTTATTTTACCTTTTTTTAGCCTACTTGGCCCTTTTTACCCTAACTTGATCATTTTAGGGCATTCTAGCCTTCTTTAATCATTTTTGCACATATTTTTGTACCATTTTAGTTCTTTTGTAGACCTAGTTTTACCAAAATTTCCCTATTTTGTCTTGGTTGACTTAAAAATCTAAGTCAACCCTCTCCTTTTCCCCTCCCTATTACTAAATTTTCATTATATATTTTTAAGATCAATTGGCAAAACTATACTAGGTTGATAGTCTACAAAACATACAAGGTCGGTAGTGTGGATTTTGCTCATTTTTAGCCTATTGGGTTAACCCAATTGTTTTTGAATAAGTAAGGTGGTAGACTAGGGGTCTAACCCTTATAGAGTAGAGAAAAAAAGAAGGCAATCAAACAAAATATGCCTTTGGAAAAGAGATGGCATGATCAAAGTACCAACAAATGCAACAAACAAAATAAAATAAGAAACATAAATATGAGAGTCAGAGAGATCTCTCCTTACATAACCATTGATTTGAGAAGGTCATTCAGTTTCTCAGTATTCTTCACATTGATAATAGGTGCAATATTACCCAATTGCTTCAGTATAGACATGTTTAGGAGAATAGAATTTTGGAGCCTAGTGGTGAAGTTTTGCTCCAGCTTCTAAATGTAACCCTTCAAGGTGGCAATTTCAGCTTTCAAACCAATCTCATTCTCAATTTCCTCATTAGCTTCCTCCACATACATTTTTCACTCTTTGTCAGCATTTTATGCAATTTCAGCACCATCCTCCATAGTAGCCTCAAATTCCCTTGTCTCCTACTTACATTCAGTATCCTTAGAGATTTCTTAAACTTTTAATCCCTTGGACTCTTCCTCCTAGGTGGCTTCCTCTGAGGTACTCTCTGAATAGTCAATAAGCCTAGCCTTAAGACTAGGTTTTCCAACAATCCACCCTGACCATCGTACTCCAGAGGAGAAGCCCTCCTTATTAACCTTAGTAGACATATAAGATTTACCACCTTCACCCCCAGTCGTCCTACCAAAAATTTTATGGGTCCCCACAGTGGTCCCCCAAATATTCTCTTTCCCAACATAAAACTTCCTCTTCTTTCCCTTCATGCTCACAAAGGAGATAGGGGTGTCAATGGGGATCTCCTCTAGAGTAGAGAAGGAGACTTATTTAGTTTTGGTAGAAACAAGGAAAGACAGGGCTCATCGACAACATCACCAACCAAAAGATTAGAAGAAATATCCTTGCTATCAATTCTGAGTCTTGGATGGCTCAAGGGCATGGTGGAAATTATACAAATATAAAATGAGGCCCTAATGGAGGGGGATAGGATTCATATCATGTTTTTTTGCCATTTTTGATCTCACCTTAAGGACATAATGTTCTAGGGAGGAGAGTAGATAAAAGGGAAAAATGATGAGAGAATTACACCTAAAGTGATTTAAAATGGGGAGATGGTAATTATAGAACTTGGTGAATCATCCTTCAAGTGTGAAATACTTCATGAGGATGAATCACACTCCTTCCTATGGATCGAGTAATTTAGCTTTCTCGAATCCTCCTTAGTAAGGAACTAGTTCTTTGCCTTCTCCCAAGAATAGTTTATGGCTTGAGAGGTCCATGATTTTTGTTTTCCTTTGTATTTTTATCCCCCACATGGACATGCCTGTAGCCATAGCTATCACCTTTTCAAAAATCTCAAAGTTGATTCCTCCAATAGTGACTCGCCTATTTAACCAAGACCTCACAAATTACTCAAATAGGTTTTCATCAAACCCATTGAGCCTCTCTAGGTATGGGCTAATCCCACCCTCTTTGCACTACTACCAAACCAATGAATTATCTTTGAACTCATAGTAGGAGATTGGTTCCATTCAAATTTTGTCTCCCCGCATTTTGGATTTATAGACCAGACCCATAGATTTCCCAATTTTAACCTTCATAGTTGAAGTGGTTAGAAACCCTTGCTCTCAAATATGCATAATGATAAAGCACATAATTCAGAATATCATGCAGAGATGACATTTCCTGACGATCTCCATAATGAAGTCCACATGACATAACACCTTGATACAATAAATCATGAATGATTATCAAATGAGTATAATAGGTATCATGCTCTGAGATCCACGTTGGCACTCTCCAAATGGACCAACTAAAAGAGATATCCTTCTCATAAGTCCAACTCGTCCTTGACAAGTCATTTCCTTTTAGATAATATCTCTAATTTTTAAAGGAATATGAACTACTTGGCACCAACATCGCCAATTTGAAAATTGTTGGCCGAGATTGGCACATGTATCAACAACATTGTTTCCCTCTCTATAAATATGTGAAATATCCACTATGGAATGATTCTGTAAAAGAAATTGGATATCCCTAATGACATATTTTAGTTTAATTCCCACATTCAATGCTTTATTAACTGCATTGATGACAATTTTAGAGTCCCCCTGTATACTCAAGCTCCTTATACCTAGGGATATAGCCAATTTTAAACCCCATAGGAGAGCCATTGCTTCAACATAGTTATTTCTCTAGAAGCCTATTCCACCAACATAGACAACAATCATCCATCCTTTATCATTTCTTATAATCCCTCCTCCACTAGCTTTACCATCAGACTTGGAGGCCCCATCAAAGTTAAGTTTCATCTAGTTAGGCTTTGGGGGAATCCCTTTAGTATTAAGTCTTTGTAGGATTTTTGAATTATTATAAGCAGGAATATGGTTTAAAACCTTTCATTTAGCTACAATTTTATTTTCTACTTGAGTTATGGGTTTCTCTATAGAATGAATATGGGTAGTGGTGATACTTTCCATAAGAGTCTTAACAAAAGAATGAAACCCCTGAGAGGCATTTGTAGCAGTGTCCCTGAAAATTCTGTGGTTGCACTCTTTCCATAAAATCCAACTCAAATAGGGTAGAGTTTGATTCCATAATTCCATAAGCCACGGATGGGTAAAGGTAGGATTCAAGCTGACGATAACTTCCTTAAGGTCAGAGTTACAGACCCATTCAATACCAAAGTTATTTAGGATTATGCCCCATAGTTCTTAGGCAAAATCATAGTGAATGAAAAGGTGAGAAATTATTTCCTCTTTTGAACCACACAAACACTATCTGTTAACTAGGGTAAACCCTCTCTTTTGAAGGTTGTCTTGAGTTAAGATTTTGTTATGAGCAGTAGCCGACCAAAACATGTTAATTTTTGGTATAAGTTTATAATTCCAAACCTTTTTCCATAAATCTTTGTTCTGAGCCTCAGGAATTAGCAATTGATAAGCAGAATTGACAGAGAACCACCTGTTCTTATCTAACCACTAGTATTATTCATCTTCATGAGGGAAGAGAGGGATTCTGATCCCCTAAATCAACTATTGAATCTCTAGAACTCTAGGGAAGAGCTCAGGATAATGAATATAGTAATCTAATAGATTTTTCTAGCTCCTCATGCCATTATTAACCCAATTGTTTTTCCCTACTGACCCCTTATATTTTCCTAAAAACATACCTTCTAGTAGATTTCTCCCTAATTTATTAAAACCTATTTCCTATCTTCATTTTTCCTAAAATCTATTTTGGCTTAATTTTGAAATCTAAAAATGCTAAAAAATTATTTTTTTTCTAAAAATACACTTAATTCATTTAATTTCCCTAGAATTAGCTTAATATTCATAGTTGCATACCTATAGTGCACTTGTTGCTACTCTTGGAGATCCCCCTTGTCTAGCTTGTCATATGCTCACCATCCTACCTCATATGGTCTCCAAAGTTCATTTTCTCTCCTTCACAAGCTAAAAATACCAAATGACTTCTCTTACTCCCTATTTTAAAACACATTTTAGCTATTCAAATCTTTCAGTTATTTTCCAATTGATTCCTTATTTTTCATATATCTTTATTTCTATTCATCCATTTTTAAGCCAAAAAATGTGTTATAATCATTATGATTTAGAAAATATTCTCCATTATCATATGCCTATATTCCAAAAATTTCAATTTTTGGCTATTTTTTGCACTAACTTCTACATGTTTGTCTAGTGTTTTTCATATTAGATGCCTTCACTTTCTCCTGTAGTCTATATTCATATTATACCCATTTTAATAATTTTTAATTCTTTATCCTCCTTATTATTTCCTTGACCCTCTTTCACCAATTGACTATACTAGGTCGACTGGGTCAACCTTGTACTATTTAGGGATATTTTTCACTTGGAGTTTTATTATACGTTTGATCAACCTAGCTTGGGACCTAGTGATTTATCTCCCAAAAATATATAGGGTCAACTCAATAAACCCTATAAAACCACCATATTTTTAAGGATTTAGGGGAAAATTTACCTTATATACAAGTTCATTTCTAAGCATTTGAGAATATAGAAGTGAAGACAAATTATGAAGGAACATCTACTTATAAACCATTATACATGAGGAATAAATATTAGGGTTCCATACTTCATTTGGAGATATATATCTTGTCTTATTGAGAAGTATTTTGGATTCATAAGTAGGTTGTGTAGCCTATATTTGATTTGTCTTTGTTATCCTTACATACCACAACAATCTCTTGTAAAACACCTTAGCCAAGGGAAAGATTATGGCTTAGTAGGTTCATCTTCAAGGTAAATATTCCTAAATTTATTTGTCTTTTATAAGAGTAGATAGATAATTTAGTTGTGATTCTCTCCTATGTATTAGGATTTTGTATATATTTACATGAGTATATGTATTTTATGCATGTCTAGTTTATTTTATTTAGTTTTTAATGCCAACTTTGTGCCACAAGATTTGGTGAACACTAGATTAGATTTAATTTATTGTTATTATATATAGAGTGAACATTAAACCTAGGACTCTTAAATGGATATCACATAATTTTTTTAGACTTTAGGCTTTAGAACCCTTCCTATCATGGTGTATTATGATATGTGATCCTATAATCAGGTCTAGCAAATCGCTATATTGGTCATGATCATGCTTAACAAATGTATTCCCAATCAAAAGTGTAGGTATACTCTATCTTCTCTAAGTTAGGATTTATTTATATACATGATGTATGTTTAATTATTTACAAATACAATAATATCACTTGAGTCCTCAATATTGAGGAGATGAAACACTTGATGATCTTTAGGATGGTTCTTTGGTTTGTTGGGAAGATTAGATTTGCATGAGAGTTCTAGTTATAGCTAAAATATTTTAACCTCTTATGCAAGGTTTTTATGGTTACCTTAAGTAACTGACATATATCTTGTTCAACCAACATCATTCAAAGGATGATGATGTCGGTCTAGGTATAAATAGTCTAAGTTTACCAAAATAACCATTTGCACTTAAGTTTAGTCATTAAGACCCTTCAAAGTGGTCTAATAAAATTTAATGCAATATAAGAATGTGGGAATAAATGGTCTAAGAGGTTAAGACATTAAATTCAAATCTAATAAATGGTCTTAATGCTATGTGTCACTAAGTTATCCATGGGTTTGGTTAGGGTGAGGTGTAAATAGGAGTGATTATCTTAATTAACTAATTAATTTACCTAAATGTGTATAAAGGGGTAAATGGGTGTTTTTAAAGGGTTGTAATTAATATTTTGACCCAAGGGGGGAAATGGGGTTGAAAGAAGTATTTTTCTACTACTAGAACTATTGGTGTGGCTTTCTAATGTTTACATTTTGCCCATTTTTATTGCATATATTTCATTAACAAGATAATAAATAAAAACAAATGGTGTAGTGGAAAGTTGGATGCCCCAAGTATGAGAGGATGTGTTCCTCCTCAAACCAAGAAATGATGAGGTGAACATGAAGTTGGGTTTGGGTTTGAAAACTAGGTAAGTGGGTGGCAATGTGGTTTTTTAGGTGTGGAAGCACAAAAGGAACAAACAATAAAATGAAGTGTAATGTTATGAATTATTCAAAGATGAAACCACCATAGGTGAATGAATTGGTAAATACATTTGTACTAAAGAGGGTAAGTGATAAGTAAACCCATACACAACATTAGGCATATCTGATATGGGTTACACTTATAAAATTGAATCTCCATTCTGAGGTATTTGTGTTCAAATGGAGCCAAAAGTAGGGTGATCCTAAGAAGATGAAATGGGTTACAAGTGTTGGAACTACAAGTGGGCATATTTTGAGGCACTAAAAGGGATGTGGGAAAAAATCATGCACATGCATAAAATTTTGAATCATGGCAAGGTATTCTAAGTATTCAAAGTGACCAAGTCAAGGCTTTCATAAAAAGGTGAATAATTAGCTTCAGTGACAAAGTGGAGGGAAAATGGTAGATGGATATGAAAGATAATAAGGTAATCTCTAAGTATGTACATAATATCTAGATGTAAAATGTGATATTACAAGGTGTAATTGGATTTATTGGGGTAGAAAGGAGTCCATGGTTAGGGGTAAGGTCTAGGGGTTAAACCCTAATTTTATAAATTGATAGCAATCAGGAGAAGGTGGGATCAATCAATTTTGATTATCCCAACCCTAGGGGTGAATGACATCAGTCATATACTAAACCCAAGAAAAGGGGGATGGTGACCAAAAAGGTCAAAAGTGAAGTTTCTTTAGTTTTTGTTTCCAATTATTTTTGAGTAAAAATGTGTATAAAAAATTGGGTGTGTTGACTAAGTGAGAGTGAGAAGTGAGTGGTCCATAAGCAAGTGGTAGTGGGATATTAATAGAAAAGGTGCCAAGTGGGTGAACTATGGGGACTAGGTTTAGATAGGGATAGTCCAAGATGTAATGAGATAGAGGATAATAATGGTGTGGAGGGAAAGTGGTGGCTCAAAAATGGCTACCACCCTGATGGTGGTCATGAGATGAGGTAGGCATTCTACTTGTTTTGTTTTGGAATTTTGATTTGTATTTTTTGCATTAGTTAGGTAGACTAATGTGTGGGGATAGGAGGGGGAATTACGATTTTTAGTGAAGTAATAAAGTATATAGGGTAAAGGGGAGGGTAATAATATGGGATTGGGTTATGAAAGAAAAGGTTGGGGATAGTAGTTAGGTGGATTTGGGGTTAAAATAGGGAGTATAAGTTTAGCCTTAACACATAGTGACCAGCACTAGCCATTGTTGACCGATGTTAGTCGATAGGGAGTTGGTGTCGATCAAGAGTTAATCGACATCGACTCAATATGGAAGTTAGTGTTGGTTGAGAGTTCATTAACATCAGTCTAACAAGGAACCAATGTTGATCAAGGGTTGATTGATATTAGTCCTAGGTTTTATGGTAGGGGGAAAGAATGTTAAAAATGTGGTAAAATGTGTGTGAATGTGAGGGAATAAAAATGAAGAGTGGGTTGGGTTAGCTAAGTAAATAGTTAGGTTAAGCTATAAATGGTACAAGTATTAGGATGGAGAATTAGGAGTTATAAATTAGATTAGCTAATGGTTTTCTTTCATGTAGAAGGAGCCTAAGGGAAGTTAAAATAATATTGATGGTGTAGGAAAAGGATAAATGTAGTTAACTTCCTAGGTGTAATGAATAGGGTAGTATAATTAAAGTGTGTATTAGTATTTTAAAGTGTAAGTTAAACTAAGTCATATATCTAACCTTAGTGGTGAGGGAAATATTGATGATGTGGTATTGGGTGTTACTAATTCTCAAGGAGGTACATATAGATATGAATGTGGTTGAGTGGGCCCATATGATGATGGTGTGTCTAAGTGGCATATGACACTATTAGTGCATGCCCTAAGACATAGCTATGTTGGTAGCCCTCATCGAGAGATGTGACCTAGATACAAACACATTATTATTTCCACATGAGAGCTTACCATACTTTTGGAGGACACTCATAAGATTATGAGGCTACCCATACAAGGTCAAATGGTGGAGCTGATTTGTAATGAGGTATAAGATGCATATATGGACCTATTATATGGATATCATATAGTAGAGGTCTAGTGGAATGGTAGGGGATTATACTTTGAGGATATTTATCATATGGATATTGAGGGGAGATGATTTATGACTATTCTAAAGATAGTAATCACCTATTATGTATTGCCTAACTCTAGTGGTGGGAGATTTCCCTAGGCTCTAATAGGAATTTTAGTGGATATAATCAAAGATCAAACATTATATGTGTGGGAACCAACACTATTAGTTCATAGTTATCTAGATATATGGGGTTACCAAGTATACAAACAATATAGCATGACCATATTCTTCCTACTCCATTATTGGGCATATGAGCATATTACTATCTTATGACCAATTGGATTACATTGGATGACATTGAACCATGCCTAATTTAGAGTTGGGTTTATGAGATGGAGATTATATATGGAGCTACCATGGGTAGGTGGGAAGGTTTAAGATTTGGCATGGTTTAGGTAACGATTGGATGTGTTAGTTGATGTGGAGGCTATGTAGAGACCATAAACAAGTTTCCCATCATGGAGGGGGCTGAGTGCATAGATATTTTATTTGAAAAGTATTAGATGCATATATGGGAGGAAGGAACATGAGATAGAGTTGATCCATTTTGATTATGTTAGGTGACAATATGGATTGGTGTAGGGTGTCCCAAGAGTATTACTGAGATATAGACATAAGGATGAAAAGGAACCATTGCCTCTACCATAGCCAATAGAGGAGGAAAAACTATATGATGAGATACTATCTCCTTCAGTAGTTGATGATGATGGGGTGACTCCTAATTACATTACCTAGTGGTAGGGAGATTACTCTATAGTGGTTGGGAGAAATGGAAGGTAGGATCTAGATGTCAAAGGGGATGGTGGAAAATAATAAGATAAAGATATATAGATGGAGGATAATGAATAAGTATTGATGTAAGAGGATGGGCTTAATGTATAGATAGTTATTCTTGAGAGGAATACTATAAGAGAAACATTAGATACCCTATAGGCATCTCTAATGTCCATGACATAGGAGAGAGACATAGTATAGGTACAAATAGTGGTGAGGACCTAGGAAAGACATAGTCTCCTTTCACATCTAGCCATCATCACGCAAGAGAGATATTTTACATAGGGATAACTAGTGGTGAGGAC
This sequence comes from Torreya grandis, assembly GCA_037957365.1. Taxonomy (NCBI): domain Eukaryota; kingdom Viridiplantae; phylum Streptophyta; class Pinopsida; order Cupressales; family Taxaceae; genus Torreya; species Torreya grandis. The sequence continues at coordinate 387,054 of JARHVA010007485.1, read as the reverse complement.
CTAGGAGATAGATAGTCTCAAATCATATCTATCCATCATCACCCAGTAGAGAGATTTTGCATGGGGATAGCTAGCTACTATAATTTAGGAGAGGGATGGATTAAAAGCATATTTGACCTTGGTATTAACTGAGTATTGACGTAATCAGGAGGATGAGCATAGAATGGAGTAGGTAGATGACCACCTCAAACCATCCCAATGATGTGATATGCTACAACAATAGAGGAGCTAAGATATTATGAGAGACACATTATTAATAGGCTTCTAGATATGCCATTGTACATAAAGTACCAAGTAGAGTGAGTTGCATCAAGGAGTCTTGGAATTACTACACCTAGTGGTGGAATAATAACTATAGGGACATAAATAAGGTAGAGAGATGGATAGGATCTAGGGGACAATAGTGCCCCTGCACCATACATTTATTGTCTTTTGTACTATTATGGTTTTGATTCTAGATTGTAAGCTAATGTAGTGAGATGTATATATAATATTTAGAGAGGCATGGACATTGTTATATACATGCATACATACATACATACATACATACATACATATATATATATATATATATATATATATTCAACATGTGGTTTGAGTTATGATGTTATTGATGTTGATGTGTGATGTTTGGTTGATTAATGTTTCTTTATAGTATGCATATGTGATGATTTTATGATGTTTATGATGTATTGATGGTTTAGGATTTTCCCTATTAGTAGGTGTATGCTTGACTTAATTTATCAGATGTGGATTTTTAGTTAACAAATTTATGTGATCCCATACTTAGATCCATATGTCATTTTGATAACATAATGGGTTGATTTAGTTATCCAGTTTAGAGAAATGATTAAATATTACTTCATTCATTCATGATAAAACGTTGTTACAAATTTCATGTGATATAATTAATTTAATTTAGGCATGATGATAATAAAGATTTACTAAATACATGAGATGTTATAAATTTAATATGGGATGTTGAATGTATTATGATTTTATGTGATGAATAATTTAGTTGACTTATAATTTGCTTATGATATGATGGATATTATTTAATAATGTTAATTATAATGAATATGATAAATAAAATGTTCTTATGATAATAAAAACAATTAAATTAATGATGTCGATGGTTAATAAAATGTGACAATCATATAATAAAAACATAATGTTCTTAAATGTATTTAATGTGATGATGCCATTTATTTGATTAAAATGAGATATGATTTAAAATGTTTTAAAAACACCTTAATTATATTGATTAATTTGGGTTAAAATTCTATATGCAAGAAGAAGAAATAAATGAATGAATGATATTAAACAATAAAAATAAAAATTTCTTAATGAATGTATCAAAAAGTAGGCATGATGATAAAGAAAGAGACATGGTGCTCTTTCATTGGGAAAGACCAAAAGAGTAGGATGGATTGGCTTATGAACATAATCCATTATTATATATTTTATTAGTTTTAATTGGTTTTTAAAGAAGTGTCATGGTCATGTAGTGTCAAGTAAGCTCAAAATCCCTTGTTTTTTGGAAGGCAAAAAGTGAGATGGGTGATAATGGAACTTGTTGACCAAATTTGACCCTATAGGTCAAATTGGGACCCTTATACGAAAAAATTGATTTTTAGGTGTTTTTAAGGTTATAGTATTATGTAATAGGATGTATTATATATCTTTTGATTTTATTCCATATTGTATTATCCTTAGTCAATTTTTATTTTAGTCTATTTATCATTTTGAGTCATTTTGGAGTCATAAATACAGCGTTTAATAGGTTGTACAACCTCCTTGGTAAATTTCAAGATTAAAAAATATTATGTCACACCATATGTGTTCTTATAGGTCTTAATAAACTAAAATTGCTAAAAATTGGTAGGTTTTTCAAAATAAAGGGTAGTATTCTTGAGAATAAAGGAGAGTTTGACACTTGTACGACCCATGGGGAAGTGTGCTATATGGGAGAAGATCATATAATGTCTCTTAAAATTCATAAATATTAGTTCCACATTTTAAAATATTTTTAAGTGTCATTTTTTGGGATAAAACCATTCTCTTCCTTTTTCACCCTTCTAGGCACACAAAACTAGTCTTCAAGTTTATACTTTGTACAAATAGTAGGGGAGGTGTCAGATCATACACCTCAGGTAAGTGAAATTAAACTTAGATATATTAATTTAAATAATAAGAGTTTTAATAATGGTGGTTTTTTCTTTATGAAGCATCCTTATGAATTTAACTGTGTTTTTTTGCTTGCCAATCTGTGCACCCTATAGGTTTTGCCATAATTTGAGAAATTCCATATAATCCAATTTGTTATATAGGTTATAAATAATTTTTACTTCATATTAATATTATATCCATTCTTGATTCATGTTTCATTATTTTTTTATGAGAAAATTAGTTTAGGTTTCAAGAGGAAGCATTTTTCTATGCAATAGATAGTTTTTCACCGTGTTCACAATTTTCATGCTTTATCAATGGCTCTAGGGAGCTGTGATATATTATTTATCTTGTTTAAAATGTGATTTTTATCTCATTTAATCTCAATTTTTATCTCCAAGTAATCTCCATGAGAGTGAATTCATAGAATGCCATATAGTTTATCTATCATATGACTGACATATCAGTTAGCTAGGTGCTTACAAAGGATTCAATATTAAAAATGAGGTTTGAATAATTTTATTAGAAATTTAAACAATTTTTTACCTCATTTTAACATTATTTAAATGATTCCAAATATAATATAACTCACAAAACATGCATATACCCATGTTTTTCCCTCACTACTGCCTACATACTAGAATTTACACCTATATTTGATCTGAGTAGAGAGCTAAGGAGTCTTTTTGTGATATTTAAAAAAGTGATGATATCCCATTTAAAGTAATAACATGTGATAAACTCAATGAAAAAATTTTGGAATCATCAAATGGGTAAGAGAGGATGTAAACCATCTTTAGGCACAATATGACTGACTTCAGGGCTTTATTCCCCAAAAGTGCAAAACAAATAAGCTCACCATTTTTTAGATGATATATAGCAAGGTTTCCATTTAATTTTATGAATATAAATGATTTTTTTTTAATCCTTTATTAATTCCAAGGACTCCACAAATTTTGAGGGGTAGAAGACTTGAGAAGGATGGTTGTTGAAAGGACCCAAATTACACTTTTATACACTAAATATAGTCAATGTTATTTACAGTTATGAGTCAAAAGGAGACATTTGTCATCAAAAGTTTTAAATTGACCTTCAAACCATAGTGTGAGTGTTTATAAATTTTTAAGGTAATATTCATGATTTTAAAGGTCACTCAAAAGGATGATATACTATATTTTATCCCCATATGCCTACCTACAAGATCCTTTTCCTCATAATGTAGCCGTACAAGTTGGTTGAAGATGATCATGAAGTTTGGAATTAAAAACTTGAGTATATAATTAACTCTTAGTTAGGTAATGGTGTATAGAGATTTAAATAGGGTTGAATCCATTATTTTCAAGGCCTAGAACAATCAATTGTAGTTGACTATGAGGGATAAAGAGCAAGTAAATTAGGCTTTTGAGGTGTTTGTAGCTCAAAAAAATAAAAAATAAGTCCAGATAGTTTATATATGACCTAAACCCATTAAAATATGTTTTTTATCACTACATTAAATGTATAATTAGGAAAAATTCACCTACAAGGGTCTTTTAAAATAGGAATATAGTCTGCAAGTTGAGACAATCAAACTTAGAAATAGAAAGCTTGAAGAGAGTTAACAAGCATGAAGAGTGTTAATAAGCATGATATGTGATTTTAAAATGATAATTTATTCTTCATGGTTAACTAATATCATTGAAATAAGGGATATGAAAGGTTTAATATAGTTTCATAATCCTTGTGAAATTCTTGCACAAAGTCTATTTTCCACAAGCATGTCTTGGGTTTTATTGAGGTTGGGGGGTATATGCATAAAATAAATTGCTCAATTTTTTTGGATATAATACTTAAAACATAATTAATATTCATAAATTGTTATTTTTTATTAAAAAAAATTGGGTAAGTACCCTCTATTTTGTCTTAGATATAGGATACTTCACCTTGTACATAAACCCTACAATTTTGGAAAAGGGAATGATTAGGTGAGTTGGAGATTGATAAGACCTATAAACAAGGATAAATAAGCTAGAAAATACTTAATATAATAATATAAACCAATAATAAAGAGATGAAACTAAATAGAGTGTCCTAAAACTCCAAGGTTATACTTATCCTCTTAGGTAGGGTTATTACCTAGTGTCCAAATGAAAGGTCAAGTTTAATTTTAGCCTTAGATATTCATTTAAACATATTTCAATATGTTAATATGGTCATATTATACGTGATAAATCTTTTTAAATGAATGTAAAATTAATTGGATGGTCTAAACCATAAGAGTGAAGATAGGCCTACTAGGCAAGATTTAGGACTAGAAGCTAAATGGGGAGTTACTTTCCATTTTCACATGAGATATGATTATTATCCTAGTGTATCATGATTATAGGTTCACCCTAGGTGTTTTAAATATTTAAATATATAGAGGAAGCATGAAGAACTTAATTTTGAGGTTAGAACTACATTATACCTATGTAAAGTGGAGAATCAAACTTAATGGAGCAACTTTGGAGGTTCATATCTCCTTGAAGTATTTTAATGGAGGTAAAAAATGTTGGGAGGAGTTAGATATGGTCTTGAAAATAAATTTTTGGGAATTATTTGGATATTTGGATGTCATACCTTTATGAAACATCACTAAAGGTCAAAACTACTCAAAACCTTTACTAAACCCTTGTAAAGACTAGTTTGAGGAAATGAGAGAGATAATGCACCGAAATTAACCAAAATGGCATGAATTATGATTATATTTTAAATAATAATCAGTTAAGATCCTTACCATTAAAATTATTTATATGAAATTTATATGAACATGGTAAAAATAGGGTTTTCTTTACTATTGTGTGTGTTGTGTAGGTTTTAGGACGTTCCAAGAGATGCCAATCCCATGGGAGGAAACATTGAGACTTATTATAACTCCCCATGTCAATTTAATGCCTTGAAAAAAATTCTAAGTGCCTCAACCAGTAGCTTCATCTTAGCCAATCAAAATTAGCATAGTGACCAAGCTAGTGGGAAGGGTATAGAACTTTAAGTGGGTTGATTTTAATGTGTTTCTAATACTTTTTATGACATGGAGGGTATTTAAAATTTTAATTCACTACCTTGCATGAATTTTCATGGAAAATTGATGCATTTTTGGATGCAAAGTGTGCAGGGTGCATGAAAGAGGAGTTTTTGAGATTGTAAATTATGATAGCTCGTTTTGGGAATGTTTTAGATGACTATGACTAAAACCAATACATAGAGAGGCATGTATAAAATATTTAACATTAATTTAATTCATCATAACTATCCCTAATTAGTTTTTGGATGTTTAAAAAGGTCCAAATCATGAAGGCAATTTTTTAAACCAAAATGAGGAGTTTCATGCCAGTTTTCATGAGTTTTATAACTTGGATGGACACTTGTGCTTCCTAACCAGGAATGATTCAAGAACAATAATTTTATCATGTATAAGTAACTTATTTTATCATATTTACAAGTGTCCTTGTGACCCTTGGACTTATCTCTTATCCTCTCTCTCTCAAGTTCTATAATAACTAGCCATTTTGACCATCATAACTCATGCTCCACCTGAGTATGGTGAAGCCCTAATCATTTGGATACCATTTTATCAATAATACTACTAATTTTTACCTCTTTATGATTTTTCATTATGTGTTATACTTGAATGTTGTATTTTTATTAGTGAAGACTATGGATTCCTTAACATGTTATCTCATTCTTTCATATTATTTTTAGTTAAAAAGCATCTTATTGTAGATCATGTGAAGTATTCTAAGAAGTTTTAAGGTTGAGTTAATATATTCACTAGTGTCATTCAAGGCCTCTTGTCTAGTCCTCCTATCCTAAACATTCATCCATGACCTCATAATGTAGCATTGATGTGAGAAGATGTAGATTAGAGAACTATATGTTTGGTTAGTCTCTTAGTTTCATGTGTAACATGAAACTAGTTAGAAGTCATAAAATTATTTAGTGTATCACCTCACATAAGATATTTTTATTTTATTTTTCTATCTCCCTTTTCCTACCAAAACTTTAGGTATAGTTGTGAGCCAAAGTGATACATTAAGAGAACAATCCCTATCTAGAGATTCACATCATCCTTAGGCTATCCATAATCCTAGAGGTTTTTACATTATGCCAATTGGATGAATATAGCTTAGTAATATCCTCAAATCTTATAAATCCAAGTGACAATAGTTTTTGGTACACCTAGTGGGACTCTTAGTCTAAGAAGTTGAAATATTTTTGGTGTTAAATTTTAATAATCAACCTTTGGAGGCCTCTATCTAAACATCAATGACAACTCAAAGGTTACATCAGCTGGTAAAATAGCCCAATTATTTATTTTTAATCTTTTTTATAGACATTCCTTTTGTTCTTTCTTCTTATGAAGTTTTATGGCTGACCTTGGTGTTGATTATTACTTTACACAAACTAGTGAGACATTTCAAGCTTATGTCATTCCCTATCAACAAGAATAAGTTATTAATCAACCCTGTCATGAAGTGTACCAGCTCCAAGATGAAGTTTATGATTACATTCATGAAGTTTATTAGTCCTATAGCTAGCCTTCTCAATTTCTTGACCCTTCTATTAAACCTAGCCACTTCTAAAGTGAATATATTTCCACCTTCAAACAAACTATTTTGAGATATGAGAATTAAATGTTAGATCTTGACACACAAAATGGATATGGTATAGAGTTTCCTATTAATCTTATTCATAAGGTGAGAGATGCATTAGAGCTAGTCAAAAAAGAGTGGGCACCTATTGAGAGAGCCAATTGGCAAAGGCTCACAAGTGAGATGCTTGATGTGAGTAGCCTAGTTTCATTCTTAGAGGATAGGCTAAGAATTCATGAAAGGAAGACTCACCAAACCTATCAACCTTAATTTACACTTCAAAAATATTTATATTAGTCCAACATGGTCCCCTCTCATGAATCTAGTCAAGCTTATTAAAGTCATCCTTTTCCCAATCAGTTAGAAGGGAGAGTTAAAAATAAAAACCTTGTGTTTAAATATAATCTTGAAGGAAGATTGATTTGGATAATATGAATATGCATTATTCCATTTCATCATCAAAATAATTGGAATTAAATCCATCATTTCCCTCTCTTACTACATCACCACCTCAATAAAAGACCTCTAGATATGAGATTCTAAGTTGGAGACAAGGTGGAGAATCTAAGCATAAGGAGATTCCAATTTCCTTGAACACTTCATCAAATCCAAAAATTAAATCACCACATCAAGATAAGACTTATAATCCTAACATCCTAAGCTGAAATAAGATAGTGGAATCATGGGGAAAGAAATAGGATTAAATAATTATTGAGTGTAAAGTTGAGAATGAAGCTAATCATTTGAAATTCCCTCCCACCCTTTCTCAATAAACTTCTTATATTCCATGTTAGACCTATTTTAATCTTTATCCTCATGATGATTACTATGAACTTCAAGAAATAATTTTCTAAGCTAACCTAGGCAAGAAAAATAAAGAGTTAGAGTCAAGGATGAAATTGTTAAGTTAAGGTGTTATGGAAGGTTTAGACCTAAAAGAAGATCCTTTGCCTAAACACACCCCATATAACCTCCCTCAAGATAGTGATCAAGTTAGATTATATTTTAATTAGGTGATTTTTAATTAAAAGGAAGATAACCAAACTATTTTAGCTGAGGTTATACCTACCCTTCCTCAAGATCTCCCAAAAGAATCCCCTCTAATGCATTCTCAATCTGATCTTGAGGCCTATGTTCCAACTCCACCAACTAGTTCATCTTTTCCTTACCAAATTATCCTTTGACTTGATGAGCTTGTATTATGATAACCTAAACAATAGTAATTGGTTGAAGAAACTTTATAACTCTTGCTTGATGAAAGTGTAACTCCTTGGTAGCCTCATTGGGCTAGTTCACTGGATTTCAAGATGACTAGTATTGGCATCACCAAAAGGTACAAGAGGATGGAAGATATTTCATCCCTTTAGAAGCAAGACCAAATTATTATAGTTGAGATAAAAATTTGTATCCCTCAAGAGGACATAAGAATTAAAGAAGAGGTGATCCCTTATATTGAGTCTTCCTTTTTGGTTGATAATGAAGAATACTTTCCTTGTGTTAAAGAATAAATCTTGGATGAAGTCATTTTGGATTATAAGGAAGAGAATGAAGGATATTATATTATTGTTAACATTCATGATGTTGATCAAGCAGAGGATGAGGACCTATGGTAGCAGTTTGAAAACATTTGTAATGAGTTTAAGTCTCTCAAGGAGTATACTATTTCATTGGAGATGATTACAAGCGATGATGAGCAAGATGAAATTGTCCAATATTTCATAAAATATCAAGATCAAAGTTCACGTCATCTTTAAAATTTCAAGGCAATTTTATATTTACCTCAATATTCTAAGGAACAAGAAACAATTCCTCTTGAAGTCATGCCTACAATGAAGATGAAAGTTGATCATGAGATAAAAAGTGGGTAGTAATATGAAGTATGTGTATAAGGTCAATAGGAATAATTTTACATTAGATCCCTATTTGAAGATGGCCTACTTGAGAGAATATCAAGTGATGTACTAAGAACTAGGTTTGATTTATCAATTATTTAGTCCAAATAGCAACATGCTTGGTACCATTATTCATCTCATGAGTAGGATGATGCAAAGAACTTTCCTTTTGACCTCAGAAATTGAGGTATGATTAGTTTTATGTTGTATATAATTTTTTATTCCTATTTTTCCTAAGTTTTTTGAGCACATGTGTGTGTCTTGTTGGTGTGTTTGTTTTGCTAGTGTGTTATCTATTTTATGTGGTTAAGGTAGTCAATTATTGGTCTTGTCTTGATCAAAGCTTGTGTTATTGGTCAAAGGTCTTATTTCTATGTTTCGAACTTTAGATGACTCCCTAATCTTAATGGACTAATAAATCTACTAGTCTAGTTAGTATAGCAGGCATGCTACCCTTATGACTCACCAATTTTTTGGCCAAATTTGATCTTGTAGGTCAAACTGGGACCCCTATAGGAAAAAAATTGATTTTTATGTTTTTTTGGGGGTATAATATTATGTAATAGGATGTATTATATATATTTTGATTATATTCCATATCATATTAGCCTTGGTAAATTAGTAGTTTAGTCCATTTATCATTTTAAGTCATTTGGGGTCATAAATAGAGCATTTAATTAGTTATACAACCTTATTGGTAAATGTGAATATTAAAAAAGACTATGTAATTTCCCATGTGTGATAAGAGATCTTAATCAACTATCATAACTAAAAAGTGGTAGGTTCTTTAGAAGAAAGGGTAGTTTTCTTGAAAAAAAGAAGAGTTTGGCACTTATACAACCCATGGGGAAGTTTTCCACATGGAAAAAGATCATATAATGTCTTTTCAGATTCATCAAGCTCATTTCCACATTTTAAATGCTCTATAAATGCAATTTTTGGGATAAAACCATTCTAATCCTCTTTCACCCTTATAAGGACATAGAACTAGTCTTTAGGTTTGTACTTGGTACAACCAATAGGGGAGGTTTCAGATCAAATGCCTTGGGTAAGTGAAGGTAAACTTAGAGAGATTAATTTCCATAAAAATAGTTTTAATAATGGTGGCATGTGCTTTATGAACCATCCTCATAAAGTTGACTATGTTTTTCTTCTTGCCAATCTATGAACCCTATAGGTTTTAACTTGGTCTGATAAATTCTATGTAATTAAATTGGTCATATTAGTTTAAAATGATTTATACTCACTCCTAAGATACTATCCATGCTTGGTTTCATGTTTTATGATGTTTTGAGGAGTAAAGTGTTTACCAAATTTGACTTTTAGGTCAAATTGAGGCACCCCTAGGTAAAAACATAACTTATATATGTTTTAAGGGGGTCTAATTTATTTTCATGGGATTTATTACATGTTATTTTATGTTATCTAATGCACTTCTATCCTTATTCATAGTTTCATTATCTTATATGTCAATTTGGGTCATTTAATGTACTTTTAAGGGTCATTAATGCAAGTGGCATGGTTTTCAAAAACCAAGTGTCATTTTATCATTATAAGCATCCAAGATGTCATTTTATCTATTAATTATTTCAGTTAAATTAGAATATTTTAGGTTCCTTAACTAAAGTTCAAAAAGCAATTCAGAACAAGAGTAAATGACACTTGTATGACCCATAAGGAAGTGTTCCATGTGGGAGAATACCTTAGAGGAATCTTCATATTCCTAACACTCATTTATATGTTTATTTTTATCTATAATTATAATTTTAATTATAAAACTATTCTTCTCCTTTCTCGGATTTTTAGACACATAGAAGTGATTTTTAGGTTTTTTCAGTACAGATAGCTGAAAATGTTTCAATTCAAACACTTTTATAATAAAATTATAAAACATCATTTAAATATAATTATTTTAAATAACGGTGGATTTTTATTCATGAACCATCCTCATAAAGTTGACTATACTTTTTTGGTAGCTATTTCACAGACCCTATAGGGTTTTCTCCATTTTGGTAAAATCCATATGAACCAATTAGTTATGTTTACTCCAGAGGATTTTATCTTCCTTATAAGACTATATCTATTCTTAGTTTCATTTTTCATAATGTTTGGATGAGAAAATTAGTCCATGTTGTAGGAGGGTGTCACCATATGTAGTCTTAGCTAAAGTTCTTCCTATTTGATGAGTGTTGTTCTCTTGTAAGGGTCCCATGTAGCTATAAAATAGTGTTACATAGGTTTCAAGGTTCTATTACAACATAATTACTTGTCTTGGTTTCACCATGTCATCTTTTAGGTAACCTTGTCTTTCTCCATAGTCAACTTCATGCTTAGCTTCACTTGTAGTCACCTATATAAGCTTGTTTAACTTGTCCACGGAGTTGTAATCAAAATTATTTTATTTTACAACCATTAAGAGTTTGAAGGATTAAATTTATATTATTGTAAAAGGTGAAAGTGTAGTCACAATCTCATCCATCATGATAAAATAGTCCTGAGATACCCCTGATTGCTCTTCTACATGTATATACAGATGATTTTCATGTTGGAAAATATAGGTTAGAACTAGCTTCAATGTGTCCAAGAATGTATATCATGTACTTAAATGTTGAAAAATGAATTTGAGTGGTTTGATAGCTATTCACTAGCATGTTTATGCTTAATTCCATGACCTGCCTGTATAAAATGCTTAATGCATACCTACAAGGCCCTTTCTAGTATCACACTGAGGTAGCTAAATAGGGTACTAAAATGTTTTTATGGATAAGATGAAATAGTTATACACTTCCTTATGATCTTGGTATGATTAAGAAGACATGATAGACATATATAAAGTGCCTAAAGGTCAAGAAGAAGTGTGGAATCATGTATGAAGATCATGATTGGGTTTAGGAAAGTTTTCCCTAAAAAGGTCAAAATAGAGCCCTAGGGGGTTTTTTTGGACCTCCTATGATAGGTATGTTAAGGGTATCATAGATTATAAAGAGTTAAAATTTGTGAATTCTATCATGGATAATATTTTTTCCAATAATGTAGGTTAAAAGGTCAATGCAAGGTGGGAGTTGGGAACCTTCAAATAGCCTAAAATCACACTAAAATGCTCTAGTAACATCTACAAGCCTGAGGAGGTAAATGGTCTTTTGTCACCCTAAGAAGTAAAATTGAAAAAAGTATCATGGATAAGATGGTTTCAACTAATGGAAGGTTTCAATAATGGATTAAATGTAAGGAAAGATTGAAATTTTTTGATACAACCCCCATAACTACCTACAAGTGTCCCTTATATGGAGAATATACACCTACAATAGGGTTAGAAAAATGACCCCAATCTTGATGGCTATTTGATTCTTTATGATTCTAAAAGGGTGAATGTAGGATAAATTATGAATTTTTTGATAAAAAAAGGTTCAAGGTAGGTTATCAATCATCTTGGTCAGCCCCTTTTAAAAGAAATGAAAGCTACAAGTAGGTCAAAAGGTAGATGTCTCAGTCAATAGATAGTGACCTAGAGGGTTGATGCTAAGAGGGTGTATTAAGACTTGAAAAGGAGAATAATAGTGTAATTACATAAATTTTAAGATAGATGGGTTTATTTAAATATTTTGAAATCATGTTTGAGCTTAGTTGAATCCCAATAAACACCTACAAGTAGGGGCAAGTGGAGTGTCTTAGTCATAACAAGGAAAATTAGTGTGAGCCCAAGGAGTAGATACGGTGAGCATAATATATGGAGAATATTAAGTATTTATTATTATCATGGTTCAGTGGAGACTCTTTTCACACTAAAATAATTCTTTAATGAAATAAATGTAACCTACAATAGGCTCTAAAAGGCATGTGTCTCAGTCAATAGGTAGTGTAGTACCCAGTTTTGACCAAAAGTGCATATGAAATCCAAAATGAGTTTCGGTGATAATACAAAAATGTGGCCACATAAATAAATGAAATGGTAACTTCATGAAATAAAAACATGATTGAAATAACCTAAAAAGGATCTCTTAAACCCTTGTGTTCACCTACAACCACCATGTTGTAGTCTTGAAACATGAAGGTGAGATAAAGAAATGAACTTGTGAATGAGAGAAGTAAAGGTTATAAGAAATTAAAATTGGTTCATGATAGGTAATAGAGTGTTTAAAAAATACAAAAATTCTACCAAGGTGACCATGTTCCTTCCATAATTGGCCAAAAGGCAACAATTTGTACTATAGACTAGGAAACCATGTTTGCTAAATAGCCAAGTAAGAGAAATTCAAGGAAAAGAGTGTTTTTGGAAGAATTAAAATCTTCATGATCATTAAATATAGGATGATAAACATGTTTAAGAATCATAAAATCATGTTATTATCATGGAAGGCTTACTCTTAGGTGGATTTGAAGAAAATGTAGGAAAATGAGCTTTTTAGGGGCCTTTTTTGTGCATTTCGAGATGGTTAGGAACCCAAATAAAAGAATATAGCTAGACCATATATTAAAAACCATAATAATGACTTGGAAAGAATCCAAAAATAATCAATTTCCCATAAATATTAGGGATATAACTCACTATTTTGTCTCAGAGGTCAACTAGTCTAGGAAAATTAGGCTTTGGCCAAATGAGCTAGTGAGTGAAAAATGGGTAAAGGACATGAAATAAAGATTTGAAAACACAAATAAATAATTTATTAGGTGTATTTAAGGTACTTATATGATATATAAGCACTATTTACATATTAGACCCCTCAAGATAACTAAATTACCGATGCACATGGTCCAATTAGGCAAACTCTCACTAGGCCTAGTTGGTGAATGAGAGAAGATGAAGAAGAGTGCTTGGAGGGTGATGTAGTGGAATTTTTATATAAAATGGGATGTGAAAATCCATAATAAACCAACCTATCCATGAAATATTAGTCATATTAGCCAAATCTAAGAAGGTGCCTATTAGACATATTATGCTTTGAGGGGTCCTAAAACCAATTAGAGGTCCATCTTCATTTCTAGCTCTTAGTGGGATATATAGATGATTGAAGAATGTTAGGAATGGTAATATAAGAATTTTTTATCTCATAGTATGTATAAGAACCTATAAAGAGCCAATTTTTATCCCAGAAAGAGCCCAAGCATGTAAAAGGGTAGAAATAAGCTCAGTGAGGTGTCTTCAAATGATCATATCTTTTCTAAGGATTTACATGGGAACTAAAGGAATTGAGAGGGGTTATACAGGTCCCTTAGAATCAATTTTGTGGAATTTATTGTTAGGTTAAATTCCATATATTTATGAATAAATATTAAGATTAAAAAATACCAAAAGCCCTTATAAACCCTCAGCCAAGACCTGATGGAGAAAAAAGGATTGGAGAGATAGAAAAATGACATAGTTTAACCATGGAATATATTGTAACATGTAGAGGAGTCCCTCAGTATATCTTCCACCAAGATGATCTATATGGAATTGTATGGATGGGGTAAAAAAAGGGTTATTCTAATTATTTTGTGTATTGTGTATGGTATAAGAGGTTATAAAGGATGAAATCAATTTTGGGAGAGATAAGTATACTTTTAATTAATATCTATGGTCATTTATTTCTAATAAAAAGCTTTTAAGTTTTCAAAAAATATAATTCCTTTCATCTAGTCAAAAATAACACAGTGGACATAAGGGTAAGAAGGGTGAAAACTCCAAGCGTGAGCATTTTTAAGGTGTACCTAAGTAGTATAAGGTCATGGATAGTAATTAAAAGTGTAATTAAATCACTCCCATATATTTTCATGGAAAAATGATGATATTTTTGAGGCCAAGTGTGAGGGGTGATAGAAAAAAGTTTTTAAACTGCAGGTAGTGATGGCTTCCTCTCAGATGATTCAAGATGATTATGAATAGAACCAATACATGAATATTCATGTATGAATACATTCATTCTCATCTCAATCATAATACCTATCACTATTTAGTTTTGGGACATTTAAATATGCTCAAATTATGAAGGCAAGTTTTTGAGCCAATAATGGGAGTTTTATGTCATTTTTCATAATTTTCATGACTTATAATGACACTTGGTCCTCCCAAAATTGAATGGTTAATTTAATACCTATTTTTAATTAAATTTTATCCTATTTTTATAGTTTTATAGGTGTGAAAGTGACCTTTGAAATTCCCTTATCTTTATCTTCTCTCAAAGGCTATAAATATTGACTCTTTTGGCTCTTTTTAGCAACCTCCATTAATTAATGGTGAATACCTATCCATATTTTTAATTTAATGACTCTTAATAAATAAACAAGTGATTTTTAATACTTACATGTTCTAAAATTTAGTGTTATTACAATCTTGTTTGTCTTGTCTAGTAAAAGATGATCTTTTCTAGCATGTTATCCTTGATTGTTCACCAAGTGTGCAAAAGAGTAATTGTTATAGGTCTTTGTTGGTGTTATATTTAAAGTTTATAAGTGTCTTAAAAGTGTTACATCATTTTATTCTATAAGTTAATCATGTTAAGTTGTGGAGCTAAAAGCTTCACCAAGATGCTAATCATGGAGTTACTGAGTTCAGTCAGTAACCGACATCGGCAATATTGCTGATGTTGGTCAAGCAGGGACCAGGGATCGGCTGATGTCGGTCAGAGGTAGACTAAAAAAAACTGATGTTGGTCACCTATGCATGTGCATGCAGTTGCATGTGTTTCTAGAACATGTTTCCAGAATTAGACTCATCTAATTTTTAGTGGTCTGAGAGTGTTTGCATGTTGAAGACTAATTTAAGTCTTGAGTCTGTGTATTTAATTATTGTAATTAGGGGTCTAATTATTGTATGCATGGGATCCTATTTAAATACCCATGAGGCATGTATTGTAATTAAGGAAAGTAAAGCATTAAAGCAAGAAAGCAAGGTCAAAGAAGATCTACAAGGTGTAAGGTCAAGGAGATCAGTTGAAGCATTCAAGGAGGGGATAACAACTCAGGTTGTTGAGTTGGTTGTGGTTGAGAAAGAGAGAGAGAACTTTGAGGGAACAAATCTTTGAGGTGTGACAAGCCTTAGAGGTGGAAGAAGAAATGGCATCTTCTTTATTGTATTTCCCTCTGAAGATTATTTAATACAAGATTGTGTATTGTCTCTCATATTCTTTGTTGTTTCAAGTTTCTAGTTACTTAATCATTCTAGTTCAATTTTGTGTTTAATTGATTATAAGAAAGGTAATTAATTGTTCTTTCTTGGAGGGGTTCCTAATAGTTGGTATCAGAGCTATTTGTTGTTCTTGATTCCCCATCAATTGGTATCAGAGCTTTTGGTTGGGTTACTAACAGGTGTTTTAGATCTAGTTAGTGTGTGTTGATTATAGGTTACTCATAGGGGTTTTTATTTGAGTGGGAGTATATCAATGGTAGAAGAAAGTAAGCTACGAATGGAGAAGTTTAATGGCAAGAACTATCAATTATGGAGGATGTAGATTGAAGATTACCTATATCGAAAAGATTTGTACTTACCATTGGGTGGGGTTGATTGCAAGCCCCGAGATATGAAGGATGAAGAATGGGAGGTTCTTGATTAGAAGGACCTGGGATCTATAAGGTTGAGCCTTGCATCATCTATGATTTCCAACTTATATTAGTGTAAGACAATGGAAGAGTTGATAGAATCTTTGGGAAATTTATATGAAAAGCCCTCAGCTTCAAATAAGGTATTTCTTATGAAGTAGTTATTTACTTTGCAAATGCAGGAAGGTGGATCAGTACATACTCATCTTAGTGATTTCCATGGCTTGGTAAATCAGTTAGCTTCAGTCAATATTGTTTTTGATGATGAAGTAAAGGCTCTCTTAATTTTATGCTCTTTACCTAAAAGTTGGGATTGTTTGGTAATGGCAGTAAGTAATACTGCGTCTGCTTATAAAATCTTAAAAGTTGATGATGTGGTTAGTGTAATTTTGAATGAATAAATTTTCAAGAAAAGCATAGGTGAATCATCAGGGAATGCTCTAAGTGAAAAAATTAGGGGAAGGCAAAGAGAGAAGGTTGAGCAAGGGAAATCAAGGTCAAAGATGCGAGGAAGATCCAAATCCAGAAATGGAAGTATCACCTATTGGTTTTGTGGAAAGAAAGGACACACAAAGAAAGAATGTTGGTTGAAGGATAAAGAAAATCAACACAAAGGTAATGGAGAAGAAAAGGATGCAGGTATTGTGGCATAGGATGCTCTCATACTTTCTTTGGATAGTCAGATAGGATCATGGGTTTTAGATTTTGTTGCTTCTTTTCATGCAACCTCAAATAGAGATTTGTTCCATGAATATGTCTAGGGAGACTTTGGAGAGATTTATTTAGGGGATGGTATGCCTTTTCAAATGGTTGGCAAAGGGAAAGTGCAGCTGGAATTGTAGACAGGCAACACATGGGTGTTAAAGGAGGTTATGCATGTCCTAATCTTGAAGCAGAGTTTGGTTTCTGTAGGAAGGTTGGGTGATGAGGGATGCACAGTAACCCTCACAGTGGATTCTTGGAAGGTTACCAAGGGTGCACTTGTTTTAGCAAGAGGTAAGAAAGTAGGTACTCTTTAACTATCTACTTGTATTATTGATTCTACTTCTGGTTTATCTACTTCAGTTATAGATTCAAAGATGTGGCTTAATAGGTTTGGTCACATGAATAAGAAGGGAATGGACATTCTTGAGTCAAAGGCTATGAGTTCAGATTCAGAAGGCATAGATCAAGTTCATTGCAAGAAAAGGAAATTTGATGCTTTTGACAAAAATAGGGAAGCCTTGGTGTTTATGGAGGAGATGATGGATAGAGATCAGTCACAGGGGCTAAATAATTTTGAGCAGGGCAGTATGGACATGGTTTTGTTCTAAGATGAGCACATGGATAAAGAATTCATCACTTACAAGAACACACAATTACCGATGTTGGTCACTTGGAACTGATGTCGGTCAGGCAGATACCGACATCAGTCATGTGCAAGCTAGCAGGGTCGATAGTGTCAGGTAGGAGAAGACTGATGTCAGTCAAACAAGAACTGATGTCAGCAGAAGGGACACTAGCGTTGACTAAGGAAATGATGTCGATAGTCAGGGTCAGTGCAGGGAACTGACATCGATCAAGTGTAGACTAGGAGATGGCCGAGATCAGTCACTGAAATGGATGTTGGGCAGATAACAAGCTGTCAAGAAGTCTCAAATGCCCATATGGAGGATTGAAAGGGTAAGTGGATCTCATATTCATTATTTTCCTTCTTTATATTACTTATTGCTTATTGATGGTTGAGAACTAGGAAGATGTGAAGAGGTAATGCAGGTAGAATCCAAAAACAGTGGGAGCTTGGCATAGATGAGGAGTGTGAGTCCTTGGAGAAGAACCAAACAAGAGTTTGTTGGTGGATTTGTCAGTTGGAAGAAAGCACTGAGAGAGGGATGGATTCCCACGTTAGAAAAGACAGTGGATGGACATGTGAGATAGAAGGCCAGGGCATATGGTCTTGAGTAGGCTACAGGACAATGGAGGTTTAACCATTGTGTTTTCTTTTACTAGGTTGGATAATATTAGCTACATTATCCTATTATCGTATATTATTGCTTATTGAAAGGTTACACATGCAGAAAGTTGTTGAGCTAAAGGTAAATTTAGTTCAGATGGGTGTCATGAAGAATCTGGGAGCAACAAGATTCTTTGGCATGAGTGTGTTCTAGGGACATGTAAGGTCACAGGTTGACTTTGTTTCAGGATGATTATGTGAGACCGGTTAGCACGCTAATGGTTGGATAGTTCTATGAATAGTGTCTTAATTCACATAATGAGGTTAAGTGCATGGTATGTATTAGACTTGAGTCTGCCCAAGCAGTGGGTGTTGTCAGAAAGTTGAGAACCAATTTGGGAAAGAAGGAGTATTGGAGTGCAGTTGAGTGAATTCTCAGATATTTGAAAGGGACCAGGAGCAGGTGCACATGCTATGCAGGGTCAAGTTCTTTTTTACATGGGTTTGTGGTAGGTTACTTGGATGACAGGTGTAGCATCATAGGATATGTGGTGGTTGGTCTTCAAGATTGAGTTTGAAGATGGAGGTGCCTAAGATGGTTAGTGGAGGTTGTTGTACAGGTGCAACTATTTATCTCCAAGTGGGAGATTGTTAAGTTATGGAGCTAAAAGCTTCACTAAGATGCTAATCATGGAGTTGTTGAGTTCAGTTAGTAACTGACATTGGCAATATTGCCAATGTTAGTCAGGCAAGGACTAGGGATTAGCCGACATCAGTCAGGAGCAGACTGATAGAAACTGACATTAGTCACCTGTATGTGTGCATGCAGTTGCATGTGTTTCCAAAATGCATTTTTAGAATTAGACTCGTCTAATTTTAAGTGGTCTAAGGGTCTTTACATGTTGAAGACTAATTTAAGTCTTGAGTTTGTGTTTCTAATTATTGTAATTAGAGGTCTAATTATTGTATGCATGGGATCCTATTTAAAGACCCATGAGGCATGTATTGTAATTAAGGCAAGTAAAGCATTGAAGCAAGAAAGTAAGGTCAAAGGAGATCTACAAGGTGTAAGGTCAAGGAGATCAGCTGAAGCATTCAAGGAGGGGATAACAACCCATGTTGTTGAGTTGGTTGTGGTTGAGCAAGAGAGAGAGAGAACTTTGAGGGAAGAAGTCTTTGAGGTGTGTCAATCCTTAGAGGTGGAAGAAGAAGTGGCATCTTCTTTATTATATTTCCTTCTAAAGATTATTTAATACAAGATTGTGTATTGTCTCTCATATTCTTTGTTGTTTCAAGTTTCTAGTTACTTAATCATTCTGGTTCAATTCCATGTTTAATTTCTTATAATAAAGGTAATCAATTGTGCTTCCTTGGAGGGGTTCTTAACAAATCATTCATTACACTCCTAAGTATCAAAATACCTTCTTTAACCTAGTTTATGAAACATTGATGTAACAATTTATCTTGTGTTGTAAGCTTTATGTAAGAGAAGCTTTATTTTTCTCTAATTATTATAATTGTAATAAATAGGAGGAAATATAATATTTTTTAATCACATATTTTTATATTTATTAGTTATTTTATTAACCCTTTTCATCCAAAGTTGATAGGCAAGAAAGTACATCAAAGAGTGCATCAAGGGAATTAGCCCTTCTAAAAAATCATCTCATCAAATTATTGCCCAAATCAAGAGAGATGTTTCCATTATTCAACTTATATTAGATCTAGGAATCTCCTCAAGGGGTAAAAATCCAAGTGATAATAGTTTATGGCATGCCTAGTAGGAAACTAAGTCCTAGAATATTGTCCAAGATTGGTGTTCGTCTTAGCATAGTTGCATCTACAAGAACATCTACATTCAGTACCTAAAAACACCACTAAAGTTTTAAAATATTTGGTTGTTTATTATTCCATAATTTCCATTGCAAAGGTGACCACTAGGTTTACTACTAAAGGTATACCCTTTGAGTTTATGCAATTGCCTCTATATTTTATTAACTGGTTTAGGTTTGTGAATACTCAACCTTATTAAAGATATTTGGTGTTTAAGAATTCCAAGTTCCTATTGAGTAAAACCTCTAGTACTCATAGTCTACATTTTGAGATGGCTAAAAACCAACCTTTTTTGACTTTAATTGGATCATCTCCTTTGAATCTTGCCTAATATGACCAAATTTTAGGAGCAACCCTTAAGAGTGTTCCATATTTTAGTGGAAAAGGTCATATTATTGTCATTGACCACATTATAAAGATATAATTTTTTTTTAATATCCATAATATCACCTAAGATAATGTGGATATTAGGTTATTTTCATTATCTTTTAAAGGGAAGGAATTAGATTGGTATGAAACTCTACCTAAAATTTTTATTGGTTCATGGGATGAATTAGGAGATCTATTGACTAAGAGGTTTGGAGATAAGAGTGATCATCTATCACTAGTTAATCAATTGACAACTATTAAAAGGGAACCACAAGATTTTAACACTATATTTCAAAAAACATGGGATATGACCCCAGCCCTTGTGACACCCACTCTAAAATATGCCTTCTTGTATTATCTAAAAACATTGAATAGTGATGTATCTATGACGATTCAATTCATGGTGGGAATACACTACCTACTACCTATGAGATAGTTAATAATGCTGATAATTATCTTGCTCAAGTTGGGAATATTGATCCTATATGGCCAATGTTATTGTTCCATGATTTACAGCCTCTTAGTCAAGTTACATTACCTACCTTGGCTCCTTTGCAAAGTCAAAAAGAGTCTACCATTGTTAACACCAATAAGATCCATGAAGTCAAGAGTTTTTTCCAATGTGTTACTAATGAATTGGTTTACCTCAAAAGGTAAAAATATCAAATTTATATAACATAACAATGCTACAATCAATTTGAGAAAATAAATAGGACTCCTTTTCAAGGTAATAATCAAGGACAAGTTCAAATCACTCAAAGTAAACTTTACCAAAGATAAAATCTCAATGCTCCCTCATCTTATAAATCTCTTATTCCCACTCAAAATAATTTTTTTCAATAAAAACCATGTTATCCCTCCTATGATGAAAATCAATGCAAAGTTACATATACCAATGAAATGCTTAGTCAAGACATGTTAGTGAAAGGTAATCAAGCATCTCAAGTTTCCACTTTTGAGATGCCAATAGAAAAAGGAATGAAAATTGGAATGCAGAGTGGATAAACACAATCTAATTTTAATCTCATAAATCATTTGGAGGGAGATTTTTATGCCATCAATCATTTCAGAAATTCAAGCACTATGAACGCTAGTGTGTCTTCTAACACTAAGTCTAAGAAGATAAGAACCTGCCACATCTCAAGTTGATTGTAAGGCCTTCCATACTTTATAATGTCACTAATTGGAAATTGTTTTATAGTTACTAACAAATATCACTTATTATACAAGAGGAATGTGAGTTTTTTCCCAAGAATTAGTCTAAACTACAGTAATAATATGGAGGGTATATTGTACATTTTAAGTCAAACAAACTTCCTAGAGGCCTAGTCACACTTAAGAGTATCTTCAATGATGATGATCATATGAAGAAAGAGAAGTTAAGCATGTCTAATAAATAATAAAAATATGAGAGAGTACAAATTTTTAAATATAAGTGCCTTTTTCTTGGAAAGGTATGTACTAGTAAAGAGAGACATGCTTTCATTGAGTTATGCAAGGAGTTTTCTAATGTATTTGCATTAGAATATAGTGATTTAAGGGGATTTGATCCAAAATTCACTCAACATACCATAGATATAAATGATAATACTAAGACTATAAAGAAAACACAAATGCCAATCAATCCTAAGAATGAGCCTCTCATGAGAAAGGAGCTTACTAAGTTGATTGAGTAAAAAATCATTTTTCCTATTAAGCACTCATCCTGGTTAGCAAATTTAGTCCATATTAGGAATAAAAATGGGGAGATAAATTTATGTGGTGATTTTAGGGACTTTAATAGAGTTTCGTTAAAGGACCTTTATCTTCTTCCTTCTATGGATAATATTTTCCAAGTTGTGATACATATTTAAAGGTTTTCTCTCCTTGATGGATATTATGGGTATAATCAATTTTTTGTGAAATAAAGTGATCTATATAAGAAAACTTTTAATACTAAATTGGGTACACGTGATTATAGGAAAATGAATTTTTTATTATCTAATGCTAGAGATACATTTCAACTTACAATGGATATGGATTTTCAAGGACTAATCAATGACATTGTGTTGGTGTATCTTGATGATATTATAATTTTTTCTAAGGATTCAAAGGATCACTTGAATCACCTTAGGTAGATTTTTTAGAGATGTAGAGTGTTTGGAATATATATTAACCCAAATAAGTGTGTTTTTGATATATATGAAGGAAAATTTTTAAGACACATTGTCTCAAAGAAGGGCCTATCCATCGATCCTGAAAGGGTGAGTGAAACCTTGGCACTAGCTTTGCCAAAACATAAGAAAGGTTTGAAAAGTTTCTTTGGGAAAATTGATTTCATAAAGATGTTAATTCCTCACTTTTATAATTTCGTCAAGCCTTTAATATCTATGCTAAGGAAATATGGAGTGTTCAATTCTACAACAATAAGGAAGGATAGTTTTGAAGAGATTAAACAAGCCATTGCGCAAATTCCAACTCTTACAAGTCTTAATCTCTCAAAGGATTTCAACTTGTATACCTTTGTAAATTAGGAGGTAATCTCTTTCATGGATACTAAATCAAATAAATAAAACTTGTACTAGCCTATTGCCTTCTTTAGTCAAGGTTTGGAAGGCTATGAGGTAAGATACACCTATGTTGATAAGTACTTTCAATTATTAGAACTCTCAATAAGTTTAGGCATATGTTATCTAACAATAAGATTAACATATTGGTACCTCATCCTAGTGTCAAAGATTAACATATGTTAGGGTAATAATGGGGTGATCAGGTTATGTGTTGATTTTAGGGACTTTAATATATTTTTCTTGAAGTACCATTATCCTCTTCCTTCCATGGAGAAATTTTTTCAAAGTTGTGGTAGGTAGTGAAAGGTTCTCTCTACTTGATGAATATTATGGGTATAATCATATTTTTGTGAAATAAAGTGATCAATATAAGACAAAATTTACTACTAAATAGGGTACATATGCTTCTAGGAAAATTCCTTTTGGATTTTGTAATGATGGATCTACATTTCAACATGTAATGGATATGAATTTTTAAAGAATAATAAATGACATTGTGTTGGTGTATCTTGATTATATCATAGTTTTTTGTAAGGATGCAAAGGATCATTTGAATAACCTTAGGTAGATTTTTGAGAGATGTAAAGATTTTTAAATCTCTCTTAACCTAAATAATTGTGTGTTGTATTTACATGAAGGCAAAATTTGAGGTCACATTGTCTCAAAGAAGGGCCTATCCATATATCTTGAAAGGGTGAGTGCAATCTTGGCATTATATTTTACCAAACAAAAGAAAGGTTTGAAAAGTTTATTTTGGAAAATTAATTTCATAATGAGGTTTATTCTTGATTTTTATAATTTATTTAATCCTCTAACCTCTATGCTAAGGAAAGATCAAGTGTTCACTTGGACAAGAAGAAGGAAGGAGAGTTTTGAAGAGATTAAATAGGCCATTGCCCAAGCTCCAACTCTTTCAAGTCCTAATTTATCAAATGATTTAAACTTGTATAACTTTGGAAATGAGGAGGTAATATCTACCATTATTACTCAATAGAATTAAGAAACCTTAGAGCAAACTATTGCCTTCTTTAGTCAAGGTTTGGAAAGCTATGAGGTAAGATACACCCATTTTGAAAAATAAGTACTTTCAATTGTTACAAGTCTAAAGATGTTTAAGCATATGTTATCTAAAAAAAATTCACATGTTTATACCTCATAATAGTGTCAATTATTTCCTTTTGATCAGATATTTAAATGAGAAAAGGGCTAGTTGGATCATAAAAGTGATGGAGTATGATGCAGAAATCAAGACAACCAAGCTAGTGAAAGGGAAGGGGTTGTGTGAGCATCTTGATTTAGATTTGAAAGAACAAAAAGGATTTGTTTTAGAATTTCATGATGACCTTATGACATCTAAACCTTCATAAATTAATATTTTAACACAAGATATGATCCATTTTTTTCAAACTAGTGAGTGTCCACAATGTCTAGATAGAGATAAAACAAGGTACTTTAGATTTTAATATATTCCTTATATTATTGTTTATTGAGTGTTGTTTACAAAGAAATTATCAGGTGTCTGTTATTTAGGTGTGTTGAATTATATTATGTTGAGAAAATATTTCTTGAGTTTCATGATGGACCAGTTGGTGGTCACTTTGCTCTAAAAACCATAGATGTTAAGATTATGAGAGATAGATAATTTTGGCCTAGTTTTTTTAAAGACACACATGATTAGGTAAGGAAGATTTTAAAATGTGATATATTTGATGGTAAACAAAATATTTTTACCTTTTCACTTCATCCAATTCAAGTTGACAAACCCTTTATGCAATGGGGTCTAGATTTTATAGGCCTAATCAACCCACCTTATAGTGTTAGTCACAAGTGGGTGTTGACATCTATATATTATTTCACAATATTGTTGGAGGATATTACTCTCAAGGAACCAAATAAAATTTTAGTTCTAGAATTTTATGAAGGCAAAATGACAAGGTTTGGGCCTCCTTTAACAATAATTTTAGACAATGCATTAGATTTCCTTGGAATGAAGACAAGTGAGTGGGATTTGAAACATGACATATATCTTATTACCTCCTCCAACTATCATCCATAAATGAATGGAATATCTAAGTATACCAACAAGAATCTAATTAGGATCATAAAGAGGAGAATGGAGGAGAACTAAAGGACTTGGCATTCCAAGTTGAAGATAGCTCTTTAGGATGATAGGATCACCCCAAAAAGAGCCATTGGAAACTCGCCATATACACTTATCTATGGGAGAGAGGCTAGATATCTTATTTCACTTGAGATACCAGCCTTGGATCTTAGTTATTAGCTAGAGTTGATGGAGAATGAAATCATGAAAGTTAGGTTGTGTGAGTTGATGTATCTTAAAGAGATAAGAGATCAAGATATGAATAATATAAGGACTCACCAAGATTAAAAAAAAGATAATTTGACAATAAATAAATGCCAAGAGACTTTCAAAAAGAATACATTGGTATAAAGTGGGATAAAGATAGGGCTAAACCTAGAAGACACTCAAAGTTTGCTGCTTTTTGGAGTGGCCTTTATGTTATCACCCAATTAAAGAAACATAATGATTTCCAAATCTCAAAGTTATATGGAGAGGAACTTAATATCATAGTAAATGGGATATATCTCAAAAATTGTTACTAAGTTATTCTATCCTTGTACATAGTTGTTATTTTCCTTACTTTCCCTAACTGTTTATTCACATGTGTGAATCTTGCTATTGTCTTTCCTTATCTTGTGTTTACTTAGTGTGTTGTGCTTATTTTATGTATGTATTAGGTAATTAATTGTTATTTTTCTTCATGAAATCATTAAATCCCTTGACCTATGATAGGATAAGGCTACTGGTCTAGATAGTATAGCAACCATACTACCCCAATGAGTCATCATTTTGTTGACCAAATTTGACTTTTAAGTCAAATTGGGGTATCCTTAGGTAAAAAAATTAAACTTCAGATGTTTTATGGGGGGTATAGTTTATTTTAATGGGGTTATTAAATTATATTCGATGTTATTTAATGCACTTTTAGCCTTAATCATAGTTTCTTTATCATATTTGTTAATTTGGATCATTTAATGTGCCTTTAAGGGTCATTAATGAAAGTGGCATGGTTATCAAGGTTAAAAAGTGTAATTTTATATTTATAATCATATAAGAGGTTATTTTAACTATTGGGGATGTCAGTTACATCAAAATATTACAAATTTCCTTAAATAATGTTTAAGAAATAATTTAAAAAGTGAGCAAATGGCACTTGTATGACCCATGGGGAAGAATGACACTTGGGAGAAGATATTAGAGGGAATATTAATCTTATTAACACTAATTTATAAATTTTTTAATCTAGAAGTGTTATTTTAAGGTTGAAACCATTATGTTCCTTTCTTGGTTTTTAGACACAGAAGTGATTTTTAGGTTTTTGCTTAGTAAAAATAGTTGAAAATATTTCAAGTCAAAATATTTATTTAGGTTATATTAAACTTAGATATATTAATTTAAATATAATTAGTATGAATAATGGTTACTTTTAATTCATGAACCATACTCATGAAGTTGACTATACTTTTATGGTAGCTATTTCATGCACCCTATAGGTTTTGCTCCATTTTGGTAAAATCCATATGAACTAGTTAGTGATGTTGGATCTACAAGATGTTTTATTCCTTTTTAATGGTATCCATTCTTATTTTAATGTTTCATAATGTTTTGATGAGTAAATTAGTCCATGTTGTAGGAGGGTGTCACCATATATAGTCTCAGTTGATGTTTTACATATTTGTTGAGTGTTATTCTCTTGTAAAGGTATCATGTAGCTATAAAATAGTGATAAATAGGTCTTAGGGTAATATTACCACATATTTACATGTTTTAGTTTCACCATGTCTTATTTTGGGTAGCTTGCAACCTTATCTTTCTCCATAGTCAACTTTGTGCTTAACTTCACTTGTAGTCACCTGTATAAACTTAATCAACTTGTCCATGGATATGTAATCAAAATTATTTAGTTATCCAAGACATTATGAGTTTTAAGGAGTTAATTTATATGATTTTAAAAGGTGAAAGTGTAGTCACAAGCTCATCCACCATGCTAAAACAGTCCTGAGATGCCCTTGATTGCTCTTCCCCATGTATATATAGGTGATTTTCATGTTGGAAAAGATAGGTTGGAATTGGTTTCAAGGTGTCCAAGAATTGAGATCATGAAATTAAAGGTTTAAAAATGAATTTGAATCATTTTTAATCTATTCACTATCATTTTTTTGTGTAATTCCATGACTTTCCTATATAACATGCCTAATGCATACCTATAGGGCCCCTATTGATGCTATACTCAAGTAGTTAAATAGGGTACTAAAATGATTTTATGGAAAGGATGAAATTGTTTGACACTTCCTTAAGATCTCAGTATGATGAACAAGCCATGATAGACCTATATAAATTGCCTAAATGGAAAGAAGAATTGTGGAATCATGTGTGAATATCATGACTAGGTTTAGGGAAGTTTTCCCTAAAAAGGTCAAAATAGAGCTCCAGGGAGTTCTTTTAGACCTCTTATGATAGGTATTATAATGGTATCAAATATTCTAAAGAATAAAATGATGTGACTTATATCATGAAAAATATCTTTACCAAGAATGGAGGTCAAAAGGACAATACAAGGTGGGAGTTGGGAACCTTTAAGTAGACTGAAAAAACACTGAAATGATCTAGTAACATCTATAGGTATGAGGAAGTAAATGGTATTTTATCACCCTAAGAATAAAAATTGAATAAATTCTCATGGATAAGATGGTTTCAACTAATGTAAGGTTTCAATAATGGCTTGAAGGTAATCAAGAAAGGATTTATATGTTCCCATGCAACCCACATGACTACCTATAAGTGTCCCTTATATGGAGAATATACACCTACAATAGGGTTATAATAATGACCCCAATCTTGATGCCTATTTTATGCTTTAATATTTTAAAAGGGTTAATGTAGGATCAATCATGTATTTTGTGATAAAAAAAGGGTTTAAGGGAGGTTATCAAACATCTTGGTAAACCTCATTCAAGACAAAGGACACCTATATGTAGGTCAAAAGGTATATGTCTCAGTCAATAAATAATGACCTAGAGGGTTGATGCTAGGAGGGTGTATTTAGACTTTAAAAGGAGAATAATAGTGCAAGTATGTAAATTTTCACCTAGAGGGGCTTAATTAAGATATTTTTCACATCATGTCTTAGTCATAGCAAGGAAAATCAATTTGAGCCCAAGGAGTAGATAAGGTGAGCACAATATATGGAAAATATCAAATGTATCTTATTATCATAGATAATTGGAGAGTATTTTAACACTGTAACCAATCTCTAAAGAATAAAATGTAACATATAGTAGGTTTTAAAAGGCATGTGTCTCAATCAATAGGCAGTGTAGTACCCAATATTGACAAAAAGTGAATATTAAAGCCAAAAGGAGTTTGTTTGATAATTAAAAAAATGTTTCCACATTTATTAAGGTAATGGTGACTTCATGAACTACAAACATGATGAAAATAAACTATAAAGTTTCTCTTAAACCCCTATGATCACTTACAACCACCATGTTGTAGTGTTGAAACATGAAGGTGAGATAAAGAGATGAAATTGTGAATGATGGAATGAAAGGTTATAAGAAATTAAAATTGGTTCATGATCAATAATATATTTTTTTAAAAATCCCAAAATTCTACCAAGGTGATCATCTTCCTTCCCTACTTAGCCAAAATACAACAGTTTACACTGCGAACTAGGAAACCATGTTTACTATATAGCCAAATATGTGAAATCTAAGGAAAAGAGTGTTTTTGTATTAATTAAAAGATTATTTAGAATTAATATAGTATGATAAACATTTTTAATTCTCATTTAATCATGGGTTTATTATGAAATGGTTACTCTTAAGTGGGTTTGAGGAAAATGCGAGAAAATAGGCTTTTTTAAGGCATTTGGA
Organism: Torreya grandis; assembly: GCA_037957365.1. Lineage (NCBI taxonomy): Eukaryota > Viridiplantae > Streptophyta > Pinopsida > Cupressales > Taxaceae > Torreya > Torreya grandis. Next base: position 358,226 of record JARHVA010007485.1, on the reverse strand, counting down.
GATGGTTAGGCACCTAAATAAAAAACTATAGATAAAAACTCTAGTAAAAATAATTATTGTGATTTTTTAAAACTCAAAAAATACTAAATTTTCCATGGGTATTATGTAAATACCTCACTATTTTTTCTAGAGGTCATCTACTCTTGTAAAATCAGGTTTTGGCAAAATGAGCTAGTGAGTGCAAAATGGGTAAAGGAATTGATATGGAGATTTGGTAACCTTAAGAAATACATTATGAGTTTTATGGAAGTAAATTATATGATATAAAATAAATATTTCAATATCATACCCCTCAAGCTGATTAAATTACCCATGCACACAATCCAACTTGGTAAACTCTCACTAGGCCTAATTAGTGAATGAGAGAAGAAGATGAAGAAGAATTATTGGAGGATTATGTAGTGAATTTTTAAGCTCAAATGGGTTTTTAAAATTCATAACACACCAACCTATCCATGAAATCTCAATCCTAATAACCAAATCTTGTAAGGTGCCTATTAGACCTATTAGGCTTTGATGGGACCTAGAACCAATTGGAGGTCCATCTTCATTTATAACCTTTGGTGGGATATATATATGATTTAGGATTATTAGGGATGGGAAAATATTTATTTTTTAAATCATAGTATGTAATGTAACCTATAAGGGGGTTATTTTTATCCCAGAAAGAGGCCAAACATGTAAAAAGGGTAGAAATATGCTTGACGATGTGTCTTCAAATGCTCATATATTTTATAAGGATTTGTATGGTAACCAAAGGAATTTATAGGGGTTAACATGGTTCCTTAAAATTAATTTTTTGTCATTTATTAGAATGTTCAATGTCAAATATTTATGAACAAAGCTTAAGACTAAAAACTACCTAAAACCTTACTAAACCCTTAGCTAAGACTTGATGGAGAAAAAAATCTTGGAGATCTATCCAATTGATGTAGTTTGACCATGTAAGTTATTATAAAATGTAGAGGAATCCCTAAATATATCTCCCACCAAAATGATATGTATCGAATTGTATGGATGGGGTATCAAAGAGGGGTTTTTTCTGACTATTTTATGTATTGTATAGGGTATAGGGGGTTACAAAAGATGAAATAAAGTTTGGGAGAAATAATTAGAATTTTATTAACTAAATATGGTAATTTTTTTTTATTAAAAATATTATAAGTTTTCAAACAATAGACTTACTTTTAGCCAGTAAAAAATGACATAGTGGACATAACAGTGAAAAATCCAAGTGTGAGCATTTTTAATGTATACCTAAGAAATGTAAGGCCATGGATAGTGTTTAAAAGTATAATTCATTACCTCACACATATTTTCATGGAAAAAATATGTTATTTTTGAGGCCAAGTGTGAGGGATGATAGAAAGGAGGAGTTTTTAGACTATAGGGAGTGATGGCTTCCTCTTAGATGATTCTAAATGATTAGGACTAAAATAAATTCATGGAAAAGAATTTATAAATTCCTTCCCTCTAATCCAAATCATTATACCTATAATTATTAAGTTATGTGACATTAAAATAGGTTAAAATTATGAAGGTAGTTTTTTGAGCCAAGACTGGAAGTTTTATGCCATTTTTCATAAGTTTTATGAATTGTATGGACACTTGGTCCTCTTTAAATTGCATGGTTAATAAAAATTATATTTATAATGAAATTTAAACCCTTTTTATTAGGTTAAAAAGTGTCCAAGTGACCTTTGGACTTCCCTTACCTTGATCTTCTCTCAAAGGTTATAAATATAGACTCTTTTTGCTCTTTTTCGTAGCCTTTACTGGTTTATGGTTAAACCCTAGCCAAATTTGTACTTTAATGAATCTTTAAGAAATAAAAAAATGATTTTTCCTACTTAAATATTGTATAATTTATTTTTATTGAAGTTTTATTGGTCTTGTCTAGTAGAAGATGATCTTTTCTAGCATGTTATCCTTGATTGTTCAGCAAGTGTGCACAGGAGTAATTATTATAAGTCTTTATTAGTGATTTATTTCAAGTGTATAAGTGTCTTATAAGTGTTAAATTATTTTATTCTCTTAATTAATCATTCATTACCCTCCTAAGTATCAAAATACTTTCTTGAACCTGGCTTATGAAATATTGATGTAACAATCTATCTTGTGTCATGAGTTTTGTGTAAGAGAATATTTGTTTTACTCTAAGTAGTATAATTAAAGAAAATAAGAGGAAATATAATATGTTTGAATCAAAATTTTATCTTAATTATCTTTTTTATTAACCCTTTTCATCCAAAGTTGATAGGAAAGAAGGTAATTCAAAGAGTGAATCAAGGGAACTAGCCCTTTCTAGAGATTCATCTCATCAAACTCTTACCCATAACAAGATATATGTTTCCATTGTCCCAATTTTATGAGGAGAGATAATAATCTCCTCATTGGGTGAAATTATAAGAGACAATAGTTTTTTCCATGCTCTATGGGAAAGTAAGTCTTAAAAGATTGTCCAAGATTGGTGTTGGTCTTGGCATAGTTGTAGCTACAAGAACATCTACATTTAGTACCTAGAAACTCCACTAATGTTTTCAACACATTGGTTGTTGATTATTACCTAATTTACATGCTAAAGGTGACCACTAAGTATACTGATAAAGTTATACCCTTTGATTTTATGTAATTGCCTTTGTATTATATCAAACGGTTTAGGTTTGTGAATACTCAACCTTATTCAAGAGAGTTGGTGTATAAGAATTACAAGTTCCTATTGAGTAAAAACTCTAATACTCATAGTATACATTGTAAGATGGATAGACATCAAAATTATTTTACCTTTCATCAGATCATATCCTTTGAATCTTTCCCAATATGACCAAATTCTAGGAACAACCCTTAAGAGTGTTCCATATTTTAGTGGAGAAGGTCCTATTATTGCCATTGAACACATTAGAAACATACAATTTTTTTAATATACACAATATCACCCAAGATAATTTGGATATTAGGTTATTGTCATTTTATTTTAAATAGAAGGCATTAGATTGGTATGAGACTCTACCTAAAAAAATTTATTGGTTAATGGGATGAACTAGGAGATCTATTGACTAAGAGGTTTAGATATAAGAGTGATCATCTATAACTAGCTAAGCAATTTACCACTATAAAAAGGGAACCAAAAGATTTTATACAATATTTTAACACTATATTTCAAGAAACATGGGATAGGACCCCAACCCTTGTGAGACCTACTCCAATATATGCCTTCTTGTATTATCTAAAAACATTGAATGGTGGTGTATCTATGATGATTCAATCCATGGGTTGGAATACACTACCTAATTCATATGAGATAGCTAGTAATATTGAGAATTATATTATTCAAATGGGGAAGATTAATCATCTACCGCCAATGCCATTGTTCCCTAATTTAGAGCCACTTAGTCAAGTTGCATTACCTACCTTGGCTCCTTTTCCTAGTCAAAAAAAGTATTCCATTGTCCACACCAATGAGATCCATGAATTCAATATTTTTCTCTAAAATGTTATTAATGAATTGGTTTCCCTCAAAAGGAAACAATCTCAAAGTTATAGACCATACCAGTCTTATAATCAGTTTGGACAAACAAATAGGCCTCATTTTCAAGGTAATAATCAAGGACAAGGTCAAATCACTCGAGATAGACCTTAAAAAAGTTACAATCCTAATGACACATCATATTATAAATCTCTTTTTACCACTAAAAACAACCATGATATCCCTCATATGACCAACATCAAGGCTAAGTTACATATGGTAATGAAACGCCTAGTAAAGACATGATAATGCAAGGTAATCAAACATATCAAGTTTCTACTTTTGAGATGCCAATGCAAAATGGAAGAAAAATTATAATGGATGGTGTAAAAACACAATCTGATTATACTTTCATAAATCATTTGGATGGAGAGTTTTGTGCCATTAATCATTTGGGGAATTCAAGTAATGTGAATGCTAGTGTGTCCTCTAGCATTAGGTTTAAGAATAGGGTTGTTGAAGAGATTCAAGGCATTAATAAAGGACCTATTTTGACTCATACATAATCTCCAATGGTGATTTTGTCTAACTCAGCCCTTAAGGTTTAATAAAATCAAAAGTTTTAGAATGTAAGGCCTGCTCCTACACATCCACCTTCACAAGCTACACCACAAGGTAATAGTGCTTCCAAATAACCTTCCAAGGTGAGTAATCCTTTTATCAATGTTGTGGACCAGATGAAGAGGTTACGTATGAATATTTCCTTATTATATTTATTGAAAATACTAGGATAAAAAGATATGCTTCAAAAGGAATTTTAAGGACTAGGTAAGCAAGTTGGATCAACTAGGAATGAAAATGTTGTCTTGGTGAATGAAAATCAACCCATTGATGGAAAAATGAAGATGAATGATAAGATTCCTCCTATTTATCTATCCTTTATTATTTTTGATTTTTTAGTTAACAATTTCATCATATATAGTGGGGATTGTACTTCAATTATGTCTAAGTGCATAACAGATAAAATAGGCCTCAAGTATGAACCAATGGCTAAAAGAGTTTTAAAATTGGATGGATCACCAAAAAATACCTTGGGACTAGTAAAATATTTTAATATATTTTTTAATTATTGTCCCACATATTATATTCCTCATGATGTGGTTATGGTATATTTACCTCCATACTTTTCTCTTTACTTGTCAGGAGAGTTTACAATTTAGATAGGTGGATACCTGGAAACCAATTGGTCTTACATTGTTTTCAAGACAAAGTATGGAACTAAGGTGAAGATTTAATTAGAGCCTATTCATCACAATCTCTTAGATACTTACATGAATAAATTGGAAAGTGTCAATTATACCATTATTGATGAGGAAAAACTTCACATATTTCAATCTCCAATATCTTCTATTTAAAGAGTTTCTAATTTGTATTTAGATGAATGGGGAAATGAATATTATGAGAATGATCCTTAAAAATTAATAGAGGACTCTAGTCTTAGAGTGTATTTCATTCATGATGAGGACTCTTTCATGACTAATTTGATGAAGCCAAGTGAAAATATGGATGGTTTATGGCATAGTTTATTTGATGGATCAAGAAGTAAGATTAGGGTATGTAGTGGATCAATGTTGGTTTCCCCATCTAAATAAATGTACTATTCCACTTTCAAATTTAAATTCTCTTTTACTTATAATGTGTCATAATATGAGGTCCTTATTCATGGCCTTAAAAGGGATATGAAAAAAGATGTGAAAGAGTTATAATTGTATGGTGATATTGAATTGATTAAGAATCAAGTAAGAGGCCAAAATGTGACTACGAAATATTTACTTAAGTCATATAAACATATATTGAATTATCTTATAGAGGATTTCCAAGATCTCAACATCTGATCCACCCCAATATAAGATAACAAACATGTTGATAGGTTGGCAATAATTGGAGCTCAATTTGATGTTCCAAATGTAATTAGAGAAGATAAGAACTAGCCACATCTTAAGGTGATTATAAGGCCTTTCATACCTTATAATTTAACTAATTTTAATGTGTTTAATAGTGATAAATAAATATAACTTTTTCTACAAGAGGAGGTTGATTTTTCTTTCAAGAATCAGTCCAAACTACAACAACAATATGGATGGTAGATTGTATAATTGAAGTTGAACAAAATTCCTAAAATCTTAGTCACACCTTATAGTATCTTGAATGATTATAATCAGTTTAATAAAGTGAAGGTAAACATGTATAATGAACAAGAAAACTATTAGAGAGTAAAAAACTTCAAAGATAAGTTTCTTTCTCTTGGGAAGGTATGTACTAGTGAGGAGAGACACGATTTCATTAAGTTATACATGGAGTTTTTTGATGTCTTTGCATGGGAATATAGTGAATTAAATGGCTTTGATCCAAACTTAGCTCAACATAATATAGAGATAGATGAGAATGCTAAGATTGTCAAGAAAATACAAAAGCCAATAAATCCTATGATTGAGCCTGTCATGAGAAAGAAGATTACTAAGTTGATTGAGTCCAAAATCATTTTTCCTATTATGCATTTATCTTGGTTGGAAAATTTAGTCCCTATTAGGAATAATAATGAGTATATTAGGTTATGTGTTGATTTTAGGGAGTTTAATAGAGTTTACTTTAAGGACCATTATCCTCTTCCTTCCATGGATCAAATTTTGTAAGTTATGGTTGGTAGTGAAAGCTTTTCTCTCCTTGATGGATATTCTAGGTATAATCAGATTTTAGTGAAAGAAAGTGATCAATATAATAAAACATTTACTACTAAATTGGGTACATACACTTATAGGAAAATGAATTTTGCCTTGTGTAATGCTAGAGATGCATTTCAATGTGCAATGGATATGGATTTTCAAGGACTAATAAATGACATTGTGTTGGTGTATCTTGATGATATAAAAAAAATTCTAAGGATGTAAAGGATCACTTGAATCACCTTAAGTAGATTTTTTAGAGATATAGATTGTTTATAATATCTCTTAACCCAAATGAGTGTGTGTTTGTTTTCCATGAAGGAAAACTTTTAGGACACATTGTCTCAAATAAGGACCTATCCATAGGTCCTAAAAGGGTGAGTGGAATCTCAGAATTAGCTTTGCCCAAACATAAGAAAGGTTTGAAAAGTTTATCTGGGAAATTTAGTTTCATTAGGATGTTGATTATTTAATTTTATAATTTATTCTAGCCTATAACCTATATGCTAAGGAAATATGGAGTGTTCACTTAGACAACCACAATGAAGGAGAGTTTTGAAGAGATTAAACAAGCCATTGACTAATCTCTAACTCTTGAAAGTACTAATTTCTCAAAGGATTTCAACTTGTATACATTTGGAAATGAGGTAATATATGCCATGCTTACTCAATAAAATGAAGAAAACTTGGAGTATCCTATTGCCTTCTTTAGTCAAGGTTTGGAAGGCTATGATGTAAGACACACCTATGTTGAGGAATAAGTACTTTCACTTAATATAACTCTAAAAAAGTTTAGGCATATGTTATCTAAAAAAAATATTAACGTATTGGTACCTCATCCTAGTGTCAAATATTTCATTTTTAGTAGATATTTGAATGAGAAAAAGGTTGGTTAGATCACAAAAGTGATGGAGTATGATGTAAAAATCAAGGCAACCAAGCTATTGAAAGGGAAGGGGTTATGTGAGAATCTTGATTAAGATTTGAAAGAAAAAAATAGGTTATTTTATCACTCCATGATATCCCTATGATATCTATGCCCCTATCAATGAGGATTTAGACAGAAGATATGATTCATTTTATTAAAACTAATGAGTGTCCAGAAGGTCTAGATAGAACTAAAGGAAGGTACTTTAGATTAAAATATATTCCTTATCTGATTATTGATGGAGTATTGTTTAGGAACGAATTATCAAGTGTGTTATTAAGGTATGTTGAATCAAATTATGTTGATAAAATATTTCTTGAGTTTCATGATGGACCAATTGGTGGTCACTTTACTCCAAGAACCATAGCTACTAAGATTATGAGAGATGGATACTTTTGGCCTAGTTTGTTTAAACACACCCATGATTGGGTAAGAAAGTGTCAAAAATGTGCTCTCTTTGAGGTTAAGAAAATATTTATACCTTCTCTCTTCATCCAATTCATTTTGACTAACCATTTATGCAATGGGGTCTAGATTTCATATGCCTAATCAACCCACCTTATAGTGTTGGCCAAAAGTGGGTGTTTAATGCTATAAATTACTTTACAAGATGGGTGGAGGTTATTTATCTAAAAGAAGAAAATGAAATATCTATTATAGAATTATATGAATGAATAGTGGCAAGGTTTGGGGATCCTTTATCAATAATTTTAGACAATACATTGGCTTTCCTTGGAATGAAGATAAGTGAATGAGCTTTGAAACATGGCATCAATATTATTGATTTCTCCAAATATTATCCACAAGGGAATGGACTAGTTGAGTCCACTAAAAAAAGAAATTAATTAGGATCATAAAGAGGACAATGGAAGAGAACCAAAGAACTTGGCATTCCAAGTTGAAGACAACTATTTTGGATAATAGGATCACCCCTAAAAGAGCCACTAAAAACTCACCATATACACTTGTTTATGGGAGACAAGAGAGATTTCCTATTTTACTTGAGTTACCAAGCTTAGATCTCACTTATCAGCTAGAGTTGATAGAGAATGAAAGCATGAAAGTAAGGTTGTGTGAGTTTATGGACCTTGAAGAGATAAGAGATCAAGCTATGCAAACTACAAGGACTTACCAAGATTAAAAAAAAAAGATAATTTCACAAGAAATCCATTCCAAGAATATTCTAAGAAGGAGACATTGTTTTAAAGTGGGATGAAGATAGGGATAAACCTAGAAGACATAAATTTTGATGCTCTATGGAGTGTCCCTTATGTTATCACCTAATGAAATCAACATAATGCTTTCCAAATCTGAAAATTAGATGGAGAGGAAATTCATATCCCAATTAATGGGATATATCTCAAACATTGTTACTAAGGTCTTCTTCTCTTCTTTTATATACATAATGCTTTCCAAATCTTAAAATTAGATGGAGAGGAACTTCATATCCCAATCAATGGGATATATCTCAAACATTGTTTCTATGGTCTTCTTCTCTTCTTTTATATATTTGTTGTTTTCCTTGTTTTCCCTAAGTGCTTATGCACATGTGTGATTCTTACTGTCTTGATTTGTCTTATGTTTTATTGGTGTATTGTGTTTTTTTAATGTGTGTTTTAGGCAATTATTTTTTATTTGTCTTCAAGAAATAATTGATTCCCTTAGCCAATGATAGGATAAGGCTATTGGTCTAGTTAGTATAGTAGGCATACTAACCCTATGAGTCACCATTTTATTGACCAAATTTGAGTTTTAGTTCAAATTAGGGCATCCCTATGTAAAAAATTAACTTTTAGATGTTTTATATGGGTATAATTTATTTTCATGGGGTGTATTACATATTATTTGATGTTATCTAATGCACTTTGAGCCTTAATCATAGTTTCATTAGCTCATTTGTCAATTTAGGTCATTTAATGTGCTTTTAATGCTAATTAATATAGGTGGCATGGTTCTAAGTGTGGCCAAGTGTCCTTTTATCATAAGAATCTAATAGGTTATTTTAAATATCAAGTATTTTAGTTACATAAAATATTGTAGGTTCCTTAACTGACGTTCAAAAAATAAGTAAAAAAGAGAGCGAATGGAACTTGTACGACCCATGGGGAAGTATGCCACATGGAATAAGATCTTGTAGGTCCCATTAAGCTTAATAAAACTCATTTATATGTTTGGTTTTCTCTATAAGTGTCATTTTTAGGCTAAAAACATTTTGTTCCTTTCCAATTTTTCTTGACACCATAAGTTACTTTCAAGTTTTTGCTCACTACAGATAGTTGAAGATGTTTTAAGTCAAACGATTTTGTGAGGTTATAGTAAACTTAGACACATTAGTTTATATATAAGTATAATTAATAATTTTATTTTGTAATTCATGAACCATCCTCATGAAGTTTATTGTACCATTTTGGTAGTTATTTCACACACTTTAAAGGTTTTACTAATTTTTGGTCAAATCAATATGAACTAGTTGGTGATGTTGGCTCCAAAGGATGTTTAATTAATTATTATATAGTATCCATTATAATTTTAATGTTTCATAATTTTTTATGAGTAATTTATTCCATGTTTTAGGAGGGTGTCACCATATATTGTCTTAGCTAAAGTTTTTCTTGTTTTCTTAGTGTTGTTCTCTTGTAAGGGTCTTAGTAGCTAGAAAATTGTGTTACATAGGTATCAGGGTCATACTCCACCTCTTTCCATGTTTTGGTTTCACCATGTAATATTTTAGGTACCTTGTAACATTGTTTCTCTCCATAGTCAACTTCATGCTTAGCTTTACTTACAACTACCTATATAAGCTTGTTCAACTTGTCCATGGAGTTGTAATCAGAATGAGTTAGTTTTAAAAGACATAAAGAGTTTTAATAAGTCCATTTATATACTTGTAAAAGGTGAAAGTGTAGTCAAAAGCACATCCATCATGTTAAAATAGTCCTGAGATTCCCTCGATTGCTCTTTTCCATGTATATATAGGTGATTTTCATGTTGGAAAAGATAGGTTAGAACTAGTTTTAAGGTGTCCAAGAATGGATATCAGTACTTGAAATTTGACAAATAAATTTTAGTGGTTTTGAATATATTAAATATCATGTTTCTTCCCAATTCCATGACCTACCTATATAACATGCCTAACACATACCTACAGGGCCCTTGCTGATGTCATACTAAGGTGACAAAGTAGGGTACTAAAATGCTTTTATGGAGAGGATGAAATAGTTTGACACTTCCTTAAGATCTTGGTATGATGAATAATCCATGGATAACATATATAAAGTGCCTAAAGGTAAATAAGAAGTGTGGAATAATGTGTGAAGATCATGACTAGGTTTAGGGAATTTTTCCCTAAACAGGGCAAAATAGAGCCCCAAATAGTTCCTATGGACTTCTTATGATAAGTATGATAATGGTATCAAATATCCTAAATAGTTAAATCTTGTGAATTATATCATGGATAGGATCTCTACCAAGAATTAAGGTCAAATGTTCAAAGCAAGGTGGGATTTGGGAACCTTTAAGTAAGCTAAAAACACATTGAAATGCTCTAGTAACATCTACAAGCCTAAGGAGGTAAATGGTCATTTATCACCTTAAGAATTATCAGTAAACAAATTATCATGGATAATATGGTTTCAAATAATGGGTGGTTTCACTAATGGCTTGAATTTAAGTAATAAAGGATTGAAATGTTCCCATGCAACCCACATGACTACCTATAGGTATCCCTTGTACGAAGAATATACACTTACAACAAGGTTAGAATAATGACCCCAATATTGATGCCTATTTAATGATTTAATATGATAAAAGGGTGAATGCAAGATCAATCATGCATTTTATGATCAAGAATGGTTTAAGAGAGGTTATCAATCATCCTGTTCAACCTTAGTCAAAACAAAGGACACCTACAGGCAGGTCAAAAGGTAGATGTCTTAGTCAATAGATAGTGACCTAGAGGGTTGATAATAATAGGGTGTGTTAAGACTTAAAATGGAGAATACTAGTGCAAGTACATGCATGGTCGCATAGAGGGTTTCAATTCATATATTTTCACATCGTGTTTGAGCTTAGATGAAGCCTAATAGACATTTATAGGTAGGGGCAAGTAATGTGTCTCAATCATAGAAAGGAAACTAAATTTAACCCCAAGGAGTAGATAAGGTGAGAATAATGTATGGAAAATATAAAATTTTCATTGTTATCATGGTTAATCTGAGAGTCTTTTCAAACTATAACCAAGCTTTAAAGAAACAAATGTAACCTATGGTAGGTTGTAAAAGAGTTTTGACCAAAAGTGCATATGAAATCCAAATGGAGTTTGGGTGATAATAAAAACATATTACCACCTCAATTAAGGTCATGGTAACTTCATGAACTTAAAACATGATTAGAATAACCTATAAAGGGTCTCTTCAACCCCTATGTTCACCTATAGCCACCATGTTACAATCTTGTAACATGAAGTTGAGATAAGGAGATGAAATTATGAATTAAAAAATAAAAGTTATAATAAATTCAGAGTGGTTCATGATAATTAATATACTGCTTACACAATCCCAACATTATGCCAAGGTGATCATCTTCCTTTCCTACTTAGCAAAAAGGCAACAGTCCATACCATGGACTAGGAAACCATTTTTGCTAAATAGCTAGGTATGAGAAATCCAAGGAAAAAAGTGTTTTTAGATGAATTCAAAGCTACATGAGAATGAATATAGGATGAAAAAAATGTTTAATAAGTATGTAATCATGGGTTTAACATGGAAGGGTTACTCTTAAGTGAATTTGAGGAAAATGTAGGAAAATAAGATTTTTTAGGCCTTTTATGGGCATTTAGAGATGGTTAGGCACCTAAATCAAAGAATCTAGCTAAAAAAAAAATGGCAAAAATCATTATCAATAATTGACATAATTTTAAAAATACTCACTTTTCAATGGTGATGAGGGATATACCTCATTATTTTATCTTAAAGGTCAGCCCATCTAGGAAAATTAGGCTTTGGCAAAATGAGTTAGTGAGTGAAAAATCTATATAGGACTTTATATAGAGATTTTTAAACCTAAATAAATACCTTATGATGTGTATGGAAGAAAATTAGATGCTATAAAAGCACTAGGTCAAGTTTAGACCCCTCAATGTGACTAAATTACCCATGCATATAGTCTAACTAGGCAAACTCTCATTGGGCCTAGTTGGTGAATGAGATAATAAGATGAAGAGTGATTCAAGGGTTATGTATTAGCCTTGTAATCTTAAATGAGATGTGAAAATTCATAATACACCAACCTATTTATGAAATATTAGTCTTAACAGCCATAGCTAGCAAGGTGCCTATTAGACCTATAATGCTTTGAGGGGACCTAGAACCAATTGGAGGTCCATCTTCATTTCTAGCTCTTGGTGGGATGTAAAGTTAATTGAGGCATGTTAGGGAGGGTAATATAGACATTTTCAAACTCATATTATGTATATTAACCTATAAATAGGCTAGTTTTGGCCTAAAAAGAGCCCAAGCATGCAAAAAGATTAGAAATAAGCTTGATGAGGTATCTTCAAATGCTCATATATTTTCTAAGGATTTACATGGGAACCTTAGTAATTGATAGGGGTTAAAAAGGTCCCTTATCATCATGTTTGTGGAATTTAGTGGTAGGTTTAATGTCAAATCTCTATGAACAAATATTAAGACCAAAAACTACCTAAAACCTACTAAACCCACAACTCAGACCCAATGGAGAAAACAAGCTTAAAGAGCTATCCAAATGACATAGTTTGGAAATGGAGGATATTTTAACATGTATATGATTCTCTTTGTATATCTCCCACCAAGATGAGTTGTATGAAATTGCATGGATGGGGTGAAATAAAGGTTTTTTTAATTATTTTATGTATTTTGTAGGGTAAAAGAGGTTATAAAGGATGAAATCAAGTTTTTTAAAAATATTTATAATTTTAATAACTCCCTATGGTCATTTATTTCTAATAAAATTCTTCTATGTGTTTAAATAATATCCTTCCTTTAAGTGAGTCAAAATTGGCATAGTGGACATAAGGGTGAGGAGGGTAAAAACTCTAATTATGAAAAATTTTAAGGTGTAACTAATAATTTTAAGGCCATATATAGTATTTACAAGTGTCATTCACTCCATTCCATATATTTTCATGTAAAATTTATTCTATTTTTGAGTTCTAGTTTGAGGGGTGACAGAAAGGAGGAGTTTTTAGACTATATGCAGTGATGGCTTCCTCTCAGATAATTTCAAATGGTTATGAATATAAAAAATAATGTATGGAAATTAATTTATAAATTAATTCCATCTCATTCCAATCATTTTACCCATCCTTAGTTATGGGATGTTCAAATATGTTCAAATTATAAAGGCAATTTATTTAGTGAAGACTAGGATTTTTATGCCATTTTTCATAAGTTTCGTGACTTCCATGGACACTTGGTCCTATTGACATGTAATGGTTAATTATATACCTATTTATAATTAAATTTTAACCCCTTTTATTAGTTTTACAAGTGTCAAATTCACCTTTGGACTTCCCTTGTCTTGTTATTCTCTCAAAGGCTATAAATATTGACTTTTTTGGCTCTTTTTAACAGCCTCCATTGGTTAATGGTGAAACCCTAGAAAATTTTGTAATTGAATGACTCTGAAAGAAATAAAAAAATTATTTTTCCTACTTAAATTTTATACAATTGAGTGTTATTACAATCTTTTTGGTCTTGTGTAGTAGAAGATGATCTTTTATAGCATGTAATCCTTGATTGTTCACCAAGTGTGTAGAAGGTAATTGTTATAATACTTTGTTAGTGTTCTATTTAAAGTGTAAAATTTTATTATAAGTTTTCCATGACTATATTCTCTCAATTAATGATTCATTTCCCTCCTAAGTATCAAAATACCTTCTTGAACCTAGTTTATGAAACATTGATGTAACAATATGTCTTGTGTTGTGAGTTTTGTGTAAGATAAGCTTTGATTTTATATAAGTAATATAATTTACATAAATAATAGGAACAAAATATTTTTTCATCACCTTTTTATCTTTATTAATTGTTTTCTTAACCCTTTTCATCCAAAGTTGATAGTCAAGAAAGTCTGTCAAAGAGTTCATCAAGGGAACTAGCCCTTTTAGAGATTCATCTCATCAAATTATTACCCAAGACAAGAGAGATGTTTCCATTGTGCCACTTGGATGAGGAGAGTTATCAATCTCATCAATGGTTGAAAATATAAGTGACAACATAAATTATCTTAGGTTCTAAGAGGAAGCATTTTTGTGTAACAGGTAGTTTTTCACCGTGTTCAAGATTTTCATGCTTAATCAATGGCTCTAGGGAGTTGTGATATTTTATTTCTCATGTTTCCAATGTTATCTTGATCTAATTTCATATCAAGTTTATTATCCAAATAATCTCTATGACAGGGCAGTCATAAGACACCATATAGTCAATCTACTATACAACTACCATATTAGTCAGTTAGGTGCTTAAAAAGGGTTTAACATTGAAAATGAGGTTTGAATACTTGTATTAGACCTTTAAAAAAACTTATTGTTTCATATGAACATCATTTAAGGGATATAAAATATCATTGAACTCACAAAACATGCATATACCCTTATTTTTCCCTCACTACTACCTACATATTAGAATATGAACCTATAGGTGATCTAAGCAGAGAATTGAGGAGTCTTTTTGTAGTATTAAAACAAGTAATGAGATCCCATTTCAAGTATTAACATGTGATAATTTCAAGGTAGATAGGTTGGAAGCATCAAATGAGTAGGAGAGGATGTAAACCATCTTTAGACACAATATGACTGAGTTTAAGGCTTTGTTCTACAAAAGTGCAAAGCAGAGAAACTCATAATTTTATGGATGGTATATAACAAGGTTTAAACTTCCTTTTATGAATATAAATGACATTTTATTAAATCCTATGTCAAAGCTAAGGAATCCACAAAGTTTTAAGGGTAGAATATTTGAAAAGAATGGTTGTTTAAAGGCCCTAAATTGTACTTTTATACACTAAATATAGGTAGTGTTATCTACAGTTCTGATTCGAAAGGAGACATTTATCACCCAAAGTTTCAATTTGAACTTAAAACCATAGAGTGAGTATTTATAAATGGTGAAGGTAACATTCATGATTTAAAATTTCACTCAAAATGATGATATACTATATTTTCCCCCCATATGTCTACCTACAAGTTCTTTTTCCTCATAATGTAGCCCTACAGGCTGGCTGAAGATGACCATGAAGTTTGAACTAAATACCTTAAGGTCAGAGTTAAATCTAAGCACAAAAGGAGAAAGTGTATTTATGTAATGGTTTATATATCTTAAAATATGGTTAAATTTAGTATTTTCAAGGCCTAGAATAGTCAAGACACCTATAGAACCCCTAATAGTCAACTATAGTTGACTATGAGGGGTAGAGAGAAAGTAAATTGGGCATTTTGAGGTGATTATAGATTTAAAAAAATTAAAAAAAATTAAAAATAGTTTTTATATGACCTTAAACCCTTCAAATAGGTTTTGAAACACTAAATTTTAGGTCCAATTAGGGAAAAAGGCACTTATAGGGGTCTTTCCAAATAGGATTATAGTTTATAGGTTGAGACTATCAAACTCAAAAATAGTAAGCTTGAAGAGTGTTAGAAATAATGAAGAGTGTTAATAAGAATGATATGTTATTATAAAATGAGAGTGTATTTTTTATGGTTCACTGATATCATGGAAATAAGGGAGGTGAAAGGTTTAAGATAGTTTCATAGTCCTTATGAAATTCATCCACACAGTCCATTTTGTACAAGCCTGTCTTGTGTTTTGTTGAGGTTTGGGTTATATGCATAAGATAAAGGGATAATTTTTTTTGTAGAACATCCTTAACACTTAAAAAATATTCCAAAATGGTTATTTGGTTTGAACAAATAAGGGAAGTACCCTCTACATTGTCTTAGATAGAGGGTACTTCCCATAATGCATAAACCGTACAATTTTAGACAAGGAAATGATCAAGTGAGTTAGATTCTAGTAGGGAATTTCAAGAATTATTTATAAGATATAAAATACCTATTAAAATCATTAAAACCAATCATAAATAGATGAAACTAAATAAAGTGTCCTAAAACTCCATGGTCGTACTCAACCTGTTAGGTAGGGTTATGACCTTGTTCCCAAATGAAAGGTCAAGTTCAATTTTAGCCTAAAATATGAATTTAAACCTATTGTAACATGTTAATATGTTAATTTTATAGGTGATAAATCTAGTGAATTGCAAATAAACTTAGTTTGAATATCTAAACCACAAGAGTATAGGTAGGTCTACTAGGCAAGATTTAGGCCTAAAAGCCAATTGGGGAGTTACTTTAAATTTTCACATGAGATATGCTTCTTATCCTATTGTATAATGATTATAATATCACCCTAAATATAGTAAATGTTTAAATCTAAAGAGGAAACATGAGGAACTTAACTTTGACCCTACAACTACATTAGACCTATGTAAAGTGGAGAATCAAACTCGATGGAGCAACTTTGGAGGTTCACATCTCCTTAAAGGATTTTCATGGAGATCAAAGAGATTTGGAGGAGTTATATAGGGTTATAAAAATATTTTTTGTGGAATTATTTGGATATTTTTATGTTAAACCTTTATGAAACATCACTAAAGGTCAAAACTACTCAAACCCCTTGTTAAACCCTTATAAAGACTAGTTTGAGGAAATGAGAGAGATAATGCAACAAAATGGACCATAATTTCATGAATGATCATTGGATGATAATTATGACTCAATAAAAATTACTACCATCAAAATTAGTTGTATGGAATCTATATGGACATGGTACAAATAGGGTTTTCTTGATTTTTTTATGTGTTGTACAAGTTCTAGGAGATTCTAAGATATTAAGATCACATGGGAGGAAATAATAAGACTTAATATAACTCCCCATGTTAATTTAATTCCTTGAAATAAATTATAATTTCCTTAACCAACCACTTCATCTTAGTCAGTCAAAACTAGAATAGTGACCAAGCTAGTAAGAAGGGTAGAAAAATTTAAGTGGGGTGATTTTAAGGTGTGCCTAATTATTATAAGGACATAAAGGGTATTGAAACTTATCATCCACTCCCTAAAATATATTTTAATCAAAAAATAATGCCTTCTTGGAGGCCATGTGTGTAGGGTGCATGAAAGAGGAGTTTCTTAGACTATAGATGATGATATCTAATTTTGGGAAGGTTCTAGATGACTAGGACTAAAACCAATACATGTAAAGGCATATCTAAAATCCGTCCCCTTAATTCAAATAATCAGATATATACCTAAACATTTTTTGGATGTTCAAATAGGTCCATATCAGGAACATAGTTTTTTGAACCATAATGAGGAGTTTCATGCCACTTTTCATGAGTTTTATGACTTGGATGGACACTTGTGCTTGCTAAACTTGAATGGTTCATCCCACATACTTTTATCATGTGCAAAGAATAAATTTTATCATCTTTATAAGTGTCTTTGTGAACCTTGGACTTATCTCTTATCCTCTCTCTCTTAAGTTATATAAGAACTAGCCATTTTGACCATTATAACTCATGATCCTCCTAAGTATGGCAAAGCCTTGCTCATTTCCATACCTTTGATCAATAAGAATAATACTTTTTAACTCTTCATGATTTTTGATATTGTTTTCTACTTTAATTTCATATATTTCTTAATGAATACTATCTATTCCTTAACATGTTGTCTCATTCTTTCATCTTATTTGTAGTTTGGAAGCTTCTTCTTGTAGGGCATGTGAAGTGTTCTAGGATTTTTTAAGGTTTAGTGAGTTAATCTATTCACTAGCACCATTAAATTCCTCTTGTCTATTCATCCATAACCTCATAATGTAACATTGATGTGAGAAGATGTAGATTGAGAAGTGTATGTTTGATCAGCCTCTTGGTTTTGTGTGTAACATGTAGCTAGTTGGAAGTTATCAGATTATTTGGTGTATCACCTCCCTTAGGATAGGTTTATTTCAGTTTTCTCTTTCCCTCCCCCCCTTGAACTTTAGGTGTAGTTGTGATCCAAAGTGGTACATCAATTGAGATAGCCCTATCTAAAAACTCACCTCACCCTTAGGATACCCGTACTCCTAGAGGTGTTTCCATTATGCCACTTGGATGAGGAGATCTTAGGCATATCATAAAAGGGTGCAAATCCAAGTGAAAGTAGAGCCTTCTTGTGGGGATAGCTTTCCCCTTCTATAGGTGACCAAAGATCCTTTATAAATAAGTATATGTATCTTTGGTGTAGACTGATTGATGTAAGAAATCTAATATTGACTTTTGTGAAAACTAATTGTAACTTTCATATATTTTTTTTGATTTTTTAATTTTGACTATGGGTCCTTTTGATGAGCATTTTTTTGAGAGGTTGGGGAAAATGATCAATGCAAGAAGATTCCATATGATTTATTGATTTGACAATGTTTGACTTAGTCATCTTTCAAAGGAATGGTCTATTATTTTGATTTGTTTTATTTAGATATCTATCCTTCAAGGGATTATTATATTTTGTTTTAGGAAATTCTAAGTTGTTTCAGTAGCTACCATTTAAATAAATAGTCTGTAATGCTAGATATTACCCATAAGATATATCATTTTTTATTATTTTGTTTTTTGTTTTTATAGACATAGACTTGTATATAATGGCCTAAAGTTTACCTTTATGAAGGAAAAACTATGGCATAAGAAGGTTGAATAGTGGGTGAGAGGATGTTTTAAGAGATAAT
The DNA here is from genome assembly GCA_037957365.1 of Torreya grandis. NCBI lineage: Eukaryota > Viridiplantae > Streptophyta > Pinopsida > Cupressales > Taxaceae > Torreya > Torreya grandis. Next base: position 339,311 of record JARHVA010007485.1, on the reverse strand, counting down.
GACCATGGGAATCCATCCTATAAGAGATGAAATGTATCCATGAGAATCATGCCATAGGTAGAGTTTTGGTACCCACATTTAGGATTGAGGTTAAAAATTGTGATGGATAATCACACAATTATTTAATTTAATTAGTTATGCTCAATTTAAGTGAATGAAGGTGATAATTTTGTAAAACAAGGGAGAAGTTTAAGTGAGACAAAAGGGTGATGTAAAACTTGTTTTCAAAAATAATGGATACAGATGCAAAGCATTGAGGTGCTTAGGTTTTGGTTTCCCTTCAAGAGAAGATAACCAGTAAGCTCCTGACCCATGCTTATGCATTATAATAAATGGTCCAATCTAATTGAAATAAAACATTCCCTACTTGCTTCTTTCCATGTTGGTTACATGTTGATGTTCCTTTAAGATGAGGTCTCTAATATTGAATTATCACTCTCTTAATTATTTGTTATAAGCATGTTTGATTTACTCTTGATAGTCATGAAGATGGTTAAGAATGACTAAATTATGCTTGTTAAGTAGCTCAAGTTGGGCTAGACATTCTTGATGATAATCACATTCTAAGATGATATCATTTAAGGATATATGAAGGGATACAATTTTCACTTTGAGAGGCAAGACAACTTCTACTCCAAAGATAAGTGAGAAAGGGGTGGCACCCATAAGGGTTTTAATACTAATTCAATATGCCCATAGGGTGAAGGGAATGTGTATGTGCCAATTCCTACTTTATTCATTGACCACTTTGGTTAGCATTTTAATTAGTGTTTTATTAATCATCTTATTCTTGTCCATTATATTTTAGATGATATGGAGATGAGAATCTTAACTTAATGCCATATGTGTCACAAATATTGCTTGATTTTATGTTTTAAAATTATTTTCCATTATTTGTGATGATTTTATGTGGAACATCAAAGTGGTAGATGATATGATGGTTAATAAAGTTGACAATATTATTGTCTTTGGAGGAAATGAGGGGAACAAATTATACCTAGTTTGTGAAATATTCTATCATGATGAGGATATAATGATGTCTTTGAAAATATTGTGGGTTGATTTCATCAATGAGATCTAATCCCCACTGAGAGAAGGGATATAAATCATTAAAAACTTGAAGGCCATGACTAGGAATGTGATGTAAGTTAGCATGTTGTTGACACTTGACACACTTCTTAACATAATCATAATAGTCTTGGTTAAGTGTATAACAATAGTATCTAAGGCTAAGAATGTGTTTAGTGATAGATAAACCATTACAGTGTCCTCTAGAAATCCCATAATGTATTTCTTTGATTGCATGAGATATTTCATGACTATGTAGGCATCTAAAAAGAATAATGATAAAGTCTTTCTTATAAAGAATTCTCCCTAGTATGGTATAGCAAGAATTAATCTATATAAAATATTTTTTTCCATTTCTATAGAGATTGGAAGGGATGATGGCTAAGGTAATGTAGTCAAAGATTGACTTATACCCAATAGTGGTTTGGGATTATTCCACATTGCGTATTGAAGGTAGGTCTAATTTGGTATAATAGGGTTGGTTAAGGTAATGGATGGTGATAAATATTTTATAATCAAAAAGTGAAAATGGGATTTGGTATTCAAGAAAATCCATGGTATCGATGAACTTGTTCATCAAACATGGATTTGATTGAATAAGGTAATGGTTAAATGACATCAATAATACATCTACTAGTTATTTTTATTTCTATATAAAAACATTTTTACATTGGTAGGAACCATTGGTTTTTTTACCACAAGTTAATATTCACCAAAAATATTGATCGATTTAACTCCCAAGGACAAATCTATTTAGATACCTAGAACTAGGGCCTCATACTTAGCCATGTTGTTGGTGTAATAAAATTCAAGTTTTAAGGATAAGGGAAAAGTCTCACCTTCAAGGGGGATATTAATTATTCTATCAACCCCACCACATTGACATTTCGATCCATCAAAGAACATTCTTATTTGATAATCAATGTCAGCTTGAGAGAGAGTTGTGATGAACTTGTCGAGAAAATAAAGGTTAGAGGGTTGGTTGTCAATTAAAGGGGCTTTAACTAACTGATGAACAATGATTTTCCCTTTGACTAAATTTTATTTAAGGAACTCAAGATAGAATTTATCTAAAATCATGAGATATCTAGCCATACACTAATTTTGATATGGATTAGAGTGCATGTAATTTAGGGGGTCAGTGTTGGTGATGATAAATGTTTTGTTATTAGGGAGGTAGTGATAAATTTTTGAAGCTATAAATACCAAGGCAAGGCATAATTTCTTAGTATGGATTTATTGAATCTCATACTTTATAAGTGTTTAACTTATATATTATATTGTTTTCTCTTTATGCTAAACATCATGATGTGTAAGCATGGTACCTAAGGAATGGTCTATGGAAAAAATGTAGATGTAAAAGGATTGGTACTAATTTAGAGGGATAATAAAAGGTGGGGAAATAATTTATTCTTTGAGTGAGTCAAAGTCCTTTTGATAGTATTTGTTCCACTTACAGGAGATGTCCTTCTGAAGGAGGTGATGAAACGGTTGACATCTATAAGATAATTGAGAGATGAAGAAACAAATGTATTAAAGCTTCCCATATAGGCTATAGAGTTACTTAAGGTTAGTTTGAGGAGGCATGTTGAGTATTTATTTAAATTTAGTGGGATCAACCTCTATTCAATGGATAGAAACAATAAATCCAAGAAGTTTACTTGACAAGATCCCAAAGATACATTTATTTAGGTTAAGGTGAACATAAAAGTGGATAAGGAATTCAAAGATAACCTTAAGTATTTACAAATGGTATTTATGTCATATTGACTTACCAAGGAGGTCATCTAAATATTACTCCATGGTTTTATAGATGAGGTCATAGAATATGTAGGTCATGCACTGACATTCTTTAGATAAAAAGGCATGACCCTTAAGTATACATTTACCCATGGGGTAATAAATATAATTTTATGTTAATCTTTTGGGGTGATCAAGATTTTATTATATCCTAAGAATTAATCCATAAGAGATAACATCTCATGGTTGATAGTTATATAAACAAGCTAGTCAATGCTTGGAAAAGGAATGTCATATTTTGAAAAAAAAGGTTGAGATCATAAAAATCCATGAAAATATAAAGTCCCCTTGTTTCTTTGGTGATAGGAATGAAATTTAGGACCCATTGGGTAGAATCAATGGGTTGGATGAATTTGAAAACTAAGAGATGTTGAAGCTCCTTTTTAACAAGAAAGGAAATGCAAGGGTGCATCTTTCAAATCTTTTGCCTAAAAATATTGGCATAGAGGTTGGTGATGATGTTTTGGATGACTATGGAAGGGTCATTTCCTAGAATATCACTATAATACCAAGTAAATTATATGATACTATCATGCATAAAATAATAAAAATAATCATGCTCTATGGAATGTAAGGATTGGTTGATTTTGTTTATGCGAGCATTATCCTGAGTACATAAGTTGATGTCAATATTATCTTCATTAAACATGGCTGATGTCTCAAGAATAATGGACTTGTGGAAGGAGGAATGTTCAACATCAAGATAGGTGAGAAGGGAATAATCATCATAACACTAGATTGTATTAATGGTAGGATAATAATTTTCTACAATCTTAGGATGAGTTAGATGAATGGTTCTAGTTTCCCCATCTATTTTATAGGTCAGGGGTCTTAAATTAATCATATTGATAAAAAACATTAGGGGGATGGAATAAATATCATCAAATTTTGAATAAAAATGGGTTCGTGAAGATGGGATTTATTCCTCAATGATTGTGATGGAAGGTAGGTTTATTGGGTCTTCTAGTGGGACGAATCCAAGACTACATCATTCAATAGGATTTTGATTTTTACATGGGATAAACTCATGTGATCCATGTTCACAATGGCCTAAATTTAATCCTTTCTAAGCACACTAATGAAGGTATAAATGGGAAAACTTTTTTTTATCCAAGATAAATCGGAGGTGAATGGTTTTAGAAGAAGAGGCATTAGAAGATGGAAGTGGTTGATCAAGCCTCCCATAGATAAAATTGGTTTGGTAGTTAGGAGGACCAAAAATAATGATGGTTCCAATGTTGAAATCATAGCTAGTATATTGATCAAGGTTTTATGTACTTGTGTGGAATAGGAAGGGCATCTAGAGTTACTAGGAGATACTCCCCAAGTAAGAGATGTTGGAATGTGGATTGTAAGGGGTCTTTCATTAGGATTTTTAAGGAAGGTATGGACAAGATTGTAGAATATTGGTTAATGGAGGATGAATGGGATGCATCCTTTAATGGGATTAGAACACCATTTGGGAGGTAATTCATATTGCATGACTTGAAAGGACTAGGGTCGACTAGAATGACATGAACTTAACCCGCATTCTCAAACTTGAGGCACCTATACAAAGTTGATGGCACACAACCCATGATACATTTACAATGGATTCTAAGAAATAAGATGTATTAAAACTCTCCTTATTCAATTTAAAAGAGTTTAGGAAGAGTGAGAAGGCCCAAATGTATATGAAGGATAACCATACCTAAGGTAGTTTCCATTGGGTTATTAAAAGATCAAAGTACAGTAATGGTTTTAGACATGATGTTATCTGAGACATTAATTTGAGCATATGCATGGGAGAAAATAATATTGATGCTATATTCCCCATCAATCATAAACATTTTGATTTAGGTTTAGTTGATCTGGATAGTAATAAAGAGGGGAGGATTCGGATCATCTAGATGGATATGGGGTATTTATAAATCCTAGAATGTTTTAAGGGATGATAATTGAAGGGATCCAACTAAAGATGATAATAGTTAAGGATATTTGGGTTTAAACTCAATAAATTAAATGTATTTCATCATATCATGATGGTGTTGGGGTAATCTTTGTATCAACTCATACAAAGTCATCTTTACTGGGGTTTGGTGAAATTATTTAAAAACTGACCTATGTATTAGTCTAGATGGGTTGGATTGGGGTGTACCAAAAATTTCTTCGGTAAAGGTAGTTCAGGTGAATTTTTAGAGGAAGGGTATGTCTAATTGATGGATACTTTGACTTTCCCTTTATATTTTTGGTTTTATGATTACATGGCCACATGGATATCATTGATTTGGAAAGTATGTGTGCTAGAAGGTTGCTTTAGTTCTTCCATACACTTGGATGAGATTTTGTAGATAGGTTTACATGGGGTTATAATTTTGTATTTTTGAATTAGTGGAGGGTTAATGGGAATTTTCTCTATTAATAGATCATTTGCATCACATGGTTCTTGGATTATGTCTTGAATTGCTTTGTAGTTCTCCATGTCATTTCTAGGTGTCCTATGGTATGCATTGATCAAGTAGTCATTAAACCAAACTAGTTTTTGGATAAGAGGATAAAATGGCTTGATGGGAGGAAAGAATAAGTAGGAATCTTGTAGAAACCTTTTTAATATTGTAGAATAAGATTATAATAAGGATAGCAAGAAGGTGGAAGTTTTGGTTTTGACAGTTGGTGTGGATACCTTTTTAGGAGTAGGCTTAGTGAATGGATATTTGGCTTGTGTAATGATTTTGGTATATGGTTTTCAGGTAGATGGTTTTGAGTTTGAGGGTTTGGTAAGAATAGGTGGAGGTGTATTTAGAAGGGTAGATTAGACTAATGACCTCCACTATGTACAATAAGTAAAAGTCAAAGAAAAGGAAATGTATAGATGAACCTAGATTTAGTTTCATACTCCATGATCTAGATGATGTGAATAAATCCTCTTTGGCATAGGAGGAATGACCTATACTAAGAATGAATCTAGAAATGAGATTGGCTAGTAAGATAGGAGGTTGGATTGCTTAGTAAGTATTAGAACAAAGAAGTACAAGACTTCAATGGAAGGATATCAATCCACTCATTTAACAAGTTAAGCTCTAAAAAATGATAAGAGATTATTTCGTAAAGTAATAGAAAGAAATCAATCACAATGAAATAAATTATTTTTAAGAGAAAATGAGTGATTTTAACAAAATGACATTAACTTGTTCAAAACTAATGCTACAATGTGAAAACCTAATTCAAATACTTGCTTATGACTTTATGTTGTGATAGAAGTCAAAAATATAGATTTTGGGTGAGGGTTGATGGGTGATTATAACTTATTATTTTATATAAAAGGAATTATGTAGAGACTGATGCCATTTAATATGCATCTAATACCATTTAAGGGTAATTGATGTTGATCAAGGGATGATCAATGCCAGTTAAGGGATGACTGATGTTGGTCACTATATGTTTGTCATGGTTCTAGTTTTCAGTAGAAATAGACTTTGGACTAGTTGAATAAGGGTTTTATGTCCTGATTAAGATTGGTTGATGGTTGTGAAGACAAAATGGGGTCTTAGAGATATCAAACATAGGGATTTTAGACTCAAATTAATAGGAATGGTCAATGGGAATATTGTAGACAAGGTGGTGTTTAGAGTTCCATAACTCCAACATAAAAGAGAATATGGGAAAGATTGGAAGTGAGAGAAATAAAAATACCAATACTAAATAAATGAAATTATAACAAGTGTAGGATAGTAATTATTTGATTTTCTTGCATGGAGATGACCTAAAGTTTAGTGTGAGACCCTTGGGATCCTAGAATAAAACAAATATAATAATGGTGCTTGAATCCTCAATATTTAAGAGATGAAGTACTTGATGATCTCTAGGCTAGTTCTATAGTTTATTAGGAAGCTCAGATTCATATGAGAGTTCTAGTTCTCACTCAAATGTTTCAACCTCTTAAGCAAGTGTCTTGGGGTTACCATAAGTAACTGACATCGATCCCAGTCAACCAACATCGATTGAAAAGTGACCAATGTAGTTCAAGGTAGAAATAGTCTAAGTTGCCCAAAATAGCCATTTGTACTTATGTTTGGCTATTAAGACCCTTAGAAGTGGTATGATCTTATTTCATTAAATATAAGCATGTGAGAAGAAATGGTCTAGGAGGTTAAGACATTAAATCCCAAAGTAAGAAATGGTCTTAAGTCTAGGTGTCACTAATTTAACCATGTATTTGGCTAGAGTGAGGCATAAATATGAGTAATTGGCTTAATTAACTAATTAATTTAGCTAAATGTGTGTAAAGGGGTAAATGGGTGTTTTTAAGTGGTTGTAAGAAATATTCTAACCCAAGGGGGCCAAGGGGGTTGAAATAAGTATTTTGTGACTACTAGAACCATCAATATGGTTTTATAGTGTGTACATGAGTAACCACTATCTATATACCATTTCATGCCTTCATCTTGAACATGAAATTAGTGTAAAATAGCATAAATTCTTCATATTTATTCTTTTGGTTATCCTTTACCTTGTCCATAGGGTTTATCTTCTTTATCCACTTCTCAATCGTATGACTATATAGCTTTTTATCTTGATTGATCTTCCTTATATGCCTCATTTTGTAGTCCCTTGTAATATGTCCTCTTTGATCACACTTGTAGCACAAGATTCTACTTCTACTTTATAGATTTGCATTATCCTATTCATCTATGAGGAATTGATTTTATCATGATGTCTACAATCTGTATCCATATGTCCATATTAATTGTCTAAGAAATAGTAACCATTGAAGGAGTTCATAAACCTTATTTGTCTGATGTTGCATGAATCACCTCTACCTTTGTTGTCTATTGAAGGAACCAAGTTTTGATTGATTTGTTGATGATCAACTTGAGTTTCATATTTGAGAGGTTTTACATAGATTTTTACTTTGTCAGTACCATCATTTCTTAATGATCCATTATTATATAAGATTTCACTCTCCTTGTTTTCCTTTTGCTCTTATTTGAATCCAAGACCTATCTTGTCATGTAGAGACCTTAGAATATTCAAAATATCACTAAGAAATTTATTACTCTTATCAAATTTATGATGTATTTTAAAATTGATTATTGTTTTATCTAATTATACATTTAGGGGCTCCATTTCTATTCCAAACTTGATGCATTCTTCCTCCTTGGTCTTAAGACTTGCAATGATAATTTCAATCTAAGTTTCTAACTATTTGATGATATCCTCATGTTCATTAGTGTTGTTTCATAGTATCTCTTCAAATACATAGATTTTATCCTCATAACTTTTTACTAATTATCTTAGTTTCTTATTATTCCTTCTTTGGAACTTCAACTCCTCTAGAGCACTCACCAATTCTACCTCAATGTTCACTTCAACCTCTTATTCATTTGAATCTTCATCATCCATAAGGATTTTCCCTTTTGATCAACACTCATTATCTATTCCTATAGCCATGAATAAGGGTTCATTAATATCATAGTCATTAATGTTATCATCACTATCAGATATACTAGTGTAACTTATATCAAATGACTTACTATCTTTTTTGGTATAAAAACTTCTCTTATTCTTGAATGACCCTTTCTTGCCTTCGTACTTCTTGAAACCCTTTTTCTCTTTTCATGCTTATAAACCTTATTATCATCACCATGATTTTTATCATGTTCTCCATAATGCTCAGTCTTATCCTTGTTAAGAAATTTAGAGGTAAAGTGACCAATCTTACCACAATTAAATCATTTAAAAGTCAACTTGCTCTTATCCTTACCTGGTCCTTCTCTTAGTTTTCTAACAAACATGGATTTTATCATGTCATCATAAATGTCTAAGTCAACATCATCATTGGCCTTCTTACCTTATCAATTTTTCTTAGCTTTGAATGTAGTTTCCTTCTTAGAAGGTCTTCCATCACTTGTTCTAATTTCATAGGTAGTCAATATGCCATTAAGTTCATCCATCTATAGGATGTTAAGATCTTTGATCTCATCCACAGTAGACACATTTGAATCAAACATAGATGTTAGATATATCAATACATTTTTTCATACTATTGATTATTTAAACTTCTCTATTAGGCCTTTGACGACATTTACCACTTCATATACTTTTAACAAATAAGATGCAACATTTTCATCCTCATTTATTCTCATATTTAAAACTACCTTTGATGGGTCTACAACTTTGCCACTTGAATTTGGTGTTTACTTCATAGATGGTCTAAATTTTTTCCCAAATTCCTTTGGTTGTATCATAATGCATGATTTTACAAATTCTATCTCTAAAATACCACATAAGATGACATTCATTTCCTTATATTTTTTCTCACTTGTCTCTTAGCATGTTACATCGGTTGTTAGTGTAGAAGGTGCAGTGAATCTAGAAATAATAGATTTACATATGTCATAGCCTAAAGACATTTTATAATTATTCATTTTTATGCTCCAAAATTAATAGTTAGTCCCATTAAAGAGAGGATCCTTATTGGTTGAGAAACCTCCTTATACTTGATTACTAGACATGTTTATGCTTCTAGGATCTCCTTTAAGTTTTTAGGACTTCTTAAAAGGACCAAGATCTGATACCAATTTTTAGAATAAAAATCACTGAGAGGGGGGTGAATTAGTGTACCAAAAAATTTATTTCAATTATAACCAATCATTCATTAACTATGAAAGTAACATTAAGATCTAACAATGCATAAAGACCATTCACATGAGCATAATATAAGAAAACACACATAAGAGAGGAAAACCTCAATGGTAAGAAAACCCACTATGATACATAAAAATTGACTATTGTCCAACTAAAATTGGAGCACCAACCCCAATGAAGTCCATCACTGACCTAACTAGGCTTTAGCAAGCACCCACTTGCAAGGAAGCACCAAATCCTTAAGTGACTCACCAAAAACTCATACATATAATATATTTTGATAAAAATGTATTTAATCTACTATTATATTCTAATTTCAAGACCTCCTTATGCTCTCCTAAAAAATATTCTATTTAATTTTATTGCTTACTCATAAATAGGCCTAAATTACCTTGTATATACCATTATCATGGTCACACACCATTTAGTTGGCCACACATCTAAAAAATATTATGTTATACACATAATATGTCTTATAAAATATTTTTATATTTATTTAAATGAAATTTTAACCCATTTTATTCTGTAATAACTCAATTAGGCCTCATTTCTCTTTTAGGACTCATGGAGACCTAATTGCATTATGTGTATCTTCTTAGCATCAAAGCTTGATTATCTTGGGACCATATCACATTATTAAAATAATAAACGCATTTAATAAATTATATAAATACATATACTAACCTCATTCATTATTTATTATACCTATATCTTTCACTCATACCATGAAAACTCCTTTATGACTAACTACCTTACTAGGCTTGTCTACCTCAAAAGTTTATCCTATAAAAATAAATATTAAATAATATTAATATATTTAAATATGTAAAATTAAACATGTATATAGTTTATCCCTGACCCTATGGTCATAACCAAATTTTTTTAACACTTTCACTCAAAAGATAAAGGCTCAAAAACATCTCTACAACACACTCACTCAGAACTACCAATTTACCTCATGGTGACTTAGACCTCCAAAACCTATGTAGACACTTTCCATGACACATGATTAATTTAAATGGTCCTATGAGATATATATAATATCTTCATATAAAAATATAATATGTTCTAATGTAAAATATTAGTCTTGCAAACCAATTTCTTGACCTTATATCACACAATCTTACCTGAACCATATAGATTATTTTGTCAATAACTTTTTCACCATATTTATTTAAATAAAAAAATTCTTACAAGAATTAAAATAAATTAAAGTTCATAAATAAACTCTTCATGTACTTTTTTTCATCAATTGGATATGATCAAACCCTAAAATCCATCTTCTCATCTCTACCTAGGTTTTTCACTATTCACACAATTAGGTTTATCTACAACTAGCTAACATTAATAACAAATTTAGTAAAATTTAAGGGTTTAACCTATATATAAACCATAATGGGTATGTATTATTAGTATCCAGATTATCATTCCATCCAATTTCTCTTTTTGAGCAATACAAATTTTGAGAGCTATAATAACTTCTTGATAAATAAGCCTATATCTATGCATTTTCTACTCCTCTAAAAAACCACCACCACTTGAAGGTAATTTTGAGAGTTTAATACATGATAAAATATATTTACAAGACATTTGAAACCATTCTATGCTTATTTGAGAAATAACTTTCACATCAATTCCTTTTTAGAGTTTTAGGGAAGTTTAACATAGGTTATGGTGTTAATGATTGTTCATAAAGGATTACCCCATGAATACAAAACCAATGCCTTGAGATATTATATAGGACCCTTAACTATATATAATTAATTTCTTATGTTACCATGTAGAGGCTACATGTTCCAATTTTTTTTTGAAAGTTCTTCTCAGGACTTGAGACCTCATTCTATGAACTTAAGAAGGCCTAAAATAGTGTTTCATGTAATTTCATTTAAACCATGACCTAAAACTTTGTGAACATGCCTAAATTAACTTATATTAAATTTATAAATTCTCACATATGAATAATTACCTTGAAATATGATATTTATTCCTCTTTAGGCTAAGTAGGGTCTAAAATAGGTCTAGGTATAAGCTTAGTCTGAAGGCCCTAACCCTATAAGTTCACCATGAAAATCTCATGATTGATTAAATGAATCACATACATGATAAAAGAGTTCCTTAAAACCTTCACATTCCTATTTTCATTCATTTTTATGCACATACCTCTTCATGTCATGATTATTTTGATGACTATACTTCCTATACAACTTTCACATCAATTACATATACCTTCATACAACCATAAGGAATTAGTTGCCTTCAAATTATCTATTTTTCATTTAAATTATCTATTTTATTAAAATTATCTTTCATGAAAACATCCTTCAATGATAAAACTCTCTCAATGCACCTTGTCATAGTACACACTATTAGACTAGGTTTAGTCATATTTAACATCATCTTTCATAGGATGTACCTTTGACATCAATGATAATTCTCAACACACCATTGGTGGGTTGAATATCCATAGATTTTTTAGTGGGATTATATATCTCCACCTCATTTTTAGGATTTTGGATCAAAGTAAGAGTGGGAAAAGGTGAGGATACCTGTATGGGTAATAAGGGAACTTGTGGAAGGATGGTTTCCAAGGAAACAAAAGAATCTAGTAGTGTGTTTGGAATGGCCAAAGTATAAGTAGTGGGTAATGTGATGGAAGATGAAGATGGAATTGTTATTAACCTAGTGGATATGGTGGATAGTGGGACTATATTCATAATGATTAAGATAACATACATTCATTATTAGGTGGTTTTGGTGATCAATGGGGTTGTAGTAGATATAGGGGATGAGGTGGAAGTGATTTTGGAAGTGATTAAAAAATACATTAATTGGATTAATACCAAGGGGATCACTTGTATTGGTGGTCTAGATAGGGGATTAATTACTTACATAGGTTGGATAGTATAAACATGAGGAGGGGTTATAGTAGTTGAGTCTCCTATAGAAACTAGTAGTGATTTATCATGTCATTGTGTTACTATCACTTCGTAACTAGAATCAACCCTTTTGATCTTATGTTTTTGATTCCCTTTATATGAGATGAATGGTACCATTACCTGATCTACTTGGGTACTATTACCAGAATCCTCTCTTGTTTCTTCCTTTACCCCTTTATCCTTTGCCTTATTGAACCTATTTGTGATGTTTAAGATCTATTTTGTTGTCTTTATCCCATTAATTATTAACTAGTTTAAATTCTTGTTGATAACTAGGGTAGTCTTTTCTAGTAAATAAAAGGATTAAAGTGTAAACCACTTGACTTGAAGAAGGGGTTAAAGGTAAATATGGTTATCATAATAAAACTTATCCTCTAGTTATTCCTTGTCTTTCAACTCATGTATAACTAGTTCGATGTCATAGTTTCAAATCTATTCTAGGGTGTTCCTATAATAATCCCTCAACTTAACCACTTCCTCATCCTACATTTACTCCCAATAATATTTATAAAAGGGAATGTGAGTAAATAAGGAATCCATTAAACTAGAAACAAAACCTATAACATCATAAATGGTCCTAGCCTCAAGGGTTCTCAAATTCATATGAGTCATTTCTTCCTCTAAACATTTGGGCTTGGATAAGGAAGGGTATGTGTAACTCCATATACTTATAGGTAAGTTTATGACTATTTTACGACTAATTTACAATAACTTGTGGGTTTACACTAGTTGTCTTACAAGTTCCATTAGTGACCACTTATCACTGACATATCTAGGAAGGGTGTAAGGATGCCCACTAAAAAAACCAAATATAATATAAGAAAATGTGGGGAAATAGATGAAGTATGATCCCCAATTTGTAATTTCTATCATCATACCATTAGAAAACCTTATCTTCCCTAGTTCTTGTTTGAACATAGTTATGATGTAGTAGATAAAGGCTTCATTAACTCTCCTAAATTATTATTTAATTTCATCAAAATTTAGATGAGGATAGAAATTATAAACTTTTTTAACCTGATATAGAATAATGTTTAACCTGGGAATTCCCTTCCTTTTTCCAAAGCATAGATAAGGTAGGAGTTCACATAGAATTTACTAGTATTTTGAACCTATACCAACTATCTATGAATGGATTAACTGATTAATTGAGCCCAATTAATGTATTTGTTATTCTATTATATAACCCAAATATACAATAACATCCAATCTTGGTAGTTCATTTCATTATAGCTTCATATAACTCTATGTAATAATTCAATGATGTCCCCTACCTCATCTTTGAATTAAATCCTGGCCAAGGTCTTAGGATGTCTTGAGGATATATATTTAGGGGTCTTCAACCACTATTTTTTTATAGTATATGAATAGGCTGAGGTGTTGTCTTGGTAGAATTTATTGGAGGATTCGGGAGTAATATCTATATAACTTTCAAACTCTAGGATTAAAAACATAGTGTCAATGAACTATGGATCTAGTTTCAGAAATTTTCCCCCTTATCATTCAATACCTCTACTCTCTCTAAAGCATAACGATTGGCCATTGTGACCACAACCTTAGAGATTTACATTGAGAATGTAAAGGCTATATATTGAGGTAAACCACTATCATATATACTCTAAATCTAGTCATTTTTTAATTTTGCATTGATCTTAGTCCAAAATTCAGCTAGGTCTATGTGGCCTACATCAGTGTCAATTATCTCATTAATGTTAGAATACAAGTTGGAATGGACACCAATTACATTTTATTTTAACTTAATCTCATTCCCAAACATATAAATTAGTAAAATATGTGAGGGAACTAACTACAGAGCTGGTTGGGCTTTGGATTTGTAATTGCAGGCAATTTTCCTACTTTTAACTTGGTAGAGTTTCATTATGGGGTTCTGATTTGATGTGAATATGGTATGTAATAATATATTTAAATCTTGGTACAAAGATGGTAACATTTTAACTTGAAAAATATCTTACAAAGTCTAACTAAATATCCATCATGGTTTTAGGGTTTAATTCATAGTTGAAAACTCTGACCAAAGGTTTGATGGGAATACAGTTTGTATTTACAAATTAGATCTCTGGTGGGAACTCAAGGTGATAAAATAAGAGGGATATTTGCATATATATGGGTAGATATTAAGTGAATATTTGGAAATATTCCTACGTTTTTTAACCAATTTTAAGGGGGAAAATTGATGAAAACCTTTCAAAAAAAACATAAGGTAATTATAACAATCTGGAAAAAAAATAGTAAGATATTAACATGTGGATGTAAAAAACTAGAAATTTGTGAGTAATTTAAGGTCAATGATTATGCTTTTAATAATTTTAGAGAAAAAACTAGGTGTTTCAAAGGAAAAAACCTAATATTTATAGGAAAACAATAATAGAGTAGACTAAAAGAACACGTATGTCACCTAGGAGAATACTGAGTATGCACATGTAGGGTTTTATAAGTGATAGATTTGGTGTTAGTTTGTTAGCAATGGATCCCTAGTTCATAATGTTTAAAAATGACTTAAAAAACTAAAAAATATATTAAAATTCTTAATTAATTCTAAGCAATATAATAATGGTGGTAGATGGGTTAATAGGTAGAAACGTAGGTTTCAAGAGTTGCCTTACAAGTTGGAAACTTGTAATATGCTTGTAATTTCCCATTTCGCACTTGTCTTGGTAGTAAAAATTTTGGGAAACCTCTACATATTTATAAATTTATAATATTACCTTCATTCTCAAATTTTTTCTTTCTATTCAAGGGTTTTGGAGCTGAAGATGTTTAGGAAGTGGGGAGTAGAATTTGGATTGCACTTTTCAACTTTGTAAAGTTTCAAAATGTATTGGAAATTTTAGTTCCTATTTAGGTCTTAATGAAAAGAGGGAAGTGGAGTCTACATCAAAATTAAAATATTTTCAAAGTTTCAAAGTGTGTTTAAAAAAATGTCCCTACTTGGTAATCAATAGATGGGAAAGCGGAGATATAAGTGGACTTTGTAACTTTGCAAAGTTGCAAAGTGCACATAAATCTTTGGTTTTTGCTTGTTACTTAGTGAGCAAAAAGTGGAGGTTTAGGTGCACTTTGAAATTATGCAAGTTGTAAAGTTATCTAAAATATCTGATTCCCACTTAGGTGTTGAAAAAGGGTACTTTGGAAATTCTTAAGCATTTACATAATAAATTTTATAGGTCTTATCTAAGGCTCAAAGTGTTTTGAGTTTTTTGGCACAAAAATATCAACATTTTTGGTGACCTTTGTGGGGTGATTGCCTACTAATAATTTTGTCATAGTAGCCTTATATTTCATTTAGAATGGAGCAATTTGAAGTTTATCACATCCTACTTGGAGAAGAAATAGAACTGGTAATTTCTATAAATAAGAAACAAAACATGTAAAATAAAAATTAAAATGAACTAAGGAATAAATTTTTTGAATGAGCTACAGAGTGTACAAAAAATGTTATTTGTAGAAAACCAAATAAAACTAATATGTACAAAGTTTTATAAATAATTACAACCAATGTATCATGTTTGAGGTATATCCCATTGACTAGGATGGGTAGCTCTAATCCATCAAGCCTAGAAAACTAGAATTCATTAAATCCTTTGTAATGGGTTATTATATATGGACCACTCCATATTCCATAAAATTTTGTATTCTTTCCTGTCTTGGCCCTTTCAGCATCCTATCCTCATTAAATATCATTTCAAATTATTTCCTATCAAAAGTTCTCTTTAATTAAGCCTGGCTTACTTCCAAAACCTGCATTGACTAGTTCCTAACCTCCTCCAATCCATGATTTATACCAACCACACAATCATCACATCATTTTCCAATTGTAGATTGAGTTATAGATATGGTAACTCTATTGATAATAAAAGTATAACTTCCCTTGCATATAACACCATAAATGGAGAATTATTAATGGCTCTTTTGGGAGTAATCCTATCAACCCAAAGTGTTGATTCCAACTTAGTGAGTTAGGTCCTTTGGTTGTCTTCCATTGTCCTTTTCATAATCCTTATGAGTTTTTTATTGGTGGATTATTCTGATCCATTAACTTGTATATAATAATTGGATGAGGTCTTCAAGTAGACATGATTTTCTCACCTAAGTACCCATAAAAGCTTTGACACTATTTGAGATAAACATGTAAGGGATACCAAATCTAGTGATGATGATGTCCATGAATTCCAAAATAAATGATTCCATGGCATCTTTCAATACAATTGATTCATTCCATCTTGTAAAATAATTAGTCATTGTAAGGACCCATTTATGGCTGGTACTTAATGGTAGATTGATCATGCCAATAAAATCCATGACAAACTAAGCAAATATTTGTTCAGCTTGGATTGGTTGGAGAGGAAGACCTACTAATCTTTGTTTGATTAAAAAGTAGATACATTTCTTATTATTTTTCACCCATATATTCACATATTTGAATAGGTCATGACAATAATAGCCTACCTTCATTATTTTGATAATAGTGGCCCTTGGATTAAAATGACCACCTAATTATCCATCATGAAAATATTTAAGTACTTTGGATATTTGATCATTATCGATGCACCTTAACATAACTCCATTAATATATTTATAAAATAATATCCCATTAATGATAGCATGAGGAATATATTGGTGCCTAAATTACCTTTTTCTAAACTACTATAACTCATCTAGGTATTCACCAATTTGTAGGAAGTAGATATGTAATAGATCTAGCTGTTGAGTAGATGAGAATTCATTGTTTAAAATTCTTGTAGAATGTATATTACATTCGTACCCTTAATTCCATAAGAAATCTTCTCACATAAGCATTTTCCTCTTACGATCTTAGTTTATTTAAGGATCACACCATATTTCATGAATTCTATTATCCAACATTCTCTTTTCTCATTTATTTCTTAGTTTAGAAGGAATTATTTTATGTTCTAATGACTAACCATTAACTTGATCATGTTATTTGAGAGCATGTGTCTAAACTTTTTGAGGGTTTTTATTATTTCATACAATTGTTTCTCAAAAAAATTATACCTTTTTTCATAATCATTCAAGGATTGACTAAAAAAGGCTATGGGATATTCCAACCGGTCCTTATTCTATTGACTCAGAATAGATAATACACTTCCTTCCCCTCTAAAAACATAGAAAATGAATTCATTCTCGTAGTTGGGATTTAAAAGAGTCAAAAATTGAGAAATAACATGTTTAATGGCTTGAAGGCCATTCTTTCCTTCCTTTGTCTAGCTTAAATTGACCCTTTTTTAAGTATAGTGGTACGGGTTTTGGCCATGAAAAGAATTGGAATGAATCTCCTCATGAAGTTGATTTTCCATAGTAAATTTAGTAACCCCCTTTATGGCTTGGAAGTGATAGTGAAGAGATAACACATATGATATCTATATCTATTACAAGGCCTTATTTCAATACTATGTGTTGTCCCCCAAAAATATCACTCATTTTTGTGACAACATTTGAAATATTCTAGTCCTACAGACCAAAATTGTCTCTTCCATTTTCAAAATTTGTCTTGGCCATTCAAATTCCTCATTTTTAAAGCTTCTTAGAAATCTACAGACTCTGTAGGCTTAAATCTATAGACTCTATAGGCTTAAATCTACGGACTCTATAGGCTTGAATCTACAGACTCTACAAGAAGAGAAAATCTATGAACTCTACAAGAAGAGAAAATATATAGACTTTATAGACCAAGTTCAATGGGCTTTACAAGTTGATTTCTACAGACTCTATAAGTAGGTTCATTTCTACAAGTTCAATGGGCTTCACGGCTTCTGCAGGCGGGTTCAATAAAAAGAATTAGTTTTTAACACTTGGTCATTTTTGGGATTAGTTCAGTGCCTTGGTTCAAACAAAAATCTCCATCAGAAAGCATCAATAATAGGTTCAATGCATTTGGTTCAATGGTTGGTTCAACATCAAATGGTTTGTCAGTCGGTTCAAGGCTTTGTTTGAACCATTAAACCAAAACTTGGTTTAACGATTGGTTCATCATCTTTTAGTTCATTCAATTGAACCATTAGCTTGAACCATTTTGGTTCAAATCCTTGGCTCAATGAAGAGGTTCAATGCCTTGGTTCAATAGAGTGGTTCAATAAATTATTTCAAAGGAGCGATCCAATGTAAAATTTCAAAGAGCCTCCCGAAGGACAAGTGCCCTTGTGGAGGGAACTTGGTCAATGAAAATACCCTTTGAAAGGGTCATTTTCAAAAATACTAAGGTAAGTCAAAGGCACAATTCCTTCAGACTTTTTGTTTGAAGGAATTCCTTCAAACAAAAAGTTTGAAAGAATTATGAGAAGTCATGGGAGTAAATCCCAATGGAATTCATTTATATGGTAAACGAAACAATTTCTGTGGACTTTTTGTCCATGGGAATTTTCCCAAGGAAAAGCCTGGGGAAAATACCCATGAGAATTATCCATGGGAATTTGTGAAAGGCTACTGAAGGACTCTGAAGGGCAGGTGCCCTTGCGGGGGACTCTCAGCTACCAATTTGAAGAATACTTCCCTGAAGCTGAAGGGTCACCTGAAGAAGCCTGAAGCCCATTCAAAGACAACTCAAAGGGTAGATACCCTTGTGGGGGGGTATTCTTGACCCAAAGTGGGTCATTTCTTAAGGCTTGAAAGGGCAAGTTCAATCCAATAAAATGTCAAATAGAAAATCTAAAGAAGGACCAAGGGGTGACACGCCCGAAGACATCAAATTCAAGATAACAAATTAACCATTGATCCTTTGAATCTACAGACCTGAATGCATTCATAGACTTTAAGGTCAAGGCCAGTAGAAAGAGACTAAAGGATAGAATAGAAAATTGAATCCAAGACCCAATTCAATTAACTAGAAAAGAAGGAATGATGAAGATAGGATCAGATCACCAGGTAGACATTGAAAGTTGCAAACTTTCAATAGCATGACTTGTTTCTTTGCATTGATAAAATCAAATGGGTAAATGCCCCTAAGTTTCAGCCTGTCTTCTTAATAGATTTCAATGCAAAATGATGTGTTACTATTCCTAAGTTCTTCTTGAAGAGGCTATATAAGGGACTCTCTTGTTATTGTAAAATATCTCTTTTTGACAATCAAAATGAAACTCTACCCAAATTGAAAGGCACTTCTAAGACTTTGAGCTCAGTTTGTTAATCATATTTTGTTATTGGAATAAGAAAGCAAGTGATTTTTTATAATTTGTGTTGTGATATCTTTGTTGTTGAGGAAACTATTCTTATGTCTTTTTCCTTAATATATCTTCTTTTCCTTTAATTTAGTAAGTAGAATTAGTGATAGCAGCCAGAAAGGTGTCCTAAAGAGTCAAGTGTGGAGAGACTTTGTGCCCCCATAATTGCCTTTAGAGTGTTTTGTTTTCATTTATATGTAAAGGACCTTTAGACAACTTTGTGCCCTCATTTTCCTTTGTATCTTACTCTTGAGAAATCCAGGTGAAGACTTTGTGTTGCATCTCAATTTGCTAGTTATTACATCTTTTGCTACATTTTGTTGTTACTACTAGGAGTATTCTTGTGGTTTGATGAATAGTAATTTTGAAAGAAGAGGAGTGCTATCTATCATTTCCCTTGAGTTTTTCCTTTGATTTTAATGCATAATCTCTAAAGAAAGATAGATGGATGGTTTGTCCTACCCTTGAGTATTACTATATATATATATAATACCTATAGGGAACCTCCCCTTGATGAAAGGAGAGATCAGTGTCCTTCTGATGTGGTAAACCTACACATTTGGATGACTAATCTTCCTACTTTGGCTGATCAGACCTATTTTGTTTATCAGTATGTTGATTGACAAAATATTCAACCAACACTATGTTTCCTAGAATTTTCCCTTCATTAACTAAAAATACACACTTATTTTGATTAAGGGTAACTATAAACTCTTAGCATCTTTCAATAACTTTCTTGAGGTGATCTAGGTGGTTAGCAACCTTTTTTGAATAAACTATGATGTCATCTAGATACACCAAGATCATTTCATTGATCAAAAGCTTGAGATGCATATCCATGGCCCCTTGAAAGGAATAATGAGCATTGGTCAGACCAAAATTCATCTTCTTGTAGGTGTACGTGCTCTATTTTTTAGTGAAAGTGGCTTTAATTGGTCATATTCCTAAACTAGGATTTGGTTTTATACAAAATAACCATATAGAAGAGAGAACCTCTTAGCTCTAGCTACTATTTAGAGGATTTGATCCATGGGTGGAAGGGTATAATGGTCTTTTAAGGATATTTTGGTTAGGTCATATAAATATACACAGAGCTTGATTTCACCATTGTTTTTCCTAGTAAGGACTAAGCTAGTAACCCAAAATGAGTGTTTAATGGGGAAAATAATGTTGACTCCTATCAACTATAATAGTTCACTCCTCATTAAAGGATCTATTTTTGGATTTATTGGCCTTTATTTTTTTAATTGGTTTAATATTTGGTCTGAGCTTTATTGTGTGTTGGGCTAGGCTATGGTCAAAACCCCTTAGATATTTGTAGCTCCAAATGAAGTTAAAATAAAATTCTTGACATAATTCAACAAAATATTGATTTTTGAAAGTGTTACATACCTTTATGATCTTCAAATACTTTCCTTTTATAATTTTTTCGTAAATTATGTAGTCTTTAGCTAAATTATTTCCTCCCCATAGTGTTTGTGGAGCCTTGACTAATTTTTTTCAGAGAATTTAGCCTCATCTCATAGAAATATAATCATTTATTTATCATTATCAAAAAATTGCTAGTTATTTGAATTATTAGGGATGGATGATCTTATTTTCATATTTACATGTTGACTATTATCTTTCTTAATCTCTTCAGGTTGATTATATTGATAACCCACTAATTCCATGAAAACAACATCCTTATTTTATGTTCTTAGTATCACTTGAATTTTTAAAGTAATAAAATCTTCAAACATATCCCAAACCTTATGTTTGTAAGACCTTAGTATGTTATTCTTTTTTGTGCTTCTTGATCTTACCTATTGAACAATTAGTATACTATCACCGACCAACTATAGTGAATGAATACCCCTTTCATTTTCTAATTAGAGACCTCAAATCAATGTTTCATATTCTACCACATTGTTATTATAGCTAAACAATATTCTCAAGGAATAAAAATAACACTCCTTTTAGGAAAATACCAAAATAATACCAACACCTACATCATTCATACTCCTTGAGCCATCAAAGTATAGTTTCCACATTCCCTTGTGATCATCAACTAGTTTAACAAGATTTGGGATAATTACATAATATTCATGGATGAAATACATACCCAAACCTATTTCCTTGACATATTCATGATGTTCAAACTAGAAATTTGAACCCCATTCATCAAGGTGAGTGTCAGGGATTTATTCCAAGGGTGTTACAACTTCATGATCAAGTTCTTCTTCTTGGTATTGTACTATGTAATTCATTTACTAAGATAAGAATGTACAGTTCAATGTGTTCTTTGGTAGTTGGTTTAACCTTTATGGTCACTCTATTCCCATATCTTGTCTTGAGTAACATTTATAACCAATCATCAAACAGGTACCCTCCCTTTTTTGAAATGAAGTCTCAAGAAAGGTAAATGGAAAAATAGGGGGTGGGTCAATAATTGAGATGTCTTAGGATATGGATAAGTTTGTAAATTCATGGATGCTAAGGTTTAAACCTATAATAACCCCAAATATTTGGATAGTAGTTCCATCTAATTGAACCATGCCTTTTCATGATAGGTGTGTATTAAACACCCAATGCAACAGTTATTTTCTTGGGCATAATAGAGCTACTAGCCCTAAAGTCTATCACACAATTATGGAAAAAAAAATTCCAACTATGAGTGAAAGGTATAAAGGGTGGGGCTTACCATTTTTACTTAATTTTGTATCCATTTGAGGTTGATACAAGTTAAATGTAGTAGTGGGTCCCTTAACTGAGACCTTCTGTAATTGTTGGACTTTTTTTAGGGCTTTTTGAAGAAAGTCCCTATGTGTTGGGATGGATAGCGATTCCCACATGGTAAAATTTAAGTTATTACTTTTCATTTTTTTAAAAACACTAAAATTAATGTCACCAACCTTTGTTTGTGCCTTTGTGGGAGCTACATCTTCTTTTATGAGATTTGAGATCAATAGTTTTGACTTCAGCTAACCCATCATCACACTGGGTGGTTTTTATGTTGTATTGCTTTTTACAACCTCTTGTACAACTTAGAAGTTATAGCCTATTCAACCTTGGGGGGATGATCACATTCTATTTCCATATTCTTAAAGTGTGTCTTTATTGCCATTAAAATACCACCATTGGTTAGTACTTCCTCATGGTTTATGTAATAAAAATCCTCTTCTTACCAATTTAAAATATTGGTCTCATTTTGAATAGGTACCTATACCTCTTTCTACTAAGTATTAGTTTCTACTTGCTACCCTTGCGGGGTTGATACTCTTTATATCATCAAAGATTGACTAATGACACCATGAGGGAAATCATTTTGATTATGTGGTTCATCACAAGGATATCACCACTAATATTCCTAAGATAGGTTATTATGGATGGGAATGATGGCCCTAAAATTACTTGGGTTATATAGAGCATGGATATTTAGGGTATTTGCTTACATGATTTGGCTTTGTAATTATGAATTACTTTAGTATGGATGCTTATTGGGATTATATTCTTGGTAAGGTGGTTGATAAGGATTGTAATTTTGGTATTTTTTCCTTTTCATGGCTACCAAATCATTGCCAAACATTTGAATCAATGACTTAAATTTGTGTAAATCAGTAGAAAGGATAAGAGGTAAACCTAATTAATTGCTTGTTATGGGAATTGGGGTTACAATAGGTTGAGTGGGAGGAAATTCTAGGAACAACAACATTGGAGTCTAAGGAGAAATTTATCAACTTGAATGAGGAAATTTTTGGCTCTTAGTACAATGTCATAAGCATTGGGGAGTGTGATTCCACCAATTAATTTGATCATGACAACTATATCACTATTTAAATCTCTAAAATACTACATGACAACATTGTTTGGGGATTTTTTGACCAACACTAGGATCTTATTCCATGTATTTTGGAAGTATAAATCAAATTCACTCATAAAATCATGAGGATCCATTTTAATGGTGGTTAATTTCTCAACTAGATATAGGTGGTCACTATTATCCTCAAATTGTATGCATAGGGTAGACCCTAGATCATCTTACACATATATGGAATTGGGAAGCAGACTTCTATACCACTATAGGGATTTAACCTTAAATGATGAGGAAAGAAGTCTTATAAAAACATTTTCTTGTGAAATTTTATGATCTAAATATATGTTATCAAGATCTTGAATGTGTTTGATGGGTGTGGTGGTAGTTTCACTAGTAAAATATGGAAGGCTTTTTAGAGACAATGTGGGTATATCATCGTAATGAGAAAAAATAAGTGGGATACCTCCATTGAATGGTATGAAAATATGATTTATCTATGCCATAGTGGGAGGTATGAAAAAATTTATGGTATTTATAGGAGATGCAAACAAATTTGTAGGATTTATTCTAGCACTAAGTGAAACTAATCTTGATTTCTTTTCATATGGAAAAGAAAATTCTTTCAATATAGTCCTCTTACCTATAGTACATGATTGTTTATATATCTTTGGCATACATAAACATGAATTTATTGAATTTTTAAGCTGACAGAATCCCCTGGTGCTCTTGAGACGTGTATGAAGTTTACATAATGATTTCTAAGAATAGCACCAATTTCTTAGGTTTGATCTTCCAGTCCTACCAGGTATGCCATAAATTATTAAATATATTGTTCACCCACTATGTTATGTAATCTTTGTATTACATAATAATATAATGACATAATGGGATCATCTCCAAGTTGTGGGGCCTTGAAGGATTGAGATGAAAATTTGGAGAAGGTTAGCTTCTTTTAACAAAGATTAATACAAATGATATATGACTAGTTCACTTCATTCTCTATTGTCTTTATGGTTTTGATCCTAACTGGGGTTTTATTTTTAAGGAAAAGAGTTTTGAATGAGTTTTAAAAATATAAATGGTGATGCCGCAAAGGGTTTTAGTTGAAATTATTGTTTTCTTTGATTGAACATAGTTTGAACAATAATATAATGAAATCTTTCAAAACACAATCTTACATGAGTATGAAATCAAAGGTAATATTGGACATTTGATGAAATAAGGAAAAAATTTAACAAGCTTTCATAAAAAAATTTCAAAAGGGAAAGAAAAATACTGAAAATGATCCCATATGACTAAAATAACACTTGTATCATTAACAAATTTAACAAAATATGTACATACATAAGGATGGCACAAAATAAGGAAGGAGTAACTTTAGTATATTGATATTCTTAAGGTTAAAATATGTATATCAACTTATCAAAAGTATAAAAATTTATCTCTAAAAAAAATATATATGGGCTACAAAAGAGACCCATATTTATACAAAACACTTACTCTCTCAAGAGAAGTCCAAAAATTTTATACTTAATCCTAGAGCAAGAAATCATGGAGTATTCTTACAAATTTCCTCATTTCATCTTGAAAAGGCATATTTGGTGGAGAATAAGGAATAAGAGAACACTAAAATTAAATAGGTGATTTGACAAATGTTGAAGGAGAAAAATGTTATTGGAGTCTTCCATTCAAACCATCTCTCCTTGAGCTTAGTTGAATAAGTCTCTCACCAAGAAATGGGGCACCAATATAAAACTTCACGACTTAACCAATATTTTAACAAAGTTGAATGTTTTTTTAAATATTTGAATATTTTAAAACTTAACCTACAAAACCTAACTTGTAAACTATAGTTGAGACTTTTTCAACTTATAAGTCATTTGACAAAAAAGGATGTGCAAATTACAATGTGAGATTTTACAACTTTTAAGTTATTCAACTTGTCAAAAACACAAATAAAAAATACAAGTTGAAATGTCTCTACTTAAACTTGAATTAATTATAATTGAAAATTATAGGTGGTACTTTTTAAACTAAAAGCTAAGAGCTATAAAAATAATAGTTGTAATTTACAACTTGTAACTTTACAACTTTTCAATGTAGATTAAAAAATTTGTAATCTATAGAATGCATTCTTCTTAAATAATCAAATAATTAATCAATGATAGTCACATCAAAGGATTACTTATCATTTTTTTCTTTTATCTTCTTGATATAAGTTTTGAAGCTACAAAATATATCTTGTAGGTGCTCTTTATTGGGACCAATTATGTAAACATTACTGAGGTCGCATTATTCCATTTCCTTGGATAATTATCTAGAATAAGCTATGCAAATTATGATATCTTTGCCCATTTAATATAGTGTATTATGGTACTTGATATACTATTTTATGGAATCCAAATTGAAAATTATGTCATGTGTTAACTCCCTCTTAATCTTCTCCTTCAATTTATCATGGATAACTTGAATAGGAAGAGGTTCATCTTGGTAATGTACAGCCTCACATGATAATCTAAAAATTTAATCTCTAACATTTTCCATTACATAATTGGCCTTATCACTTGTGATTTTGACCTTATCAATACTTTAAATAAGTATCAAGACTCTAAACTTGGATTCCCTCACCAACTCATCATGCTCCAAATGATTCTTGAGTATTTTTTCAGACATGAGGATGTCACTCTTTGTTTGGTTAATGGCCTAAAACTTGGGAGAGTAGAGATTTTTCATTTCAACTTATTCCTCATATTTATTTATTTCTACCTTCATAATTTCAAGGTCATCCTTCAGTGTTTTGTAATAATCCATTGACAACCCTATCACATTGATCCCTTTGGTGACTAGTTCTTTAGCCTAGTTCTTTGTAAGTCTTCCCATTATGCCAATATCTATCAATGTAATAAATTTATATTTATCAATAAACTGAGGGGAAAATTTTATATTTTTGGGTTAGTTTAAGTGGATGTGTTGGGTCTATGACCTTCCTCAAGGAAGCTATCAAGTACTCTATCTTGTTCTTTAACTCATCCTTGGTGACCTTGTCACTATCCATTTTATCAAAGAGATAACTTATGTTTATTTGGACATCATGTTTCATTCCCTCTCTTTTTATATAAAAAAGGCATATTGTGGATACCTAATAATACCCCATCATTAAATCTTTTCTATTTTTTAGGAGGGGGAACTACTATCTCTACATACTTTTCCCCTATTACATCATAATAAACTCTAGAAATAGTCTTGGGACCTTTATTTAGTCATTTAGATGCTTCAAGTAGACCAAAATATAGGGTCTTAAGAGATATCATTTAATTCATCTTATTAGGAACTGATTTTACAAGTAGGAGTGGATACCAATGGATCTTATCCTGTCCCAATGCCCACTATTACTAATGAATTTGTGATTAAAGCTTCCACATTGATATTTTAAAAATTATTATATCTACCATTAACATTGTTGTTGAGTCTTGAATTGAATATTTTGTTGGCTTTACCCCATTTGTGGGTTGATGAGCTATAGTTGTGTCAGTGGGATCCTCTATCTACACCTCCTTAGTGTGAGTTTGGGTCAAAGTGAGAGTGGGAAAAGGCAAGGATACTTATATGGGTAACAAGGGAACTTGTGAAAGGATGGTTTTTAAGGTAGAAACATAATATATTAGTGTGGTTGAAATTTCTAGAGTATAAATAGTGGTTAGTGTGATGGAAGATGAAGATTTAATTATTACTGACCTAGTGGTTATGGTGGATAGTGTGACTGTAGTCAATAACCATGCATTGTTGGGTGGTGTTTATGATAAATGGGGTGGTAATAGATATAGGGGATGAGGTGGAAGTGATTTTAGAATAGGTAGGTAAGGATGGAGTTGGGGTAACCAAATTCATTGATTGTCTTACTACCAAGTGGATCACTAGTATTTGTGGTATAGATGGGGGATTAATTACTTACATAGCTTGGATAGTAAAAACAAGAGGATGGGTTACAATATTTGAGTTCGCCATAGAAAATAGTAGTGATTTGTCAATTGGTTGGTTTAATAGCACTTGGGTGCTAGAATCATCCCTTTTGATCTTATATTTTTTCTTCCATTTGTGTGAGATGACTGGTCTCACTATGTGATCTACTTGGGTTTCATTTTTTTAACCCTTTGTTTCTTCTACCTCTACACCTTTATCATTTTCCTTATTGAACTTATCTATAATATTCAATTTATCTTTTTTTTCTTTACACTCTAACTTCTTAACTAGTTTAAATTCTTATTGATGATTGAGGTAGACTTGTCTAGTAAAGAAAAGGATTTGGGTGTAGAACACCTGACTTGAGGAAGGGGTTGAAGGTAGATATGATTATCACAATAAACCCTATCCACTAGATATTCCTCATTTTTCAACTCATCTATAATTGGTGCCATGTCATAGTTCCTAATTTATTATAGGGTCATCTTAGAATAATCCCTCAACCTAACATCTTCCTCATCCTATATATACTCCCAATAATCTTCATAAAAGGGAATGTGAGTAAATGAAGAACCCAATAAACTAGAAATAAAACCTATAACATCATAAAAGGTACCAGCCTCAATTTTTATCAAAGTTGTCTGAGTCATTTCTACCTCTATACATTTAGCATTATATAAGTAAGGGCATGTGTATCTCCCTATACTAATAGGGATGAGTATGCCTGCTTGCTGGGATCTTGTTAGCTTCCACTAGTTGTCTTACATGTTACATTAGGGTCCACTTATAATTGACATATTTAGGAAGGGTGTAAGGATGAACACTAAAACCAACAACTCTAATATAGGAAAATGTCAGGAACTAGATAAAGTATGATCCCTAATTTAGAATCTCTATCATTGTTGCATCAAAAAACATTATCTCTTTTAGTTCTTATTTGAACATATTTATGATGTAGTAGATAAATACATCATTAACTATCATAAATTGTTGTTTAATTCCATTAAAAGTGAGATCATGATAGAAATTATAAACTTTGTTAACCTAATGTGGCATTGTGTTTAACCCTAGGAATGCACTTCCTTTTGCTAAAGCATAGATGAGGTATGATGTCATGTAGAATTTGACAGTAGTTTAGACCTATACCAACTTTATATGAATAGATTAATTGATTAATTAATCACAATGAATGTATTGTTTATG
Source organism: Torreya grandis (assembly GCA_037957365.1). Classification (NCBI taxonomy): domain Eukaryota; kingdom Viridiplantae; phylum Streptophyta; class Pinopsida; order Cupressales; family Taxaceae; genus Torreya; species Torreya grandis. The sequence goes on along the minus strand of JARHVA010007485.1, from coordinate 310,725 downwards.
TATTGGATTACCTAGATATACTAGTACATCCAATATTGATATTTTTTTACATTATAGCTTTTTATAACTCTATGTAACAGTATAATGATGCCCCCTACCTTATCTTTGAATTTTATCCTACCCAGGGTCTTAGGAAGTCTAGAGGAAGAATCTTTAGGGGTATTCAACCTATATTTGTTTATAATCCATGAATAGGTTGAGTTATAATCCTGGTAGAATTTCTTGGATGATTTAGGAGTAATATCTATATAGATTTTAAACTCCAAGATTAAAAACATAGTGTCAATGAAATTTAAATATAGTTTCACAAAATTTCCTCCCTTATCATTCACTACCTTTCTTTTTCTCTACATCATTATGAATGGCCATAGTGATCATAATCTTAGGGCTTTGCACTAATAATGGAAATGATACATATTGAGGTAAACCACTATCATATATGCTCTAAATCTAGATAGTTTTGATCTAGAAGTTGGCTAGGTCGGTGTTAGAATCTAAGATGGAAGGGACACTAAATCCATTTGATTTTAACTTCATATACTTCTTAGATATATACACTAATAAAATATGTGAGGGAACCAATTATAGAGCTACTTGGGCTTTGGGTTTGCAGTTATAGGTAATTTTCCTGCTTTTAACTTGGTATATTTTCATTATGCTTCTATAAGGGTTATAATCTGACATGAATATGGTATGCAATAGTAGATATAAAACCCAAAATATTTTCAATGGGTTTTTTACTTAAAAAATAACTTGTAAAGTTTGGCTAAATCTCTCTCAGGGTTTAAGGGTGTAATTCATAGTTGAAAACTTTAACCAAAGGTCTAGTGGGAATATAGTTTGTATTTACAAGTTAGATATCCATCAAGAATTTAGGGTGATAAAATAAGAGGGATCTTAACTTACATCTATGTGGGGATTAAGTGAATATTTAGGAGTGTTTCTACGTTTTTGAACCAAGCTAAAGGGGGGCGAGAAATAGAATTGATGAAAACATTTCATAAAAACTTAAGGTAATTATAACAATATAAACAAATTTCATTAATATATTAACATGTGAATGTAAAAAACTATAAATTTACAAGCAATATAAGGTCAAAAATGATGATTTAACAATTTTAGAGAAAAAGCACTAAGTATGGAAAGGGAAAACACCTAAGATTTAAAAAAAAGAATAATAGAGTAGACTAATGGAAAATGTATGTGACCTAGGAAGATACTGAGTATGTGTGTATAGAGTTTTTCAAGTGATGGATATGGTGTTCATTCATTGGCAATGGATCTCTAGCTCATAATTTTTTAAAATGACTTAAAAAACCTAAAATATATACCAAAACTCTTAATTAATTCTAAGCATGCCAATAATAGTGGTAGATGGGTCAAAAGGCATAAATGTAAGTTTCTAGAGTCACTTTGTAAGTTTACAACATGCAATTTATTTTTAATCTTCCATTTTTGACTTGTCTTAGTAGTTAAAAATATGATAAACTTCTACATACTTATAAATTTTTAATATGCCATTCATTTTCCACTTTTTTCTTGTTGCTAAGGTGTTTTGTAGGTAGAGATGTTTAAGAAGTAGGGAGTGGAATTTAGATTACACTCTAAAACGTTGGAAATTTTAAAAGTTTAGTGGGAATTATGGTTCCTACTTAGGTCTTAATGAAAAGCAAAAAGTAGAGTCCACATAACACTTAACAATTTTTCAAATTTGTAAAGTGTAATGTAAATTTTGGTCCTTGCTTGGGACTTAGTAGGTGGGAAAGTGGAGAAATAAGGGGACTTTTCAACTTTTCAAATTTTTAAAGTGCACAAAAATCTCTAGTTTTTTCTTATTACTTAGTGAGAAAAAAGTGGAGGTTTAGGTGTATTTTGAAATTTTGCAAGTTACGAAGTGCACCTAAATATTTGGTTCCCACTTGGGTCTTGAAAAAGGGTAATTAGGCCAATCTAAAGATTTTTATCAAAAAAATTATATGTCTGCTCTAAGGCATAAGGTGGTTTGAGGTTTTTTCTAAAAAATATCAACACTATTTTCTAGGAACACCTACACCTATGTTTATGGGTCCTATTCCTATATGCATGAAATCTAGAATTCTATGTGTGTGCCTAGAAAACATGATTTAGTGTGTATACCCTAATCCTCATTGAAAGTATGACATTATTTAAAACTATGTGTTCATTATTAAGATAGGTTGGACATATTCAACATCCCATTATGAAGAGAGTTCCCTACATACCAATACACTAAGGAGGGATCAAGACTGATTTAGTTCTTCCACCAAGTGTTTGGTGCAAGCGTAAGTAAATTATAAAGTGAGAGTGGTCTTGAATTCCTTTAGTGCACTTGGGCTTTGAAATATTTTAAATATGGGCTTAGGGTTATTTTGGATGGTATTACATAGAAGTAAGACAAAACTGGGATCAAATACCTTAATGTTGTAAAACTTGTCTTTTTGTTTAGATAGGCTTTTTGCATCTATTTTCCATCTCATGAATGTAGGTCAAAAATACTTGTATTTATAGAGATATATAGATTGTGAAAATAATATAATATACTTAGGCAATAATAAAATATACTTAGGCTGACCTAAGGAGGGGAACACATTTGGAAAAGTGTCCATTTGGGAGAGTTAGGGCAAAGGACAATAGTGCCCAATTAAGGACACTAGTGCCATGTGGATGTAGTGTTCCAAATGTGGAATTAATGTCGACCTAGTAGACTACTGGGCACACTGGGTTGGGATTTATGAATGTTGTCTTGGGACTATGTTTAAATTGATTGTTGTTGTATGTGGTGTACATAATGATTGGAAAAGTGTGGCAAAGGCTCTAGGATAGGTCTAGGGATAATTTAGGAATAGGGTAACTCAAGAACCATTATTATCATACAAATACCACTTTTAGGTGATTACAACATGTACCTAATAATTTAAAATATAAATAAATTTTAGATTCCATAACTATTATATGTACTAATACCCAATAAAATATTACAAACCATATTAACCAATCTACTACAGTAGTTGGTTCACCTTTTGTTATACTTGAGGTTATCAAATCACTCAATCTTTCCAAATTTTTAGGCTAGAATTGATTATCTAGCCTTCCCATGTTATAAGTATCATTTGGTTCCATGATTGAGCTAATCTCAACTGACAGGTGGAAACTCCCTTTTGTTGTAAAGTTGGGGGCATGTGCCTTATAATATCTCTTTATCTATCTCCTTTGATATATGCACTTTAAAATATTTATATATATTTATCCTAATCTAATTTTTATAGCCATATAATGATACATATTCTATAAAACAACTTGCCAATAGGTAAGGCAGTTACTTTGACACACATGTGTGCTCCTAAACCTTACTCTTTCAGTTTAAATCTATTTCAAGCACTTTTACTCCATATTATATGCACTAATTTTACACTATAAAATTCTTAGTTACAATTTAGTCACCAAAAAATCACTCAAGTTAAACTAAATCAAAGACAAGGTATGTATACACACCCAAATATCTATTTTGTTCCCTTAAGCTAGAAATTTCATTACTAGATTAAATTGGGGGAAAATGTAGATTATATTTTGTTATTATGTATCACCTTAGTCTTTTACACTTGTAAAAATTATACCCTATTTATTGTTCTTAGTGGTACATGTTCCTTTCTTCCACAAGCCTCACATCTTCTCTATCTTATGCCCTTTTGCCTATATCTTAGTCTGCCCAGTATTGGATTGATAAAACTTACATTCTATCTTTCCTAGAATTCTTAAAATCTACTTATCTTACACCTCTACAATATTTTACCCTATACCTATTTTACTACTCTGTAGACACTAATGTCTAGGATAGACATTAACATTGATGTTATTGTCCTACCCCAACACAAGTGTTTATTTCCCTAATGTCATCCAAGTTAAAAAAATGTATCATAATGGTTGGACTAAGTTTTTTAATGTGATTTATTACTCCTAAGGGGTTGATATAAATACAAGATCCACCCTCATTCATTTCTTACCTAGAAATTAGACCAAATAGACTAAGGCACTTATCAAAATCACTTTCTCAAACATTTATTAATCAAAATCTTTGCTATTTCCATAGTAGTCATAGGTAAAACACATCTACAGATATTAAGTACAAAAGGAGCAATCATAAAGTCTTATTTTACAACTTACAAGATATGTCATTATTGTATTTGATTTACACACATTGCATGATTCACACATAAGCCAAAACATATGGGAGAACTACATTAGTTTGAATCCCTCGTTTAAACTATTGGATATGTAGGTAATACCATTTGATAATAAGGTCATTACAGTTAAACTCAAAACTATGTGCCTACTAACTTATTTTTCCCCAAGGTCACATTGAAGATAAAATTCTAGATTTTTTCCATTTCACCAAGAGAAATAGTCCATGACCTAGATCTAAATTCACTAGAATGAAGGTGAATCAAAACCTAGAAACATCTAGGTGGTCACATCCAATTTTGGTTGATATTTTATATACGACACTAGCATCGAACCCAAATAATAACATTGATGCAACCATCTAAGGCTGAATTAATCATCAAGAGAGCCAGAGGCACAAGATCTAAAATTTGATAGTTAATTTAGAACTATCTTCCCACCTAATTTCAACCTATTCTAGATCCAGATCTACCTTAACAATAAATCTAACTAAATACATCACTTTTTATCATTTTATATATCTAATATAGTTGTACTTTCCATTTATAGATTATCTCAGTTTAATGAATTTAGTATATAGTATGTCTAAGTTTATCAGAATAATTCTCTTGAAGAAGATCTGATATTTACCCATGCCCTATCATTTCTATATATTTAACCTTATCTACCCAAGTATGATCCACATCCAAATTATGGTTAACCAATATCATTATTTGTAAATGGTTCAATGAAAATCTTTAACTTAGCATTTTCATTCTATTGAGGCTTAGTTTACTTTGTAGGAATGCCTAGATCAATAACATTATTATCAAATATCTTGAATAATGTGTTTGAGTTTGAAACATCAGCTAGTAGAGTGATCATTACATATATGGTAAAATAATATTCATTTTCATTGATTGATTTGCCTTGAGGTCTACTAATATCAACCTCTAATGTTGTCAATAGAGTAATAAGATTGCACTCAACTGAATTTTGTAGCAATTTATGAGGTGGTGGTGTAAACTATAAAATTACCTCCGTGGGTGATCTTATAAAATAATATTGTTTTAAGGTTTATAAATAGTATTAACCATGATTTTTACATTAAATTTAGTATTTGTTAGATTAACTTTGTAAGATAGTTTGATTTGAAACTTTATTATGGAATTTCAAGTATATGTAGATGCATATTTAATCTTTTTTAAAGCAAGAATTTTGACTTATGTTTCTCTTATTTTATGAAAAAGTTCCTTATTTGATCTAAATTCCTTGAAAATAATTGATTCATGCAAAGATGCAAATAAACATTATTTGTAATTATATTTTAATTCATTATCTATCAAGGCAGTATACATTCTAGTAAGCATGCTCCTATAAGGGAGTACATATAGGCTCATTATTTCCTTGATTAAGCTAATAAATTTGCACATAAGAAAGCTTTTCATCTTTTTTGATAGAAAAATACTTGATAAATTTATTTGCTAATGGATTGAATGCATTGACTAATTTTATAGGTAGACCATAAAACCAATGCAAGGCATAATGTTTTAAGACTCTTAGAAATAACATAACAACTTATCATTGAAATCATCATACAAACATTAATCATATAAAGATCAAAGATTATCAAAAAAGTTATTATGGATCTCCCTTACCCTTATATAATATAAGTTTAGGAGCTACAAACTTTGTGGGTAAAGGATATGTTGCAATATTAAATGTTAATATCTTATTAAAAAAGGATTTTGTATCCATTGACTAGTTATATTTTGGTATAAATTTCTATAAATATATCACATTACCATGTAAAATTTAAATTACTTACACAAAGGATTTTTTAGTAGCCAAGTTAGGTGATCTATTATGTGTATCTATCAGATGTCATGTATGAGTCATTTGGTTAGGCATGGGATAGATATTTATTATAAACCTTGTGTTTCTCACAAACCTAAAGGTGTATATGTAATAATAATATCAATAATAGAGGTAGAAACACCTATGGTAGGTTTATAATGTAAAAGAGTGGTTCTTGTTATGCATTGAAAGTAGAATTTTTTAATTTTATGCATATTTAGAAGCTTAAAGGACTTCAATTAGCTTGGGTACATATTGTGGAATTTGAAAATTTCCTTTTTAGAATGTGGATAAATGTTTCAATTTTGTATGATCTACACTATTGAGTTCATCAATATGGATCCTATATGATCCTTCATAATTATCTTGTGTATCACAATCATCTTGATTAGCTTCTTCATTATGATTATTATCTTTTAAAAATTTATGAGTAATTTGTTCCCAAAATTAAATGGAACCATTATTTACATTATAAGAGCCCATTTTAATAGGGATCAAATGTATTTTAATGTGCTTAATATGAGCCCCACTTAACCTATTATTATGCCTTAAGGGAATATAGATGTAAGTTTTTTAGATGGAATAGAAAAATAACATTGAAAATATATTGTAATAATAATTAATAAATGAAAAGCTAGAATAGAAAAAATGAAAGTGGAGATTAGTAATTTACCTTTAAAGTTAAGGTCAAAATAAAATTATTTCAATGTCAAATATCATATCTAAGGTCAAATGATAGTGATTTTAGTGTTATCCATGTAATCTTAGGTTGAAAGAAAGTTATTTTAGTGTCAAATATTATATCCAAGGTTGAAATAAAGTTATTTTAGTGTAAAATATAATGAATCTATCTAAATCCTATGATAATTTTTTTGAGGTCATTCTTGAGTAAAATGTGAGTTCACCAATATATTTTATCATAATTTATAATTAATTTGGTGATAAATCTAATTAAGATAGAATTTATTGAAATATAAAAAATGTTATAAAATAACTCATAACTAGAATAATGAAATAATAGTGTTGAAATAAATAAAGTGTGATCAAATGATAGAAGAATAAAAATTAACAACACAAGATTGACTTATCTATTTTATTTCAATAACTGACTGTCACTGATAGATGACTAGAAATGATAAACTTAGATTAATTTTACAAGTGCCCTAAGAACAATGGATATAACTACTTAGGGTCAAGATCATCAAAAAGGGGATGAGACTAACTAACACTGCTATCCTCTATGGGTCAATTAGGACCTATACACAAAATCATGTAAATTATGGCACATTGACCCTACTTGAGACATGTCTATGTGAAAAAAATTGATCTTTATATTCATGTGGATGAACTGAAAATAGATTATTTAAACTTAAAACCCTAATAGGGTGATCCAAAACTCAGAAGTTTTGGTTGATAAATATCACAATAACATAGAAATAACACAATAACAATGAATTCTCTGAGAAGAGATGTAGTATTACTCAAAATCGCAATACAGATATATGCTTATCTTTGGGAAGAGATGTCTGTCTTCACATTTCGGGTTACCTCTTCTTTTATACACAATTTGAAAGCATGGGAAGGATGTGGAAGGTCACCAATCTCGAGGGAGATGAAGTGGTACGACTTCCAATATTTAAAACAATACATAATTCAAGGAATTACTATTTTTAGAAACTTACTAGTTTTAGACAGCACTATTAAAATTGAAATTTGAGGCACTTCCATTGGGTTTTCGGGGGTAAAAATTCATTGAGAAGATCTCCATGCCATTTCACGACTTTCCCCTCGTTCTTAGCTTTCCAACGGTTCAAACGGCGAGTCAATTGGAGCTACGGTGCAAAAGTTATGGCTCTCGGAAGTTCCGTCATCAATTGGGGTGGAACTGTCACCCGAATTGTCGCCTGAATTGATGCCTGGATCATAGGGATTACAATATCTAAAAACTTATAAAGAGAAAGGGGAGTGTAATGGGTTGAGCTAACCCCAATCACATATATGATGACTGATCATTTCCTATGTATACAACACTTCTAAGAGGAAAATCAAGCCCACGTAGTTCTCCCATTTAGAGTGATTTATGTGATTGTGCTCATTTTTCTAAATGTATGAATCTATAAATCACTTTAATATTTGATAATGTTTTTCTCTTGGCATGAATAGAATAGACTCTTGAATTGTCTAAATACTGATTCAATTGATTAGAATCAGAATTGGGAATAATAGGGAAGTTTTTCTAAGTGAGTAATGGTGTAAGTGTACCTCAATATTGAAATTTCCAAGTGTTAACCTCAAGGGGAAAACCTCATGGTATCTATCCAAAAAATATGGACTGACCTATAATAAGTGTCTAAATTTAAAATCTAGTTTTTTCCAAGGTGAAGATCAAGATCAACTCATATAGGTTAATAATCACTCTCATTATTGGATGATATTAATTGATATTATCCTAAATGGAAATATGTGACATTTAGGATTTGGGATGTTCATACAAATTCTTAGAGAAATTTTTAGTGATTAGGAATGTTTTACAAGGTATAAAATAATAACTTATAAATTGATAGGTCCATATAGATATTTAGGATAGAGTGAGGTGGAGAAATAGGTCTATATTAAGTTATCAAATAAATTAAAGTAAAATTGACATTATCAAGTATTCATGACCAAATTTGAGTGACTACAATTAAAAAAACTTATTCTTGCCAAACTAACTAAATTGTTTTATTTTTGGTAAAGAACATGTTTGCACCTTAGTGGAACCCTCTTTTTCCCTCCTTTCATTTTCTTCCCTTGTCAAACAACCTTGTTTCCAAATCTCCCCTATTTTCTATATTTCCTATTTTACATCTATTTCAAACATGTTAGAAATGTGATAGGTACTAACATTCATAGATTATCCTTTAAACTTGACATATTTGAATATAAACTACATCTATGAGTTGTTATGAGATGTTACCTTGGTCACTAGATCATTTTATAAGGACTGATCTTAGTTATGTATGGGAACCTAAGATTTTAATCTCATTTTTTGTGTTATTTAAACCTAATTTAGCCCTTCTTTTATGGATGTCCATTGCCATTTCTACCATTTATGCTTTCTTTTATTCTATATCATATTTTCCCTTATTTCATATGGACTTAATTTAGCCTTCACCTCAAGGATATCTAACTCCTTTAATCTCTATTGTTCTAACTCATCTTTGGTCGGGTCATTCAAACATAATTTAATATATACCTCCTGGCTATCCTTCCAATTTTATCTCTTTTGTTTTACTTTGGATCTTTTAGACCTAATCTAGCCTTTAGCATTGTGGATATGTGGAATCTATTCCCTTTTATCATTTTCTTGAGAATTTGGCATACTTCCACTTTTTGACTCATATGTGTATGATTGCATTGCATTTATCCCTTTTTTTAACCTTGTATTGTTAATGTTACCATATAGAGTTTTTGTGTCAACCAAAGTCAAGACTACGATATTTGTATGCATCTATTTCAGTGAAAAGGTAAGTCAAATTATGTATATAACACTTTAATTTAATTCATTTATTTATAATTATCTATTTATAACCCTTAATTTTATCTTTAATGTTGTTATAATCTTTATAAAAGCACCTATTGAGAAGTGTTATCATTGATGTCAAGGTTGATGTCATTGATGTCAAGGTGCATTTGGTAAAGATGCATGGTGTGTGGTCTTTGAGGTATGAACTTGTGTGATTGATGTGACATGAAATCCATGTCATAAGAGATAATTTGAAGGCAAGAGAGAATTTAAGGCAGCTTAATATCTCTTATAATTATTTGATGTCAAGGTTGAGGTCAACTTTAAGTTGTCAATGTTGTCACAAAGAGGTATGATGGTCAAGTGAGCATTGAAGCATGGCTATGAGGCTATAGGTCTACATGAGGTCATGAGAGAATGTTGACTAGAAAGAGATTTTTGTAGTGATGTAAAAGTGATGTCTAAAGAGTTTTCTTATTTGATATCATTGAGGTGAGCATGTTTGATTACTATTTCTTGAGTAGAAGGTGTCACGAGAAGCCTAGTCATAGTAAGCATAGTCATATCATAAACATGTGCATAGTGAGCATGAATATGTATGTGTATAGGTATGACATTATTTCAAGATCATGTAATGAATGTCTACAAGGTATATGGGAATCAAGGAGAGGATCAATATGAGCTTATATGGGTAATATCTTCAATCCAAGTCTGCAATTAGACCATTCCTAGACCCTGTCTGGCCTAATGAGATATCATGATCTATTATCAAGGCATGTGAAGGATGTATGAAAGTTTTTAATTATTTATGATGTTTATTATGTGAGATTGGTGAAGAGTTCCTGAAAGGAGGCATGGTGTTCATTTTTAAGGCCTAATGTGGTTTTCAGGTCAAGGTATAAGCAAACAAAGAGAGAGAGAGAGAGAGAGAGAGAGAGAGAGAGAGAGAGAGAGAGAGAGAGAGAGAGAGAGAGAGAGAGAGAGAGAGAGAGAGAGAGAGGCCTAATGAGGTGTCATGATCAGATTTTATAGTGTTTTAGATTATGTAAGTGTTGACTAAATTTTGTCCCTTTAAGCCAAATTAGGTACCCCTATTTGAAAAATTAGTTGCCTAAGTCTATACCTTTGTCTAGGTCTAGTATGCAGGTTTCATTTAGAAAAAGTGCTCTTTACAAAAACCATGCTAAATGTACAAGTTTATTTTAGAGTTTTTATTTTTGGGTATTTTTTTTAAGTGTTGGAAATTATCTTAGACATTTTTTCTGAAATAATTTCCCTGAAGGATATCCTTTTCGGACTAAGGGTCAGAAGTCTTTTGGGAAAATTGTCCTTGTAATTTGCCTAAAAGAATTTTTCAAATGCAAAAGTTTCAAAAGGTGCATCCCAATCTTTTCAAAGGGTAATTTTGAAGAAAGTTTCCCTGTTCAAAAAATCTAAAGGGTATTTTCATTTTGGAAGGTTCATTTTCAAGAAATTTGAAGAGTCATTTCTAAAAGTCGAAAGGGTACTTGCAACTTTTCCAAATGGCACTTCCATCTTTCTTAAGGGGTCTTTTTCAAATTATTGAAGGGTCATTTGAAAGAAGCCAAAGGGGTCATTTTAGAAAAGCCAATGGTATTTTTTGATTTCCTTAAAGGGTATGCTTCCTTTCATGAAAGGTATTTTTCAAATTGCTAAAGGATCATTCTAAAGTTTCAAAGGTCCACTTCAGGAAATCCGAAGGAACATTTTAAGGACCAAATCATCCATTTTCAAAATAAAAAATGTCATTTGATATCCCAAAGAGATTAATATAAAAAATTGAGCTAAAGGATTTATTTTAGGAAAAATCTTGAAGGAAAAGACCCAATGTAAAGAGCTAAATGAATTATTTCGAGAGAAAATGTTGAAACAAAAAGTCCAAAGGAATTTGTTTAAGAAAATATCCATAAAAATGGTCAAAATAAAAAATCCAAAAGGGTTTTTGTTGGGAAAAGTGGTCGAGATAAATCTTTCTAATAGACACCTTTGAAGCCAAGTGCCCCAAATAATTTCCCCAAAAGATATATTGCATGAAAAAGTGTCCCATTAATAGGCCCCAAAAGGGCACTTTTCATGACTTAATGGGTACTTTCCATAGATAAATATCACTTGACAAAGGTCTGAAAGAATCTTAAGTCTGAGGAAAGTGTTTTGAATGAATAAGGAGGGTGAATTCCCCATAAACATCAATTTCAAACTATGAAAAATACACATTGATGTCAAAATACTTGTAAAAAACATGAGAGAAAATATATAGGTAACGAATGGTTCAATCTTGAGCATCTGGTGTAGACAAAGAAAGAAAAATGGACAAGTTGATGGTTTGAGTCATTGTTAGTAGCTAACCAAATCAAATAGCTTCCATGAAATTAATTAACATAGGTGTGAAAAATATGGATAGTAATTAGGAAAAGCATTTTTTAACTATCTTCATAAGTACCATTTCCCTTAGTAGTGCTATGTGTCAGCACCTCTATTTTTAGTTTTGAATGCTCATAGATTATTTTTTATAGAAACCATTTATTATGTCAATTTTGAAGGTATTATGCAACTTTTCACCATTCTTATGATTGGTTCTGAATAAGTAGACCTCTTGACATGGCGTAGATCACCCCACCTCTCTTCCACGTATAATTTTAAGTAATTTTCACATATAGACACATGTCCAAGTGATCTTTAACTTCTTTTTCTTGATCTCTCTCTCAAATATATATATATATATATATATATATATATATATATATATATATATATATATATATATATATATATATATATATATATATATATGCATTATTTTGGCTTGTTTTAGTAGCTTCCATTAGTTATTGGGAAAACTCTAGCTAGATTTATACTTGAAGAACTCTTGAAGAAATATAAAGGTATTGTTACCACTCATATGTTGTAATATTGAGTAATGACTTAAACCTTGTTGGTCTAGTCTATTGAAAGATTATCTTTTCTATATTTTACTCTTCATGGTCTACCAATTTTTAGAAAGGAGATTACTGTAGGTCTTTAATAGTATTTTTTTCTAAGTGTAGAGATATCCTAAAGGTTGTCTATGATTGTATCCCTCTTTGGAATCATTCATTCCCTTCTTAATAATTGTATACCTTCTTGAATATATCATATGAAACATTGATGTAGTAACCAATCTTGAGTTGTGAGTCTTACGTGAGAAACACCTTGTTGGTATTTAAGTAGTGGTTTTAGTCAATTGGGAGGACATTATACATTGGTGCATCATTTCTTGGTTTTTTAGTTGTTTTCCTTAACCCTTTTCATACACAATTGATAGGTTAGAGAGAGATTTAAGGTGCATTAAGGGGTGTTAGCTCCTTATCTAGAGATTCATCTCAATGGAATTATCACCCACAACAAAGAGAGATGACTCCATTATGCCACATGGATGAGGAGAGCTAAACATATCCTCAAGGCTATGAATCCAAGTGTCAATATTTATTGGCACACTCTATAAGATAATTTATCCAAGGAGTTAAATAAATTTTGGTCTATTATTTAACCAATGAACCTTTTAGAGGCATTCAAATCGACACAAATGGTGACTCTAAGTTGAATCAATTGGTCAAGCATCCTTAGTGCATCAAGAAATCATATATGGTGTGTATAATTCTATTGTTTAGAAGTATGGACCTTGTGTTCTTTCATATTATTTTGATAAATCTCATGTTATTTGTGGAATTACCTCAAGTAGATCTCCTAATTTTCCTTCTCCTAGTCAATCCAAGAGTGCTAGGGAGATAATGTTGTAGTTTTAGAAGCAAATACTAGAGATAAATAGGTTGAGTGAGTAGAATAGGTATTAAAAAGAGCCTATGTATAAGGAGGAGTAATTTTTTATACAAACTCAAGCTATGTAATCCATGAAAGAGAAACTAGTAAGATGGAGAATTCAATCCACTCAAGGTAATCAACACTGTATACCCTCTTTCATCCCAAGATAGCCTTCTCCCATATAAAATAAACCCTCCCCTTATACACCAAATAATTTATACCAAATAAAACTTACCCAAATAAAATGAGCCAACATTATAGCCCATCTAATGCATCTTATACTATGTCAAAACAAACTACCCTTGATATTAATCCTTTTCACTTAGTAATCCAACACTAAAAGACATTAGATCAGCCTTCTATGGAAACTAACTATTTCAATTCCTTAGAATGTAATCCCTCCTTTGAAATAAGTCATCATATTTCATTTGTAAAATAACACATCCATCCTCAAGAAACTCTTCCTATGCATTTTCAAACTCTTCTTAGTCTCCCTCAACCTCCTCAAGTCCTTTAACATGATGTCAAGATTCCAAGTTAGAGAAATATCTATTATGAACCAACTCAAGACCTTGAGAAATATGAAGTTCCTACCTATCCTCAAGAAGAGAGTTACAATCCTAAGATCATGAGTTGGAATGAAACAGTGGAATCATGGGGTAAGAAAGAAGACAAGAGTATTGTTCAAGAGTGTGAAGTAGAAAATAAAGCTAGTCCTCCTCAAGTCCCTCCCACCCTTCCTCAAGAAACCCCTTATTTTCCATGTCAAACCTCTCATACTCCTCCTCATCATGATTATTCATGTGATCTCAAATAAATTCTCTTCCATGAGAATTGAGCTAAGAAGATTGAAGAATTAGAGTTAAGAATGAGGTTGTTTATTCAAGGTATAATGGAAGGTTTAGACCTAATATAATATCCCATGTCTAAACAAACCCCATCTACATCCATTAAAGAGAGCTATCAAGCTACATATGATTTAGATGAAGTGTTGGTCAAGTGGAAGGAAGATAATCAATTGATTTTAGCCCAAGGTTTACTTCCTAATCTTCATGAGATTCTCAAAGAACAACCTGCTTCTCATTCCCAATCTAATTTTGAGCTCACTAGTGCTTGCCTCTTTTCAAAGTCTATCTTAAGTCCTCTCCTTTATCCCACACTCCATTTTCACTTGATTCACCTTCCATTACCTTCCATACTCCAACTCTTACATTTCAAATTCATGAAACTATCCATTCACCCTTCTCTTCATTCCCTTCTAAAGAGAAACCTATTTTGAGGAAGGAAAGTGAGCAAGAGAAAATGCATTTTTTGTCTAATAAAGAGGCTATTATGAGTGATGATGAATATTAAATCATTATAGGTACTCCCCATGAGCATCATCATGGTGATCATCATCATGAACATGAGGTGGAAGGCATTATCAAAGATGAACAATGTAGTCAAGTCATATTTAAAGAAGTGGTTATTGTAGGAGGTTTTCATGACATTAAAATTGAATAAGTGACTCTTGAAGGTGGAATGATTCAATGATAAGATAAAAGTCACACTTACATGAAAAATTTCCAACAATATGAAGATGAGATTGATAAACTTTAGTTTTTAATGTTGGATGGAGAACATAAGCATAGTGAGATCTCTTTCCCTTTGTTCAATGAACCTTCTTGTTGCTTTGATGAAGATAATGATCAAGCCATGGTACCTGAGTTGAATGAGGTTCAAGAGCATGTTTTTGAAAATATATAAGCTTTTGGTCTTGAGCAAGAAGGAGTGAAGTCTGATTGGTTTGATAAAGGCTTTGAAGAAGGAGATGTTGAATAAGAAAATGATGATTTTTGGGATCAACTAGAAACTTTTTATCTTATCTCAAACATCACACCATCCACCCTTCGTCAAGAGAGTCATGATGAAGAAAGAGATCGGTTTGAATATTTTATAAAAGACATAAAAAAGAATGAGTTGGTCCATGATACATACCAAGAGAGCCATGAATAAAATGAGCCCTATAATGAGGATATTGTATCCAGTGATCCCTTGATGGACTACACCAACACGAAGGACTAGCATGAAACATACCTCAAAGGCCAATATGAATACATAGAAGTGAAAAATATGTTTGAACCTAATACATTTGAATACATGCCAATCAATATGGAAAATAATAGGGGTGAGTCACCAAGTTTTCACTCCAACAAATTACTTGGTTACCACCATGAGTTTTCTTTCCATGAAGGAGAACTAAGAAGTTTCCCATTTAATCCAGGAGGAGGAGAAACATATCATATTAACTATACATAATTATCTTTCTTTCTACTATGTTTTTATCTCCTAAGTGCTTAGTAGCATAGGTGCATTTTCTTTGTTCTTCGTGTCTGTTTATTATTTCCCTTATGTGTTTTAAGGTCATAACTAGTTGTCTTGTTGATCAAGTTCTAAATCGTGGTCAAGGTTTATTGTTTATTTCAATCCTTAGATGACTCCATAAGCCTAATGGATTGATAAGGATATTGGTCTAGTTAGTATATTAGGCATACTACCCTTATGAGTCACCAATTTGGTGACCAAATTTTGGTCCTTCAAGCAAAAATTAGGTACCCCTATTTGAAAACATAGCCACCTAAATCTATAACTTTGGATAGGTCTAGTATAAAGGTTTCATTTATAAGAAGTGTTCTATATAAAACCCATGACAAATTTACAAGTGTTATTTCTTTCAAAGTTTTTGTTTTTAGATTTTTATTTCAAGTGTTGGAAATTATCTCAGACATTTTGTCTAAAATAATCTCCCCAAAGGATATCATTTTTGAGCTAAGGGTTAGAAGTCTTTCAAGAAAAAATTTCATGCAATTTTTCTAAAATAATTGTTCAAATGTAGAAGTTCTAAAAGGTGCAACCCAATCTTCTGAAGGGTAATTTTGAAGCAAGGTGCCTTATTAAAAAAAATTTAAGAGTATTTTCCTTTCGAAAGGTTCATTTGAAATAACTTTGAAAAGTAATTTCTAAAAGCCAAAAGGACACTTACAACTTTTATAAAGGGCACTTCAATCTTTATAAAGGGGTCTTTTTCAAATAGCCAAAGGGTCATTTTTAAGAAGCCAATTTAGAAAAGTTGATGGTTCTTTTTGATTTCCTCAAAATGTATATTTCCTTTTAGGAAAGGTATTTTTCAAATTGTTGAAGGATCATTCCATAGTTCTAAAAGTCCACTTCAAGAAAACTGAAGGAACATTTCAAAGAACCAAATGGTCCATTTTCATAATCTAAAAGTTCATTCAATAGCCCAAAAAAATTAATGTATAAAAATGATCTAAAGGATCTATTTTGAGAAAAATCTTGAAGGAAAAGACCTGATGCAAATAAATGAATAAGTTCTCTCAAGAGAAAATACTAAAATAAAAAGTATAAAAGAATTTGATTGGGAATTTTTTTTGTAGAAATGGTCAAAAGAAAATATCCCAAAGGGTTTCCTTTAGAAAAAGTGGTTGAGATAAATCTTTCCAAAGGAAACCTTTGAAACCAAGTGCCCCAAATAAGTTCCTTGAAAGACATATTACAAGTAAAAGTATTCCATGCAAACGTCCTAAAAGGTCACTTTTGATGATTTAGATGGAATTTTCCATAGTTAAAGAGAACTTGACAAAGCTCTGAAAGAAGCTTGAATTTGAGGAAAGTGTTCTGAATGAATAAGGTAGGTGAAGGCCCTACAAATGTTAATTTCAAACTATAGAAAATAGTCATTGATGTCAAAAGACTTGATGGGATCATGAGATCAAATATGGAGGTAAACAATGGCTGAATCTTGAGCATCTAGTGTAGAAAAAGAAAGTAAAATCGATAGGTTGATGGTTTGAGTCATTATTGGTAGCTGACCAAATCAAAGAGCTTCAATGAAATCAACAAACACATGTATCTAAAGGATGGTTGGTATTTAGGAAAAGCATTTTATAGCTATTTCCATAAGTTCCATTTCCGTTAGTAGTGCTATGTGTTGGCTCCTCTATTTTTAGTTTTAAATGTTCATAGATGATTTTTGATAGAATTAATTTCTTGTGTCAATTTTTAAGGTCTTATGCCACTTTTCACCATTCTTATGAGTGGTTTCAACTAAGTAGACCTCTTAACATGGTTTAACTCACCCAACCTCTCTTCCACATGAAATTGTAACTGATTTTCACATATGGATACATGTACAAGTGACTCTTCAACTTCCTATATATATATATATATATATATATATATATATATATATATATGCACTCCTTTGGCTTGTTTTAGCAACCTCTTCTAGTTATTGGGGAAATTCTAGATAGATTTGTACTTGAAGAAACATATAGGTGTTGTTTTCATCATATGCTATAATATTGAGTAATGACTTGAATCTTTTTGGTCTAGTCAATTGAAATATTATCTTTTCTAGCTTGTACTCTTGATGGTCTACCAATTTTTAGAAAGAAGATTGTTGTAGACCCTTGCTAGTACTATTTTCTAATTGTAGAGGTATTCTAGAAGAGGTCCATGATTGTATCCCTCTATGGAATCATTCCCTTCCTAAGAATCATATACGTTCTTGAATCTAGCATATGAAACACTGATGTGGTAATGAATCCTAAGTTGTGATTCTTGTGTGAGAAACACCTTATTTATCTATAAGTAGTGGTTTCAATCAATTGGGAGGACATTATACATTGGTGCATTGCCTTTTGGTTTATTCATTATTTTCCTTAACCCTTTTCATACACAATTGATAGGTTAGAGAGAGATTTAAAGGTGCATCAAGGGGAGATATCCCCTTATCTATAGATTCATCTCAATAAAATTATCACCCACAACAAGAGAGATGACTCCATTATGCCACTTAGATGAGGAGAACTGAGCATCTCTTAAAGGGTGTGAATCCAAGTGTCAATAGTAAGCATTATCATATGGATGATAGGTTGTCCTAGTTACATTCATGAATTTATAGGTCTAATTTTTAAGGATAAGGAATGCAAATTATTCTAAATTATGTCAAGTGTGTAGACATCTAATTCCTAACACCACTTTTCTTGAAATTATCAATCTTACTCAAATTACACTCAAATGCACATTTTAGGTCAAAATCCATAAAATGCCTTAAATGGTTCAAAATTGTCACTTAAAAGTGTAATTTTAGGTTAAATTATCCCTAAATATGGAAATTCATTTTATGGGCCAGCTAACTTTGATCAAATCATTTTGAGTCAAAATGACAATTTTGCCATTTAGTGCTCTAGATCACTCTTTTCTTCTAATTCAATGGTACATATCACGTACCTTTGTTAATTATTTTTAACAACATAATAAATGGGAATACATCTCTAATGCATCTAACATTGCCTCTTAGTTCCTCTCCAGTCAAATTATGACCCAATATTATGACTTTTTGACCATTTTGATTAATTGTGCACTAATTTCCAAAGCATTACACTAAACTTGATTAAATTTACTTAAGATAATTAATATAATTTAAGATATTAAGTAATAATTCCATAGATCATTTTTAATATCTCATTATTGGAAACTAATTTTGAATATCTGCATCACCTATTGAATCATCTATAGGGTGGCATCCATCAAGCCATAAGTGCATAAAATATCAAGATTGTGGGTCACCTATGCTTAGTTAATGCCTCCCATGCCTCTTTAATGATTATTTACATTAAGGATATTTATGAGTTTAATTCAAAATATTAGCATTATCCATGGCCACACATCTCAATATTAAGATGGATAGTCATGGCTCTAACCAATCTCATAAATCTATAAATAGAGAGGCCATGGACATGAATTTTAAAATTGATTTATGCAAAGTTCTTATGTAGAATTATCTCTATAATACTTTGTAATAAACCATTAAAATTAGTTACAAGCTTCATTAATAGGATATTTTAGTGATTTGGAATCATGAGCATAGGTTTTATGGAGTGTTCTTGAGACATTGGAGGAGTTTGCCACTTTTGTTGACAAAGACAAGGATGCTTGATCAAGGGAGAACATGATTTGAGCCACATAAGTATGGTGGATCCATTTGGGAATGTAATATGATGTTTATTTCTTTGATTTTGTTTCTTTCTATCATTTTTAATTCTTATATGAATAGATAAGCTTAGTTAGTTAGTTCTTTATGCATTTTTCATTATTTATGGACTAATGTTTAACTAACTTGCTTTGTAATCATCTCTACATTTTGGCACACCTTGTGGGAATATACACATCCCACACATGAAAAATATTATTTTTTATCTTTAAAATAATCATTTATATCATTAAAACTCTTTTAAATTGATTTTCTAACTTTATTTTGCCATTTTTGTTTGCCACAGGTTTACACAGTAACTGACATCAGTTAGTAAGACTGACATCAATTAGATAACTTAATCGACATTAGTTAGTAAAATTGACATCAATTAGATAACCATGATTAGTTATATAACTAACATCAGTCACTATGTTTTCTTATAACATAGACCTAAGAGCTCTTTTTTTAAAGTTCATTGTTTCAAACCTAAAAGAGCTTTAAGGCTAAAGGACATGCTAACATTTTTGTTGCAAGACCAAGCTTGAAATTTGCTAAAAACATGTTTAGATCATATTTTGCATGCTTAAAATGAAATAATAAAATTATTTTGGGTGCTTAAAGTAATATTTAAGTGCTTAAGTAAATTTTTAGTATTAGTTTCAAAGTTATAACTAAGATCAAGGGGTCAAATGAAGACCACCCCATTTTCCATTTGGGTTTAAAAATGAACTCACCTTTCCAAGTTTTTGTATTTACTTAGTTATTTAAGTTAATTGTTTTTTTCCAAAAGGAGGGGCGTCACATGTATGCTCTTCCATTTATCCCTCTTAGGGAACCCTTAAAATCAAAAATGCCATTCCTATTAAGAGTATCCTAGTCTAAAGATTCGAAAGAATGTCATCTAAATCATTCCCCAAAAACTCATTAAAGATTAGGTGATCTTGAAAATGACCCTAAAGTATTTCTAATTTCATGATTTCTTTATTTTTATGCAAAATTTTCTTGCTATGGGGATGTCGCTACCTATCATGAGTTTTTTAGGGAAGCTTTAACCCAATATTTCATCTCTTGGCATTGACTTCATTTGGCTCTTAATTGTAGTTGCACATGAGATGTATCTGCATTTGGATATCACACTACACTGAGCAAATAATAAGATGTAGTGGTTTTAAAAATTACTAGACCCTTTTATAAATAGCTACTTCTATAGTCACCCAATTTACATGCTTGTATTTTGTATCATTTGATGTGAAAGTCATTATATAATTGATTTCCCTAGAATGATAAAAAAAATTGCTAGTTTAGTAGACCCCACTTTGGCATACTTTGTTAGTTTAGACTTAAGACATTTTTTTTTGGTTATTATCTTACTTGGTCTTGATTTGTGTCTAAAACTACTTGTTAACTCAATAAAATTAACCAAAACACATTGTCCTCAATTTTATTGAACAAGAGAGGCATTATGCTGTCCAATTGGAAAATCTATATTTTCCTTGTTCAAATTGGTACCAAAAACTTTATGTCATGTCATCCACTTTAGCATAGTCATGATTCCCAATTGAGTCTATATATTCCACCCAATTTGTTTAAATCATTCATTTATAATCCACATTATAAATTAAACCTTTCTAATTTCTATGGGTTGGTGTGTCAAAGTGGGTTCACCATTTACACACTAAGCTTATTCTAAATTGGGTTCAATTTTCCATTTGGATTCAAGGTCAATTATTAAGAATCAAAATCACATTATCATCTTGGTGGACTCAAGTCATCATACATATCACTCATGCTTTGAGTCTTAGAACATATTTTATCCTACTAGAATCATGTGGTGATGGTGTGCTACCTATTTGGTCCTAGCTTTATACTTAGTGATTTGTGTCTGTTTTTACATCTTGGGTTGCTTAGTCCATTTCGTATTATTCATAATTTGGAGATATTTCCTATAAAATTCTAGGATCAACATGTCAAAATTGAAATTATCTTTTATAGTACAAGTGTATCATAAATATGTAGGTTCTGGTGTACTAGTTTTTTACCTTGGGTCTTTGAGTTACCTTACCCTCTTCTGATCTATATGATTTCAACCTTACCAAAGGTTGTGTAATATCATAAACCAAATCTTCTAATTTTTTCATTATTTTAAACCACCCTCCATTATAGTCTCATTGGTACCTTGGTTATTTGCTTAAAATAGAGCCAAAACATACTTTATTTTGTTACCAAGCATTGGTCAAAAGTTAGTCAAACACACAGAATAACTCTTTTAGACATGACTCAAAGGTTCACTCATAGTGGGGTATATTGTGGAATTATTTATGAACACTAGAAATTTTACGATGGTCAAGATACGCCCAACATTTTTTATGATATCCCTACAATAGTAGGATTCAAAGATGATTACAATGAATATTAACCCCAAGAAGATCAAGATGAATCCCTTGTAAGATTGATATAATAAGGTGTTAGACTACCTTTTGGCTTTCCTAAAAAACAAATGAATACCTTAGAGAAAGAGAATATTGATGTAAATAGAAAGCTTTTGCATGAATAGACATACCTTATTCCTCCAACAATGCAAAAGAAATACGAATAGAGTCAAAACCCACAAATCTAGATCTTCTAGTTAAGATCAAGATAATAAGTCAATGATATGTAGATCAACTTGTCATAGACTTGTTTGACTCCCTAGTTTCCACTTAAATTCACAATGATGCTTTGAAAGAACAAGGAAATGTGGTTGAAAGTATGCAACAACTATTAGATGAGGACATTACAATAGTGGATCAAGGTAATCTAAATAAACAATTAAAGTCAAAAGAGACCTTAAAAAGTATTCCATTTGACATAAAGCATACATTATTCAATCATCAAGAACCTCTTGTTACTTTAAAAACTCAAAAAACCAAACATTCAATTCCAATTGAGAAAATCCCTCAAGGCAATTTGGCTAGTTCTTTTCAACCAACAAAAAAATTGGTAAATAAACATAGAAATTTAGAAATTTACAAAATCAAAAAAAAATTAAACAACCAAATTTAGGGAATGTTTTAAAATCCAATAATCAATGGCCTATATTATCAACTCAAGGAGTAAATCATAACTAATTCATGGATCAAAAAGTATACACTCCCTATATATCCACACAAAACTAGGGGCACATTCCACATCAACAAAACTAGGGGCATATTCCACCCCAATAACAATGAAATCATGGGTACATTCCACCCTAAAAACATCTTATTCAATCAAAAAATGTGCCAAACATGCAAGAATGGAATTCTATGAAGGAAATTGTTGAAATATTTGAGATGAATAATAGAATCAAAAAGTATAAATTATATGAGATATGCCCATATCCGTTTGCTTTATCTATTCTCTAAAACCCCTTTCCACCTCATTTTGAGGCACCCAAATTTCACAAGTACAAAGGAAAAGGAGATCCATGTGAACACATAAAGGTATTATTTATCTTATGTCAAGAGGTTGATTATACTATCAAGTACTTACTATGACTATTTCTACAAAGTTTAGTGGGACAAACTCTTGATTGGATACTTAAACTACCCAAGGGATCAGTTTTGGATTGGAACAACTTATCGAAAAAGTTTGTTAACCATTTCTCATATAACATAGAACATGAATTAACCATTGTTGACTTATACAAAGTGAATCAGTGTGATGGTGAAAGTTTCACCACATATCTACAAAGGTGGAGAGCATTGGTAGGCTACTTTCAACATAATTTTCCAAACAAATAGATGTCTAATATCTTTCCATACAATTTTCATCCTGAAGTTGCACATGGTCTACATTTAGCTTGTGTTAACTCATTTGAAAAAATTATTGATAAAGTAGTGTAGATTGAGAAGGATCTTATTTCTAAGGGCCTTGTTAATATTTTTGCACAAGGACAAGTGTCTAATCAGACTAAATTACCAATTCAAATAGTTATATATGATAAGCCTAAAGGATTTAGCAAAAATAAGAACATGTTTGGAAATGGGGTGACTAAAACAAGACATGTATAAATGGTATAGGCTACACCTCCTATAATTGTATAATTAACTCCCCTAAATCCACTACCTACTTTGTAAAGACAAACTCCATGAAAGACATTTTATAAAAAAATTATAATCTTTAGTAAGTTAGGAGAATCAATTTAAATAGTGTTACAAAAGCTCATTATATATAATTTAATTATATGGACAATATCAAGGCCATTTCCTCAAGATCAACTAAAACCAGATTGGTAAAAAGAGAATGAATGGTGTAACTTTCATAATGTTTCTGGTCATGGTCCATATCATTTCATTTAATTATGACATATTATTGAGGAATTTATTGAAAGTGGTGAGCTATAAATTAATTTGGTCCCTAATCATGACATAAATTAGGATATGGGAATCTACAAAGACCCCTTTCCTTGACATGATCCACCACCACCAAGAAATAATTATAATGGTCACAATCAAGGGTAGAGGTAGAATTATAACCAACAACAAGTTCAAAATCCTAATAATTATAATCAATATCATAATCCCATACTAATAATGTGGCTTATAATAACGTACCTTATGACTATAATATTAATGTGGGATAGATTTCTACAACCCACATTACCATTTTTATTATAAAAATGTGTGGCCAATCTCATGTTCTTCACAACATGGGACCCATCATTATAGGGTCAACACCCTCTCCCCCTAGTAATACCATGTTGAGTTTGCATCATCATGTAGCTACTCCATTTACACAGGTTACTAATCCTAAACAATAAAACCTTTCTTCTAATTATAAAGGCTCCTCATTGACCCAAAATTGTAGTAATATAGTTAGTCACCTAAAAGTCACCATCTAGGCCTTTTTCCTTCTTCTTCTAATTATAACAACTCATTTCCACCTCTAGGTTATGTAGTCACAACTAGACACCCACGAGTTACCATATAAGGCCCTTCACCCACTTCTTCCATAAAACCTAATGAGAACATTGTGACAATGGTTCAAAAGTTGAATACTATCCCAGTAAAGAATAAAATAGTTTAATCCATAATTCAAAGGTGTTATAGTATGATAGATCAACTAGATAAAACCCCTACACAAATTTCCATATTAGAACTCTTGTCGACATCTAGTGTCCATAGAACCATCTTCAAAAAACTTTTACAAGAGTATATTATGCCTAATGATATAAACCTTGATTAGTTCTAAATCCTAGCTGGACACTTGCCTTCATTTTAGTAAATCACATTTGATCAAAAAGACATGTTCACCCTTAGCCCAAACCATAATAACCCACTATACATTGAGATAATCATTATGGATTATAAGATCAAATAGGTTATTATAGATAATGGTTCAGGGCTTAACATCATATCTATTAAATTGGTATGATGATTGGGATACATGGATAAAGACATCCAATAAAAATCTATTACAATCAAGGCTTATGACAATGTCGAGAGGGAGTCATCTAGTACAATTTGGTTACCAGTCATAATTGGGTCTATTTCTCATCACACATTATTCTATATTGTGGATGTTGAGTTTATTTATAACATACTTCTTGACCATCCTTGGATCCATGAAGTATAGGTAGTTCCATATACTCTTCACCAATTCCTTAAGTTTCATAATGATGAGATCGAGGTTATTATTCCTATTGATCAATAGCCATATCAATACTATAAACATATTAAAGTAGAGTTTCATAATTATAAATATTTCCAAGGTTTTGAATTCATTGCAAAGAGAAACAAAACCATCATTTCTCATTTATCTCCATTTAATTATATAGACCCTAGTGATCCAGCCTCCACTTCGGTTGATCCATTTCTTATAGCTCTAGCCAAGTAGGTTATTATTAAGGATGTAGGTATTTATAAATACCATTTAAAGGATGTCCACCATATTGCAAAATTACAAAAATCCCATAAAACATTTGGTAAGCCTAAAACTTCCTAGACTCCTAACAAATTCGATTGGATTTGGCAACCAAATATAAAACAACCAAAACCTCTTATGGTTTTTATACCTATAATTGCACTAAAGAAAGGTCAAGAGGCTTTTACCAAGGGAGATTGGTTATTTTATGAATGCATTTCTAATTGTTTTTAGAATCCAAAGTATACTATTGATAATAGGATAATGGATGATCTTAACTATACAAGGAAAGAACTTGGCTCATGGGTGCAAGGAATTTTAGAACCCTTATTAGTTGGAGTTATCAATTAGAATCATGGTCTCAAATTTAAACCACTAGTGGATGACCTCATGAAATTTGATATTGACTCTTATAAAATGATAAGTAATGAGACTCCTAGTAGTGATATAATGTCCCATTATAGCCTTTTTGATGATCTTGTTGACTCAGATTTGTTTGATTCAAATGTTGTATTGACCATAAAACCTAATAGATATTATTGTCTTAAAACAAAAACCTATCCTAGTGGTACTTCCCTTCATGAAGTAGAACATTATATCTTTACCATTGGCACTTACCATCTACAAGCAAACCCTCACTATAACCTATGCATTTACCATCATGAAATCATAGATTGGGATCAGTAAAATTTGGTCATATGCCTTGATGAGTTCCAAAATGAAGACTCAATTATAGAATACATGGGCCTACGAGATGTATTCCCTATTGGTGATTATAAGTAGGGTTTTTATTTTTAATTGGATCCTTTACCTACTTTGGAGATTTGGCAAACTTTATTAGTCATAATAAAGAACAAACATTAAGATCTTTAGGTTAAAACCTCTTTGAGGAACTTATCGATCAGGGAAAAAGTAAAGGAAAAGACAAGCCTTTTAGTGAAACCTATTTTAGGCACTCCCAAGTAGGAAATTTTTCTCATTCCCTCAATATGTATAAAGTCCATCTAGCCCATGTTCCATAGCTAGTAAAAACATCTCTTCAAAACAACATCAAATATTTGATCATCTTACTCTTGAGTTTCTAGAGGTTTTTACCAATTGGCCTTTAATTGAGAAGGCAAATTTTGATTCTTCATATTAACTAGATCTTTGGGAGGAATAACAAGAAGATATAATAGAGGGAAATGATCACAACCATACATTGCCTATAATTCTATAAGATAGATCCACACTCCTAATGGAGAGCACAATAGAAGTGAATTTAGGAAACCATGAGGATCCCAAAAAAATTTATCTTGGAGCTTTCCTTACTGAAGTAGAATGTGAACACATTATCCATTATTAAGGATTATATAGACATATTTGCATGGGAATACTATAACATGCTAGGATTGAACCCAAATTTAGTTGTGCATCATCTTATTTTTCACCCTGGTGCTAAGCCAATCAAGAAAAAATAAATAAATATGCATCCATGCATCACCCTTTTGGTTAAGGCTGAGTTAGAAAAGTTTTTAGGAGCCAATTTTATCAGACCATTGGACTACTCTAAATAGATTTATAACATATTACCAGTAAGTAAAAACACCCCAAACATACATAGTTGTACTAATTTCCATGATATTAGCAAAGCATACCCTAAATATGATTTTCCTCTACCCAACATTGACATGATCATCCACTCATCTACTAGGTATGAGATGTTATCCTTAATGGATGGATGTTTTTATTACAATAAGATCAAGATAGCCCCTAAATATCAGCATAAGATCATCTTAACCACTATGTGGGGGACATTATGTTACCAAGTCATGCCATTTGGTTTGAAGAATTATAGAGCCACATATCAGTGTATAATGACTATCATTTTCCATGACATGATGCATGACATTGTCGATGACTATGTTGATGATATACTAGCAAAATTGATAACAAGAGTTAGACACCCTAACATTCTATAAAGAATATTTGAGAGGCTTCATGTACATAAAGTCCACTTGAATCCTAAGAAATGTGCCTTTAGATTCACATCAAGAGAATTGATAGGGTTCATTATATCATAATGAGAGATCAAATTTAACCCTATAAAGGTTAATGTTATTATGGAAATACCTCCACCAAACAATATTAAATAGTTATGAGGTTTACAAGGGAAGATCCAATCTATACATAGGTTCATTTCTCAATTGGAAGATAAGTACCACCCATTTAGCCATATCTTAAAGAAAGGGGTAAAATTTCAATGGGATAGAGATTATCAAATAGAATTTTCAAAGCTTAAAACATACTTGGCCAATCTAATAGTCTTATGACCTCCGGCACAAGGAAAGCCACTACTTCTTTATATATCAACCATGGAACATGCACTAGGGGCACTTTTGGCCTAGCATGATGATCATGGTAAGGAACATGTTGTCTATCATTTAAGCCACACATTGGTATCCTGTGAACATAATTATATGCCTATTGAGAAGGCATGTTTAGCTATGGTGTTCACCACTCAGAAAATATGACATTATATGCTAAATAACAAAACTATTATTATTGCCAAAGTACATCCTCTCAAGTTACTCTTATCTAAATTATCTCTTAAAGGATGCATGGCTAAATGGATTATGCTTCTCAATGAGTTTGATATTGAGCACCAAAATCAAAAGGTAATAAAGGGACAAGTTCTTAATGATCAACTTGTAGAAGCTCATATTATGGCCACTCAACCTCTCAACTTTGGCCTTCTAGATGATTCTATCATGAAAATATAATAAGCATCATAAGAACCTAAATAGTGGATGTTATATTTTGATGGATCCTTCACATCCCAAAGTTATATAGCTAGCATATTGTTGATCATGCCATAGGGTGATCTGATCCCTAAAGCATTCTGTATATAATTTTATTATAAAATAATATGGCTAAATATGAGGCATTAGTTATAGGGCTCCATATTTCTATACAATGGGATATTCAAAGCTTAAAGGTCTATGGAGATTCCTATCTAATCATAAATTAGACAAATTACTAGTATCAAACAAGGGATGATAAGCTTGTTCCTTACAAATAAATTATCGATAACCTCAAAACACATTTTAAATCTCTATATTTTGAGAAAGTTCTATGAGTCAATAATAGATCTTTTGATTCCATGGAAATGATTAGTTCCATGATTTAAATGCATGATAGTGATAAAGAGTATCAATTCCTAACTGAAAATATTCTTTAGCCAACACATATTCTATCAGATTCAGAGAGGATATGCACTGTTGCTAATCCTAATCCCTTAGCTTAGCTAC
Source organism: Torreya grandis (assembly GCA_037957365.1). Lineage (NCBI taxonomy): Eukaryota > Viridiplantae > Streptophyta > Pinopsida > Cupressales > Taxaceae > Torreya > Torreya grandis. The sequence goes on along the minus strand of JARHVA010007485.1, from coordinate 282,158 downwards.
CATGGTACCAAGATTTTTATAGCTATTTCTATAGTCATGTATATCCTACCAACCTTTCCAAAAACCAACAAAAACTATTCCTTCATCACTTAACATGTTATATCCTCCTTGGAAACATGCTTTAATTTAAAGGGTATGATGGAATACTTCATCATTTTTTATCTTTGGGAGAATTCAAGATGGAACTAAAGGAGGTTCATGAAGGAATGTGTGGGGACCATACTAATGGTGTTTTCCTAGCCAAGAAACTCCTTAGAATAGGTTATTATTGGCAAAAAAATGGAGATAGATGCTTGTAATTATGTAAAGAAGTGTGTTCCATGTCAGTATCATGGTAAATTGTTACATACACCTTCCTTACCATTGCAACCATTTACAACACCATGGCCATTATCAACATGGGGTCTCAATCTCATTGGTAAATTTAACCTAACATCTTTAGATGGACATAAACACATTTTGACTCAACCAAATAATTTACCAAGTTGATTGAGGCCATTCCTCTCACTTATGTTACTGGTAAATAAATAGCCAAATTCATTCATTACCATATCATCTATCAATATGACATCATAGCCTATATTATATCTGATAATGGAAAATCCTTAATGAACCAAGATGTGAAATCTCTATATGTAAAATTCAAGATTAAGCACAAGAAATCCACTCCATATAACCCACAAGGCAATAGACAAGTTGAAGCATCAAATAAAACCATTGTATCCATGTTAAAGAATATTTTCAATGATTTTGGTTGTAATTGACACTTGCAACACTTTCCTTCCATTTGGGCTTATCAAACCAATCATCAAACCCCAACTGGAGCTACTCCATACTCCATTGTTTTTGGAATTAAATATATCATCCTATTTGAGATTGATATCCCATCATTAAGAATATCATTGGATCACATTGAAGATAATGAAGACTATAGATCCTCATGACTACATGAACTAGATCTTCTTGATGGTAAGCTTTTGTCTAAGCTAGAAAACTTATAGACTTATCAGAATAGATTGTGAAGAATCTACAACAAACACATTCTCCTTAAAGAATTTTATATTAGTGACTTAGTTTTGAAAGAGAATCAAAATAATATTAATGTTGAACCCAAAAAGAAAGGAACGTTTTAGCCTAACTGGTTAGGACTATATATTGTGACAACAAACTATGGATCAGGGGCATATCAACTGGATAAAACTAATGGTGAATAAATTTTAGAGCTAATGAATATCATACACTTTAAGAGGTTCTACGCATGAACAACTTTGAACCATTATCTAGAAGACCCCTGACTTGGGGGCAACTTGTGTTGTCATAATTTTCTCCCACCATTTTATCTTACCTTGAAATGTTTTATACTACCTTGGTCCCCTTTTCATGATTCCAGATAGTAATGGATTTTAATCTTTCACACTTTGAATACATTCTTCATCCCATTCTAGATTTATCTCTTTGAGAAGCATATTCTTTGTTATGTCTTAGGCATGTTATAAGATTGAACACTTTTTATCCCTTGACTAATTATGAACATCCTCAATAATAGTTCTAAAAAGTAGTTTAGCCAGGAGAGTATTGTGTAGCTTTAGACAAGTGAATAGAAACATCTTCTTAGTTATAGACCGTTGCTACACTAATACAAATAGGTGAATGTAGATACCCTCTTTTTACTTTAGGCTACACATTATTCTATATCACATTTTCTACTCTATTATTTTATAAAGATCCTTGCTCTCATTGATTTACAAGCATGGGCCATTATATCTATCTTAGTTGTATTTTTGGAACCTCTACTCTTAGGACATACATCACCTCAACTAGATGGTCCCACCTAGTGCATATTTCATCCTAAAAATACCAAAAACATTAGAAATACTTTGAAAATACCAAAAAAATCATAACATGATCCAAAAAAGAATAAACATATTGTCTCATGCTTCTATACATGTATACATTCCCATTCCACCATGCTACACTCTTACCATTTTACAAGCATAGAAACACCAATTTATTTCATTTTGTCCCACGTACTTGCCATTTTTCAAGATCATTTTTTCTTATCTCATCAGCTTGTTGTTTTCAAAACCATTCTTGCTTGTTTTTCGCATCTTTCATTTCTTCTATAACATTAATCATGTTAGTTTGATCATCATTTTTCTATTATCCCATTTCCTGGGAGAACTACATTTGGCCTGAAGTTCATGTTAGAACATGCATCCATGAAACTATGTAGGAAATGTCTACTTGTCTTATGCATCTATAGTCAGCTCGACCAACCCCTTCCTTTTATATTCTTCCTACATTTCTTTTGTCATTATTCCTCTTTAATTAGGGAACAATTATCATGTTATTATTTTTTGTTACGATATGGTGGAAATTAATGCCTCTACCACACATACATGAACATTTGTCTTTAAAAACACACTAATTTGGTTTTCGTTTGTGTGTTTACTTGAGTTTTCTTAATATTTTGTTGTTCTTTTTCACCTCTCCTTTTATTTCTTCTTCTTTTTCTTACTTCTTATCTCATATTGGTCTTGGGTTTCTTTGTTTATTATTTCTTATCTCTTTTGTGGTTCAAAACATCTTGATGGTTCACATGGATCTTGATTATTTATATCTTGATCCTATGTTATTACATTATTCTTAGACCATTTTATTTATTTGATTGTTGTTGGTGTCTTATCTTTTTGTTTGATTTTTCTTTTCTCTTTTGTGTTCAAGAAGGCCTTGATGGTCCACATGGATCTTGATTATTCATATCTTTGTATCATGTCATTAAGACATTCTTGAATTTTGTTTTCAAATAATTTGTTCCTACTTAAAATCATATTTTGATTTCATGTTAGGTTCATTTATGTTTATCTTTTTATTTTATTTTTGCTTTTTTATTTAAATGTAAATTACTGTAACTCTAGTTTTGGTCATTAGTTTACCATTATCCTTAGTTATAGATATTCACATTTGAATTGACTAAGCACAATTAGAATATTATTTCATTCTAATTTATTCATACTTATGATGCCTAATTTCTTTTTCTATAGAAAGCACTTTGTGCTCAGGTCTCAATGTCTTAACATCAACATCAACTATGATGAATGATTCTCAAGAAAACTTTGCAAAACCTAGGCTCATGATATGGAATTAAGCATCTAGGTAACATGCATTTTAGAACTTAAATCTATACTTAGAAATGAATCTCTTCACATGAATTGTGAGTCCAGTCAAGTTTTGGTCATTTTTCCTCATTATTTATTCGATTCTCTCCCAAGCTTGGGTCAATTACATTGGACAGAAGTTCATGTTGGAACATGAGTCCATGGAATTATGTAGGCAATGCTCAATTTCTATTGAGGTTAGATCAACTATCTCCATTTTTATTTTCATCTATCTTATCACTTTGTACATTCTCATATGCCTGGTTTTATATGGCTTTCTAAGCCATTACACCATCACATATATATTTGTGCCCACTCACTTTAACCTATCTTTTCAGTTGTATCCTTGGGCTATTTTGCTTTCTAACTGCCCCTGCTAAGGCACAATATTTGAACCACATCTAAATCAAATCATCTCTATAGGGTAAAAATCATTATTTGTTCTTTATCAATGATCAGGATTTACCCTACTGGGGAAAAACTATTTTATCATGATCAAACATACTCTACTAGAGTACTTCTTATTATATTCTCTTTGGACACCCCATTCTAGTGGTGCTTTCCTTATTGAATTAAAATGTTCTCTCTTTTCCTCTAATTCAAATATATCCATATTGAATCCATGATAGAAATATTTTAGTGTGCAACGTGTCTTAGGATTGATCAATATCATAAGCATGCAGCTTGTACTCTCAATTTTGGTAGATTTAATGTGTGTCCCTTACATTTATGGATTATATATTTCCCATTCCCCCCATAACTAGGTCCTATTATACCTATAATTATATTTTTATCATTGATTTTACTCACGTGTGAAAGCATTAAGTCATCTAGATGTGATCTACTCCATGGGTTAATCTCTCACTTTCTCTCTATTTTCGAGAGTCCATCCTTTTCTTCCATCCTAGTATGTCATCTCAAGGGGGCATCATGGGTTTGTTCCAATTTATTCCTAACAACTCTTTTCTTTTAAAAGATGTTTCTTCACCTAAATTTCTCACTACACATTCTCAAATAGGGGCAAAATGTAGACATCTAATTCCTAACACCATTTGTGTTGAAATTGTCAATCTTACTCGAATTGCACTCAAATGCATATTTTAGGTCAAAATCCATAAAATGCCCTAAATGGTTTGAACTTGTAAATTATAAGTGCTAGTTTAGGTTAAATTATCCCTAAATACGTCAATGCATTTTATGGGCCAACTAACTTTGATCAGATCATTTCGAGTCAAAATGAAAATTTTGCCATATAGTGCTCTAAATCACTTTTTTCTTCTAATTCATTGGTACACATCACATACCTTTGTTATTTGCTATTAGCAACATCCTAAATGGGAATAAATTTCCAATGCATTTAACATCACCTTCCATTTCCTCTCCAATCAAATTATGACCCAGTAATATGACTTTTTGACCATTTTGATTAATTGTGCACCAATTTCCAAATAATTACACTAAACTTGATTAAACCTACTTAAGCTAATTAATCCAATTTAAGAGCTTAAGTAATAATTACATATATATTTTTAAAAATCTCATTATTGGAATTTCTTTTGAATATCTGCATCACCTAGTGACATCATTTATGGGGCAGCATCCATCAAGCCATAAGTGCATAAAATATTAGGATTATGGGTCACCCATGCCTAGTTAATGCCTCCCATGTCACTTTAATACTTATTTATCTTGAGGATATTTATAATTTTAATTCCAAATATTAGGATTATTCATGTCCACACATCTCAATCTTGAGATGGACGGTCATGGTTGATCCTAACCAATCTCAAAAATATATAAATAGAGAGGCCATGGACATGAATTCTAAGATTTATTTATGCAAAGTTATTATTCATAATTGTCTTTACAATCCTTTACAATAGACCATTAAAATTAGTAACAAGCTTCATTGATAGGCTAGTTTGGCGATTTAGAATCATGAGCCTTGGTTTTATGGAGTGTTCTTTAGAAATTAGAGGATTTTTCCACTTTTGTTGATAAAGACAAGGATGCTTGATCAAGGGAGAACATGATTTTGAGCCACATAGGTATGGTGAATCCATTTGGGAAGGTAATATGATATTGATTTCTTTCATTTTTTTTCTTGATATTCTTTTTAATTCCCATAGGAATAGATAGGCTTAGTTAGTTAGTTCTTTATGCATTTTTTCATGATTTATAGACTAATGTTTGACTAACTTGCTTTGTAATCCTTTATACAAAGTGTACGTAATGAAGAGATCTTAACTTGATAAAGATTTTATTATACTCATTAGCTCATTAAACCTTTGCATGGTAACCTAATTATCTATGATACATGGGGAATGGTCCTAGCTCAAAATTAATGGAATTTTTTTTGATTTAGGGGTTATGATTTATGAATGATTATTAAGAATGAAAATAGTTTTAAACCCTCTTATAACCCTAATAAGGACCTGATGTTGAATATGTTGATCAAAATTCCATAAAAAGGATTAGTATGATTAGGTAAGCTATTGGAGGTTGTATTAAACTTTATTAATCACCTCTAAGTGTGATTGGTTTGTCAGGTCTATGAGTAGAGCCTATAGGAAGTTTTAATTTTTGAAATATTGACTATAACAATTCAATTCTATCAATCAAAGTAGAAAAATGCATGGAGGATTTATCTTGAGACTCAGGTTTCATGTTGATGAAGGATTGTATGATATTAAGTTTAGATGAGTGTAGTTGACTAAATTCCTATATATAATCTATGAGCACTTGATAACAACAATTGAAACATATGTGTGTGATAAAATTGACTATACTAAGATAGCTATCAATATGTAATATTTGTTAAGTAGTAGAAACGTAAACATAACAATGGATACAATCAATGAGTTTTGTGTTTTTGAGTAATATTTGAATGTTTTTTTATTTTGACATGTTATATTATTTTTGTGTCTTTTACATAGAATTTATTTACAAGCAAATGAAAATAAACTATGTATAAGGAATGAGAGAGAAAAGGAAGTATGTACAAGGAAATAATGGAAATGTAGATGAGATAGTATACAAGTAAAGTGTAATGTCTCTATATATCTAAGAGAATATGATAGAGTTCAAAATGATCTCATAATCAATAGGATCTTTCCTACAAACCATTACTACAACACTAATAATGTAAACATTATACATAGAGAGCAAACATGCACAATAATTTTTTTGAATTGTATTCATAATCTTCATGGGGGTATCCAAAATAACCAAGTCAAAAGTTACATCGGAGCTCTTATTAAATAGGAAAGGTAGGTTGTTTCATATAATTAAATATAATTTCATGAATAACTTATAAACTAGGAGTATCTATTACTATTGTGAACTCAACAAATATGTGCACAAAATATAATAATATCTCCAATAATAAAACAACTAACTATCAAAACACGATTATACACTTTACTCTAACACCCTCCCTTAAGCACATAATAGGGAGTGAAATAAGATAAATCAAAGAGAATAAATGGGCCCCAGCAAATAGGCCTGATTAGGTACCCATGTACAAATCATAGTGAAATATAAAGTGTCCCTATGGTAACCAATCCATCTTACTAGAGTACATGGATGTCAAGTTTCTATAACTAAAAATTCAATTAAGAACTAGTACTATGTATAAGACTGACTCTATTAAAAACATTGATCATAAAAACACTAGAAAAAACAGTTACCAAGGATGAAATGTATCACTGTAATGTACCCAAAAACAAGTATAACCATAGTGAGAGTGAAGAAGAGAACATATGATTCATGGCATCCCAAGAAACATGACTTAAAAAAGTCAACAAAATCATATAATAGGTTCACTAGATGTAATGAAGCCATTAAACAAAAAATGCACTCAATCTACTACCTCCAATATAAAATGTGGTGTGTTAAGGGTTAACAATGAGCACAACACCTGAAGTAGTATGTTCACACCCCCCTGATAATGTTGAATTGGGTGTCATGACTAATAAAAACATATCTATATGAGTGGGATAATCCCACTACAAAACACTTAAATGTTGACATTAGGCTACACCATACTAGATACTCTTTAGAGGGATATCAAACTCCACAAAAAAATTAAAGGAGACTATCACAATTCAAGATACAAATATAAATCTCTCAAAAACTATGTCCATGGTAGTGATGGGATAGTAAAAAATATAAGAGTAAAATTTTCAACATGAAGCATACAAACATGAAGAAAAAGACTCTATGACTCTTAGTGTGACCATAGATAAAGGTCCCATACAATAAAAACCATGAGATGATGCATAAAACCCGAAATGATATCAATTTGTATAATATGCCATCATGAACAAAAGAATTGCTCCTAAAATAATGGAGCAATGTGTGACAAAAAACCATACTAAATAATGTAATACATGAATCTCTACCAAAAATGTGTCCATGAGTATAAAATTTGCACAAAAATATAATGCACACTAAAAATGGGATGTTCAACTGTATCAATAATGCATCCATGAGTGCAAAGTGTGATGATAAAGACAATAATGTGGGTCAAGAGGCTATAAGTGAAATAATAATTACCTCTAAAAAATAAATGTAAGGAGGAGTGAGAACAAGCTTCTGTTATCTATTAGGGGGTCTGACCTCTTACAAAACCATAACTCATCCTCCATGTTTGACTAACAAGATAGAAGGTAAATATAAAAAATACCTTTTTTCCTTTACAGTATTTCTTTTCCCTTTTTACAAATGTTTACCTTAATAATAATCACTCCACTAATTATAAGTTACCCTACCAAAAAATATTTTCCCCCACTTAAAAAAATATCCCCACTTTTAGATAAAAAATATACCCTCCTTGCTATAGTTTTTAACCTGAAAAGGTTTTCATTTTTAAAGTAATTTTAGAAACCCTCTTTTTGATTAAAAATTCAATATTATCACCTTTATTAAAAAAACATCCAAAAAATGGCTTTTTAAATAATTTTTAAGAAAAATATTTGGTTGGAGAGAGGAGGTTTAAACACTAGATATCCACCAAAGACTTTGTATATTCACGATAATTTTCCACCAACCGAGTTCAATAAAAACTCTACCATATTAATAAACCTCTTATAACTCATTCTAGAAAGAAATTCTCCACACTTTTATCAAAAAAATTATAGTGAAAGACTTTAAGATCTAATCCATCAATGGAGAGGTATGGTAATCGAGGCAGTGATGAATGAGATGATAGTGAGAAAGGTGTCAATTATTGAGGAATATATCAATAATTTTTGGCATCATTTTAATTCCATTTAAATTATAATCTAAGATGGTTATGAAAAGAGAAAAAAATAGAGCTTTTGATTTAGAGGAAGTGTGATTACACAATTGTAGGCCCATAACTATGATTGCATTGAGCCAATAATGAAAATACCAATTTTTAATTTTTCCCCTTCAATTAGAACTAAACACCACCAATGTTGACCTCTAACATTTTTGTATTGTAAAATTTAATGAAAATAAGGAATAAAAAGGCATAGTGTATCGAAGACCCATTGAAGACATGACTTCTAGAATCAAATGGTGTAAGGAAGGAGTATTTTCTCTATGAAATACAATTAGCTACTTATCACCATCCATTACTCTTGTCCAACCAAAAATAATCAAACTAACACTAGGATGGAGACATATAACAATAAAAAACAACACATTTACTAGCATTCAAACCCTTAAAATATGTAGATAGGAACCACAAACACCCATCCATAGGTTTTGATGGAAATTCACCATGTTAAGGTGATGACTTGAATATAGACCGGTGATGGAGAAGAAACATTTTCATGACCATCAAGAAAGATAAAATAGTATGAGACAAGATAATCACTAATATACCAAGGAATAAAAAATTATAGGTGAGGCATAAGAATGGGGTTGATAGCAACATATCCACTCTATGATAGGGATGGGGAGCTCATTACCTGCTATGATAATTATTGGGCATACTTTAATGCACTATGAAAGATGGTTTAGTGGGCATGAAATTATTCCATATAGGACAACCTCAATGGCCTCTTTGCTTATTTGGTCACCCATTACTCTCTTCTTCACTCCTACCCTAGGATTTCCTTTTCCTTTGTCAATTTTGAACTTAAAGATGATGGATCTAGAAAGGAAGAAATATAGGTCCACCTAGTCTATGTTGCTAAAATCAACTTGACATCTTCTAAGGAGTTTCTGGAGATTTTTAAGATTGATCTACTTGTTTCTTTCAAGGTCCTAACACTGGGATCATTATTTGGTCTCATTAATTTCAGACACAAGATCAGATTATATGATGTATAGGGGCTTAAATAAAATAATGAAATGAATCTTGGAAATTATCAAACAAATAGACAATTTATTCAAACTATACACTGAACCAAAACACAAAATTCCAAATATAAATCCACCACATAAATTTGGATGTATGGCTAATCCAAATGTGTATGCACTCAAAGGTAAATATGCCAAAGAGGAGATACACATTATGGTCCTTATAAATGCAAACAACCTAGACTAGTGTAGATGTCATCTATGAAATGAGATATGTAGCCTCCAAAAAACACATCTTCCTAATAAAGAGATCAAATATCCAAGGAACATCAAAAGTAGGAGGATCAATGTGAGGTCAAAGAAGCTGAGTGGTGGAGGAACATCACCTATATATTCCTCTCAAAAAAATTGTCAACATTGTCAATAATGATTATGCATCCACCACAAATAAACATAAATGGTGGATGAAGATGCCTGCATATGTGTGGGTGAAAATTCCATGGTATAAGAATCTGAGGTAACATCCAAAGAAGTGTCAGGTAGATCATGTTTGAGTAATATAGTCTCAAGTTTCTCAAGCTTGAGTGAAGGTGTATAAAATCACATATGTATCTCATAATCCTCATGAAGAGTGGAGTAAACAAAAAATGGAGCTCTATCAAAAGATCCCAATGAAGATGAAGTACCTACATCATAACCAAGTCCATGATGAGTAATATATGTAATAGATTGGATAGGGTGAGTAATGTCTTGTAAATGCTTCCCAATGCCTACAATTCTAGTAGCATAATCCATAAAACAAAGCATGTTAGATCTAAATCCAGTGGTATGCTACTCAAAAGAAGTAGGCATATGTGTAGGTGGAATAGTAATTAGATATGTAGAGTGTGAAATAATAATAGCCACATAAGTATCATTTATAATAATAGTAACAACATGAATAATGGGTTGCTTGAAATATGTTAAATCACATTATAAAGTGCATCTAATAGATTCATACTAAATTAAGTAACATAACATGATGGAATACCAACTAATTTATTTTATAGAGAAAAAAATGAAGGAATCATTTCCATGAACTATAGAATACATAAGAGAATTTTACATCTTGAGTTTCCTATTTTGTTCTTAAATTACTAATAAAGAGACCATAGGAATAATAGGTGGCTTAGGGATTGGGATAATGTCAAAAGTCATACCAAAATAAAAAATAGGAGGAATAACCACTATATCAGAATGTGCATTAGTAGCTGGAGAAGATGAAGGTACCTCATCCAAGTGACCATTAGTAATCAAAACTACATCATGAGTATTAGGAAGAGGTGGTATAAGTTTCTAACACTCAAAATATGTCCTCAATAGAAATGGAAGGAGGATAATAACTAATAAGAGGAGATGAAGATTCTAAAGACTGCTCATGCAAATCACCATTAAGAATCACACCCTTATAAATAGGACAAGATGGTGGATAAATAATGTCACAATCATATAAATCCTCACTCTAATAGGAAGGAAAATAAAGAGGAGCATGTGGAGGTGAATTGACCTCATCAAATAATGTTGAAAGAATGTCCCAAGATACTTTAGGTGACATGGCATGCTCAATATGATTTTTTAAATTATCATAAACATGGAGGATATGAAAAAAGTGCCTCTTTTTTAAAGGATGTATATCATAAAATATCATCCTAATTTGTAAATATGGTAAATTCACCAATAATGACTCTCCACAATACCTTAATTTGTAAGTGCATCTATCAAAGAATGTGCACAACCCCCCTATAATTTCATGATAGAGTTCAAAATGAAATCATAACCAGCATGATCTCTCCTACAAATGATTACTACAAAAACAATAATGTATACATTGTAAATAGAGATAAAATATGCATAATATAGTCTTTGAATTGTATTCACAATATCCATATGGGTTTCCACAATGACCAAGTCAAAAGGTACATGGGAGTGCCTATGAAATAGGCAAAGTAGGTTGTTTCATGAAATAAAATATTATTACATGAATAATCTATAAAATAGGAGTATCTATTACTATTCTTCACTCAATAAATGTGTGCACAAGATATAATACTATCACCAATAATAAAACAACTAACTCCCAAAACAACATTATACACTTTACTCCAACAACACATCAATTAGATGTGGATAATCTAATGGTGGATTTGGTGGAAGATCATCCAATGTTAGATATTGAGCTTATCCAAACACAAATAAGTAATCATCATCATCATCATCATTATCATACTAATCTATATGTATCAATGGGACCTTATCCTTGGCATCAGTTTGGATTTTGTGCATCTAAATAGCATGCTACACAACTATGTAAGATACCTTTCACATTGTCCTAGGATAAACCACATTAAACCACAAAGTATCTATGTGAAATATGTGTTTCTCATCTATGTCATAATGTAATATATTAACCATGTATTCATCATGATTTAATGTCAATAATCTATCTAACCAATCAAATTTTACATCCATTTCTTATAATAATGTACAACCAAGTGTAACATGTATATGAGTGTATCTAATCAAATGAAGAATAATGTATCAACTACCTTAGGGACACATGAAAATGGTAGTGTAATATGTCCAATGAAATCTTGATAATGTATAACATGTTATATCTCCCTCTCTTAATAATTAATGTGGTATAAAAATGCTAAAGTGGAAGTATTATGATCAAAATCCTCATTTATAGACACATTGGAAAATTATTTATCTACTATAAATTTTTTATAGTTAATGGGTCATGTCATTAATATCTATGTTAGTGATGACTATATCACAGTGCTTATATTAATGAAGTAGCTCGTGTCACTATTGGTGGTGGTGCCTATAGATCTAGAATTTATATGATCTGGATAGTGACCTTATCCTTAAATTTATTTAGTTTATGTTATAGTTCTGAGCATGTGTCTATATCATGTCCTAAGAGTCTATGGAAGTGGAAAAAGGGTTTAACTTCATTTAGTCATGATCTAATAATTAATTTATGTTGGAATATAGTTAATATCACCAATCACGTATCAATTAGTAGATATAGGATCTAGTATGGTTTGTCCTACAAATTACTTGTATAAATTTTTATGATTGAATCAATATCCATTGATGTGACCATATGTAATGAATGCATCAAAGGATCTGCTACTGACTGTGGTTGAGTATGGGATCTCATAATTGTTAGATACTAAGGAAGTGATGTTACTAGTGTATGGCAAGGTATAAGTGCCTTTGAATTATCTTTGTACTCTCTTGGTCCCACTAGATATAAACTCAATCCATGTAAATAATCATCAATATATAAAGGTAGTTGATCATACTCTATACTAGCTTATGAATCTATGTTAGAATTATTAGTTTAATCCTCTTTTTAATTAATGAATAGTGGTAACTAGGCTATAAGGATCTCCTCATCTATCCTGGATGAGGATGTTTGTATTATGAGAGGTTGATCCTTTAATATTGCTGAAGGTAACTATGATAATAGAGTTTGTTCCTATATCATCAGTGAGGGTGTCTATATCTTAGGAAGCTCTGAAGGTCTTATAAGAATGGTCTTAATAGACTCCCCCACCTCATAAGTATTCATATACTCAATTGGGAATCTTATGAGGTGGGGCTTAGATGATAAAATGAGGTGTCTTATAAAATAATGTACTCAGTGTATGAGACTAAGTGAGTCTACAATATCCAAATGGTTTTTTATCTATGGGACATGTGTAGAGGTACCCATCATGTAAAAATTTGACACATCTATTAAGAGTGGAAGGTATAACCTACATATCATGAATCCAATGTCTCTCGAGTAGAAAATTATAATGTAAATGGTTTGGCATCACCTAAAAGTGTATAGATAATTTTTTTTATCCCACTGTAATGTCCAATGTGATTTATCCCAATGTATCTCTAAGAATGTCATCAAATCCTCACATATTCTTGGATGTCTTTTGAATATATGTTATATCAACCCTATGGTTTGCCTTAATATGAGGTTACATATATTGAGTACCCAACCACTATCAATGAAATATCATTTAATATCCATGTTATTTATTTGAGCTTAAATAAAAAGTGGCAAATTATGATCAATTACTAATTGTGAAGGTAAATCATCATTATAAAAAGATATCACATCTTCCACATCCTTGATAGTATTCATGATGGTTGAGAAATAGGATGGTTTAGTATCACAAGGCACAAATGTGTGATTATGTGTTTTAAATAGAATATCATTGAAGATTTTTTATTTTTTAAGTAATTCCAGTATAGATATTTTCATTGGTGTATTTCTTAACTGATCTACTATATCAAATTATCTTTTTTGTTCTTTCGGTGCTGTTATAGTGTACTAGGGATGGAGAGGGATGGTAAGGTTATGTTTCTCCTCTATAGGATAAGGAGGTACCTTATTCCACCAAGTGATATCTAAAACTATGGGATCTACTATTTTCTAAGGGCAAGTAGTAGAGGCAAGATGGGAGTATAGATAATCAAGTGGTCTAGGTGGAGGTAGAACAAAAGGAGTCCTTTGATCCTTCTATCATCTAGTGGTAACTAAAAACTAAATGTAGCTTGAAGTGAGCCATATAGAAATGATACATATAAAAATATGGATCACATAATGGAGGACTAATATGTAAAACAGGCTTAGCTCAATCCAAATCCATGATAGGAATAACATACATGTGTACCTTTCTACAAATAGTTGGTAATAAAAAAGCTATGAAAAGTACTAATCTTTGTAACATGAATTGAAATATGGATTCCATCATGATAATCATGGTAGTGATCTATAAATCAACACTAAGTAGCTTCTAGAAATGTGAACCCTAAGGTGATCTAGGGTTAGGGTTTTTTGAATATAGGGTTTTATTGGAAACAATCTAAATTATATTCAAAAAAATTTAAACCTAATATGAAATTTATTTAATCATCTATTTTGTCTAAAAAAATAAAAAAATTATATTTATATAGCCCTAAATTATTGCACAAGAAGTGTAATTAATACAAACTAGGGTTTGAAGCAATATTTGAAGTAAATTGGGTTCACCAAATGATTTATCCTTTTATGGTTTTGCATGAGTAATTACCTAAGTTAGATTAAAGGGATGAGATGTCTAAATTACTTAAATAATATGAAATAATTAAGCACTATTATGTTATGGATGTTGACTTCCTTTAACTTTCTAAAAATAGTAATAAATATGATTAAATAGAGAATTATTTAGAAAGTGACTATCACAGATGATTTAGGTTTTAAAAATTGGGTTTTAAATAGTTCTAAGTGTCATCAATAGGGCCCTAAGATTTATTTTCTCACTATACAATATAACCCCACCTAGATAGCAGCACCATAGTACTTTAGTGACCTTAAAGTGGCACTAGTGTCCTCTTTGCAGGACTATTCTTATTTGTTATCTATTAGATTTTAAACCCACTATGTTTTGTAAGAGTTGTAGTAAATAGGAATCCATTGACATAATGGGATCACTTCCAAGTTGTAGTACATTCATGAATTAAGGTGAACATATATAGAAGGCCAACTTCCTTTCACTAATCTTAGTACAACTAATACATGACTAGTTTAGTTTTAACTAAAACTTCTTTGTGATTTTAATCCTAACTAGGGTTTTAGTTGTAAGGAAAAGAATTTTGAAGGAGTTTTAAAACAAGAAATGTTGTTGAACCAAAGTTTTTTAGAGTAAATTATTAATTTATTTTATCAAACATATTTTGAAAAATAATATATTGAAATCTCTTAAAACACAATCTTACATGAGTATGAAATCAAAGGTAATATTGGACATTTAATGAAATAAGGAATAAAATTCTCAAAATTTCCTCAACAAGATTTAAAAATGGAAAGATAAATAATACAAGTGATAATATATGATTGAAATAAGACTTATACCATTCAAAAATGTAACAAAAATAGTACATATATAAGAATGACACAAAATAAGGGAAAAAAAATCTTCAATATATTGATATTCTTTAGGTTACAACATGTAGATGAACTTCTCAAAAGTAGAAAAAATTATCTCTAGGAAAAAAGATCTATGGGATACATAGGAGACCCATATTTATACAAAACACTTGCTCTCACAAGAGAGAAGAAGTCTAAAACTTTTAAACCTACTCTTGGGGAAAGAAATTAGGGAGTGTTCATACAAATGTACTCATTTTAGCTTAAAGACGCATATTTGGTGGACTAGAAGGAAGAATAGGACTCTAGAAGTAGCTATGCACTTTTAAAAATGTTGAAGAAGGATAAAAATGTTATTGGAGTTTTCCATTCAAAAAATCTCTCCTTAAGCTCAGTTGACGAAGTATTTCAGCAATAAATGGGGCAACAAAATGAAACTTCATGACTTGCTCAATCTAATAAAAAAGTTGAATGTTTTTTTCAAATTTTGAATATTTTAAAATATAAATTGAGAAAAGTAACTTGTAAATTGTAGCTGAGAATTTTACAACTTATAATTCACTTGACAAAAAGGGATGTACAAATTACAATGAGTGTTTATAACTTTTAAGTAATTCAACTTGTCAAAAAGAAAAGTTAAAAGTATAAGTTGCACTTTTTCAACTTAAACTTGATGAAATGATAATTAAAAATTAAAAGTATCACTTTTAAAAATAAATTATAAGAGCTATCAAAATGATAGTCATAATTTACAACTTGCAACTTTACAAATTTTCAACATAGCTTACAAAAGTTTTAATTTACATCATACATTATTTTTAAATAATTAATCAATGATAGTGACATTAGAGGATTATTTGTCTTTTTACACTTGTATCTTCTTGATATAATCATAAAAACTACTTAATATTTATTATAGGTGCTCTTCATAGAGACAAAATGTGTAAACATTATTGATGTCACATTCTATCATTTCCTCAAATAATTATCTAGAAGAAGATCTATCAATTTAGACATCTTTACCCATCTGATCAAATGTATTATGTAACTTGATAAACTAGTATATGGAATCCAAATTGAAAATCATGTCATTTTTTGACTTTTATAGGTCCCCCTTTTGTAACTTACCTAGTGGACCATGCCAATTAGACACATCTCAAGGCATGGTAGTCTTGAAAATGATTGCCCTTTTGAAACTATTAGTGCCAGCTAGAAAATCTTTAGTGATCTTGTACTAGCTAGAAGAGAGTTGCTTAGTACCTAAGTTTAAAGGGTAATATAATTGAGAACTTACATGTGGTGGTTAGAGGGAATGGGTGTCAAAGTAGTAGAGTTGGTGACATAACAACCCCTAACAATATCTCAACATCTGATGTGCACCCGTCCCACCTAGCAAGAAGATTCTCCTCTACCTATTTAAATGGGCTTGAAATTTAAGACAAAGGGATGCAATTATGGTTAGTGAACATCTACTAAAATCAAAAGCTATCATTAGTACTTTATAATCTATATGAACTAGGTTAGAATCTAGAATGTATGGTCCAAGCTCTCTTATGAGCCACTGGGCATGAGTAGTTTCAAAGATGAGCACATGCTTGTTTTCATGTCCTACACTTTGTATGTTGAAATGGCAAATCAATTAATAATGTTATTAAATTAATGTGATGCTGATTATTCACATATAGTAAGTGTTTTTGTATGTTTGTGACTTTGATTTTATAGGAATAATGATATATTTTCCATGATTTAAATGTATTTTGGTATAAAGGTCCATCCCAAGTTATTAATTGTGTTATTGTGCCATATAGTGACTTTGACATACCTATAAATTAGACTAAGTGTTCAAACTAGCATGTACTAAGGCCCTAAGACCCACACCTAAAGTGATAACTTAAGTGTTCAAACTAGCATGTACTAAGGCCCTAAGACCCACACCTAAAGTGATAACTTAAATAATGATCACTTGAAAATAAACCATCCCCATGACTCGACTAAGTGCTTGAATGACCCCTAACTTTCTATCCCCTTGGATTGCATCTATAAGAGTTCTACCTAGCCAGATCTAAACCTACACCATAAGACTTGTGCCCTTGAATAGGATCACACCTATTGAAATTCCAAAAAATATCCTAATAGAGATATCCCACCTAAGCCATTTCACAAATGACCAAGTCCCATTGACCCTATGGTTGTGCCATGTTTCAACTAGCCCAATATGTGTTCAGTTCTTTTGTTGTTGCAATTTGGGTGAGTTCACAAGGCTTATACCTTATGTGAAATTAATTCTAGTATAGTAGTGTGTTAAATTTTGTGCACCACATACATTACCATATTTATGCCTAGCTGTACCAAGTATAAAACTAACATGGCTTGACTGCTAAGTGCATGACTAGGCACAAAAGCTAAACCAAAAAAATTATCTACAATATTTTAGTTCCATTAATATGACTTGTGTTGAATTTTATTACTACAATGGTGTAAAAATATGATGCTCTGAATATCACTTGAGAACATAAAACACTAGCTAGAGCAAGTGGAAGGTAGTTTCATGTAGAGACATCTGACATGCCAAGGATAGAAGCTAAGAGAATGGGTACAAGCCAACCTATAAGATTCTATATATGAGGTGTTATTTTTTAAACTACCTAAGAATGTGTACTATTGGCTAGCTACTTATACCACCTCTATAAGATGATTCTACATCTAGTACCTCAAGTAGACTAAGGATCACATGAAGAAGCTTTAGAGTTTAGATGATGTTTAGATGCACATTATGGATAATTAGTAAAGTGATGCATTTAATAGTTATCATAGTGTTGACTTTATCTTACCCTAAATAATTAGAGTATGATTTATTTCATGAACCAAAGGGAACATTCATAAGAGGGCTCGACACTAAACTAAAGAAATTACTAGTGGATTATGATATTGAAACTATAATGAGGAAAGGCTAAAATCCTTACTCATATGAGAAAGCATAAAAGGTGATAAGGGGAAGTGTAGGTGAGGTAAAATGGAAAGGGATGGGTAACTTGACACTCAAGAGATTTGAAGATATATATAGAACTTGTAAGTGTTAAGAGGACCCATAGTGAGTGGGAATGGCATGGGGAAGGATCACTTGAATAAAAACAATGTAATGAGAGAGAGGAGGAAGCAAGAGAATCAACATAAAAATTTGGTGTAGAATGCCTTGGGTTCTAACATAATGTGATAAATGAGGATGCACCAGGGGCACCTACCCCATTTAAACATGAAACACAAGCTCATGCACTAGATTTTCCACTAGAAGATAAAAGAATGATAATTGACCCTATTATCAACATTGAATTTGATAGACTTACATATTTTAACTAGGAATTTGTAATAAAAAAAGTGATATCTTACGAGGAATTGAATTATAACACTATGACACTAGTGGTCACCAACCTAGGAATATACAACATACGTGAAAGCATTCATATTTAGAGGATGTCAATTTCCCCAATTGGGAAACATCTCATAGGAAGTGGCCCAATCCCATAAGTGACTAGCATCACACCATTGAGCTTGATGACACAACCTACACCAATAAGATCAGTGTTCAACCCTATACTCAGAAGCATTATAGGACTACTTCTAACATAAATGCTAGGGGGTAAATGCCTCATACTCTAGCACCACCCCCTTAGTATATTTATTATTAAATGGTGATGAACTTTCCTAAGTATCATAACATAGAGAGTGTTTTAAATAATGTGCTTCAATTTGAACTTCAATTGTGAACTCAGGGTATTACCCAATAATAGAGCAAGGTGACTTAGTTTGTGACCACCTTACTAGATCACACCAATACCTGGTATCAAAAATTTGATCCCAACTCGGCTATGGTTTATTAAAATATACTAAAGGATGACTTATTTAAGGAATTTTATATTCCTAAGTTTAAGTAGTAGATCATCATGGTGCTGAAACAAATCAACCAAGGGATATCTAAGGCTATGCACCTATATGACATGTGGTTTAAAATCATATTTTCTATGCTTTCATATGATACCCACCCCTCTCAACATGCACAATGGTTTATTAAGGTCCTACTAGTACCTTTTAAAAGAGAATTGTCTATGAAGACCTTCGCATACCCTAGTAAAGTGCTTAAATCCATACTCCAAGCCAAGGACGTAGGTAGTACCAATACTAGGATCAACCCATTTATAGAGGCATAAATCACATCGATGGCCTCCCAACTATAGAATCTAGCTAGTATTTTGTCATATGACACTCATAGTATATTTTGGTATACTAACTTTAAGATGGAGGGGCATAACAAGAATAATTGCCCTTGTATAAATGTTCACACCTTACTTCTCAAATATGATGTTTTTCATGAGATACATGACTATCAAAATTGTCCCCTATTATAATTCACCAGTCAAGCAAACACTACCATCTATATAAATATGTGTGACTCTATACTCATTCAATAGTATATTATCAATTCATTTATGAGATGCATAGAAATATGGAAAGAGGCATAAGGTAGGCAATAACCATA
This sequence comes from Torreya grandis, assembly GCA_037957365.1. Classification (NCBI taxonomy): domain Eukaryota; kingdom Viridiplantae; phylum Streptophyta; class Pinopsida; order Cupressales; family Taxaceae; genus Torreya; species Torreya grandis. The sequence goes on along the minus strand of JARHVA010007485.1, from coordinate 262,237 downwards.
GCTGATAAGTAGGTAGGTCAAGGAAATGAATGCTATCATCAATAAAATATTGGATATGGGAATCATTGAGGCATGCAAGGGTTAAGTCAAGGTTATGGTGGAGGATAATTCCCACTATTATTTTATTACAAGTGTATGTCAATCAAGCATTATCATTGAAACTACCTCATGCACCCAATGTGTGGGTACTATCAAGGACCACATTCAGTTGAGGATGCCTAGATTTGTATAAAAAGTTAACTCAAGGTTACCCTAGCACATAATAGGGTACCACAATGGTTAGGCATGAATCAAGGAATAAAAATTGGTCTCCCAAGCCACAATATACTTATAAGAAGCCATTGAAGGTATAAGTCACAAATCAGAGTGGTTTTACCACTCACCCACCCACTACACCTACCCAATAACTTTACTTGAAATATGGTTAATTTAGTTTCACTAAGCACATAACATGACCCAAGAAATGTTTTTCAACATATCTTAACCTTGTGTGATAGAAAGATATTCTAAAACAAGATATAAGTATGATACAAAAATAATAGGAAGATCTCTAGATAGCTAGAGATCTCAAGGCATAGGCCAATACTTTTCACAAGAAGCAAGACCACTAGGAGGCTAAAGTGCAAAAGTTGACTAAGATCATGTGCCTCTTAAAAATTTAAGGGATGCTTCCCCTAATAAAAGAATTACTAATGAAGCATGTACGGAAGAAACAAAAAGAAGAGGATGCACCTGAGATGATTGAAGTTGTTGTGCCACATATGGAGTAAGTGCATGAAGTTAGTCACACTCAAAACATAGAGTATAACCAGGAGTTATTGATAGATGCCACCATCAATGGATGGTTAGTTTGTGAAGTTATTATAAACATGGGTGTGAAGGTTAACATTTTGAAAAAAATTACCTAGGAGAAGATGGGATGGCCATCCTTGAGCTCCTCATCTCATATATTGTTCATGGATAACAAAACCTAAGCACAACCTATTATTATCTTGAAGGGTACCATTATAGATATCATGGGTGCCATGTTTTGAGCCAACTTCGAGGTCATCATTTTGATAGAGTAGGACAACTATATATAGCTCTTGGGTAGGCCATCGTACTATGCTAATAACATATAAATGCACTTTAAGAATTACTACATGAATTTTGAGAATGGAAAAGAGAGGGTGGAGATCCCTCTATCAAGTGATCAAGGGCCTCCTATGCAAAAAGCATTGATATTGAGGATGAGATCAACCAAATCTATAACATCATATTACAAGGCACCAAGAAGCTCAACTCAAGTGACTAGGGCATGCTCAAATGGGAGGATGGATAATTAGCCTCTAATACAACTAACATAGCATATTATTGATGGGCTTAAGAGGCTTATGAGGTCACTAGCTGAAGATGTCCCCTAGTATGGGTAGTCAAGCCAAGGCCAGTGAAGATGGGGTTGGTTAGGATTTAGCACACTTAAAAGAAATGGGTTCCCCATTTTATAAAGGTAGAGAAAAGGGTGTTCTATCTAAGTAAAGAGAAACTTGTAGTGCTCATAAAGTATGAAGGGAACTATCCTATATAGAGGTATGCTCATGACATTGAGTCTTACATCCCCATGGAAATAGATAAAATGGGCACACTAGTACATACCCTAAAGAGTATTGTTCCTCATTGGTGGGTAGTGTAAATACATAGCCTACCAATATGACGAGAGGTGAAGGTATAAATATGTAAAAGGTTTAGAAAGACTAATGAGGATTTGGACATACCTATTTACTCTAGTGATTTTGACCCAATCATGCATATGCTCTTGTGTGAAGAAAACTAGACCATTTATGATGAGAACACACCCAAATTTTGTGGGTGTATCCCTTCTATAGGACTTTGAAAACATGGGTGCAATTGTGGTACATTTTAAATGAAACATGCCATGAGAAAGGAAACTAGGAAGTACTTAAGGAGAAATTCATGCACACCTTCTCCTTCTCTTCATAGATATTAGAGCTATTAAAGGCATTATAAGTCATTCATAAGGCAGTGTTTGAGGACACTACCATCCTAGAATAATGCCTTAGAGACATGTTTGATGAGAAAGGAATAGGATTCTTGATGTTGTTTAAAGAGAAAGTGTTGAATAGTGACTCCAACAAAGAGGATGACAAGACTTGGAAGGAGTGTAATTGGAAGGCTCTAACAAGGAGAAAAAAAATCATACACCTTTTGAATGATAGTACCTTAAATGAAGAAGACCCAACTCATCTTTGAATTGACAAAACTATGGAGAAAAGGTAAGTTGAAGTGAACCGACCCTTCCATTGGTAAAATGAGCATCAATCTAGTGGATGGCATGAGGCCTATCAATAATCACCCATATAGAATAAGCCCCAACCTCCATACCAAGGAAAAAATAGAGATATATGGAATGCTAACTATAGGCATCATCTACCACATTTAAGAATCTGAATGGGTGAGCCCAATGGTCATAAACATCAATAATTATGGGCACATATGGATCTACATTAAATATTTAATTTTGAATGCCACGTATGTCACTGACCCATTCCTAACCCCATTCACCATGAGGTCCTAGATGCTGTCACAAGTTGTGAAATTTATACTTTCACTGATGGTTTCTCAAGCTACCATTAGGTATAGATTCAGGAGGAGGATAAGCCTAAAATAACATCTATAACTAAATGGGGTTGTTTTGCCTATAATATGATGCCCTTTGAACTCAATAATCCATCAACCATATTATCTATAGTGGTGATCACCACTTTCAAGGACTTTATCCATTGGTTCCTCCAAGTCTATCTTAATGATTAGACTATGTATGGCCTAGTAAAGGACCACTATAGAAATCTATGCCTCATGTTTAAGAGGTATATGTAGATCTAGATATCATTAAATATGAAGAATTAAATATTCAAAACCCACTTTAGATCATTTATTGGGCACATCATTTGTAAGGATGGTTTGCTTTTGGATCCTACGTAGATAGCCATCATAATTCAGCTCTAGAGTCCTTCAATGTAGAATGCCATTCATGTTTTTCTAGGCCATTGTAGCTACCACAATAAGTTCATTTAGAGATATACAAAGATTAAATCATATATATATGAGATATTATGAAAATATGGCCCATTTTATTTGGGTGGGGTGTAAGAAGAACCTTTTGAAACTCTAAATCTAAAGTTGTCAAGCATGCCAATTCTATAATTTCTAGACTAGACTACTTCTTTTCACTTCCATGTTGATGATTCAAGATTTGTAATTGGTGCCATACTCATACAACTATGTGAGGGTAAGATGAACCACCCCATATCCTTAGAAATGTATAAATTGACATAATTAGAACAAAATTACACTAACACCAAGCACAAGGTGCTAACAATTGTCTATGCCTTACAAAATTTAAGGCAATATCTATTGGTAACCCCATTCATCTTTTTCACTAATCACAAGGTGCTCAAGTACCTTGTGAATAATCCTATTTTACATGGTCACACACACACACACACACACACAGATAGTTTTATTCTAGAATTTCTAGTTCTCTATTATTATTAAACTTGAAAAGTAGAAATTTGGGCTAGAGCATTTATCCCAAATAAATTTTGTCAATGCGATGGTGCCAATTAAGGATGACATGCTTAACATGTAGCTATACATATTTTAATACATCCCTATATATTTGGTAGAGATTGTTTCCTTCCTAACATCTAGTTTTGCACCCTAGACCATGTCAACTGAGGAGAAGAAGTAACTTATGGTTTTTGTCATCCTCTTCTAGCTCATTGAAGGGGAGCTATACAAACTAAGTAGAGATGAATTCTTACACTGGTGTGTTAGAAAACATGGAAGGGAATCCATCCTATAAGAAGTGAATGAGGTAATTATAGGTGAACATTATGTTGTAGAGGCAATGATGTAAAAGGTATTGCATTCAAGCTTATGGTGGCCAAGACTATTCTAATATGCAAAGGTGTACACCAAGGCATGTGACATATGTTAGCACACTTAGAAGACCAACCAACTGTATGAGATACTTCTCTTCCCCATTTTTACCTAGGAACCATTTGTGAAATAGGCCATTGATTTCATTGGGTCAATAAATCCCATAACATGGTACATAGGTACAAGGTATATTTGGTGGAAACTAACTATTTCACTAAGTGGGTTGAGGATGCATCAATGAAATATTGTATAGCCACAATAACTACATGCTTCATTTAAGAGAACATTATGAATTATTATGGGTGCCCATTAAATCTAGCTAACAACTGGGGAAGTAATATAATCAATGAGATGGTGTGCATTCTTTTAACTAAATATAGGGTGGTGCACCAAAAGGCCACCTCATATCATCCACAAGAAAATAACATGGTTGAAGCATTCAATAAAAATATTGGGAACAACCTAATTAAGATATGCAATATTGGTCATAAAGATTGGGATGATTATGTTTTAGTGATACTATGGGTATACCTCATGACTTGAAAGTACTTAAACAAGGCTACACCATTTCTACTAGTGTTTGACATTGATGTATTTCTTCCCATGGAATTCATGGTGACATATTTATGCATTTCATAGATTTGTAAACTAGATGACCAAAAATATTTAAGCACAATGTTAGAAGACTTGGAGTGCCTGGATGAGAATCGAGCCCAAGCAAGATGGAGTCAATAAATTAAGAAGTTGTATTAGAGGTACTGGTAGGACAAGCATATCAAGCATAAACAATTGACTGAAGGAGCATTGGTATTGCTCTATGATTATAAGTACTTAAAAAACCCAAGAAAAACATAAATAAGGTGGATGGAATCTTACATCATCCACCACATATTAGAGATAAGTACATGCAAGTTGTACACATTATCCAAAAAATGGTCCTAGGGAATTTCAATGGCAACTAATTAAATTTATATTGATATTAGGATAGAACTTACATCATAAGGACATTGACCTCTTGGTTATTTATTGGTTTGAGTTGAGTTAACCATAAAATAGTTTAGTGCAAGCTAAACTACTCTCTTTAATTTTATTTATATTACTTGTATAGTGTAAAGAGGTAATAAGTGGTACATGGTGGCCACAAGGAGTTATTTACTAGCACTTAATGTATAATTCCAATTAGGTGAATCAAGCACTTTCTAAACACATGAGATGATGACATCTGAGTTATGGGCACATGAATCTAATCTAATTCTAGTGAATTTTATTGGCCTCTCAAATATAATTCTAATCAGCTGAGTTGAGTACTTGTGTTTTCTTAGTTCATGAGGCTAGATACCTCAGTTATGGGTGCATGAGACATGCCAAATGCAAGAATAAAATGTGAAATATCCATGTGTGTAAGGTGATCATTATAGGGCTCTTGGAATCCCATTAATGAACTATTTTGGTGCTTCTATGCATAATACCATTTATATGAGTTGAGCCCATATGCTTTATAAGCACCTAGGGTCAGACACATAAATTCTTAGGCATGAGGAATCTTCTAGACTTTGAAGATGTAAGAACAAAAATTATAAGTTGAAGACACTCAACATGGTTAGGTGTAAGATAGAAAGTGAAGATGCATAATTTGGCCATATGTAAGACTACAGGAACATATGACAAAGTGCTAGACAACTAGTGAAAGGGATTTATATAGGGTTGGATATGCCAAAGAAATATGAATGACAAGAAACTAACCAAGATAAAGAATTGTACTTCAAATGGAAGCATAGCTAGAGGAGAAAGTGAAATCAAGGAGGCTAAATCATACACTTGTGAGGCATTGTACCTAAGTTTTCATAAGGAAGGTCAAGGTTATGCCAAGTGAACAAACATAGAATGAAATTGCTTAAGACAACTAGCATCTACCCAAATTTAGGTGAGAAGCGGCCATTTGAATTTAATGTCACTTCACCAAATTACCATTAGGGAGCATTTAATAAAGTGGTGATGGAGGCATAAAGATATGCAATTAATGAATTAACGATAAATAATTTTTGAGGATTTTGCATATTTTTCATGTTTTCCAAGAAATTGAGGTGCCTACATCATAATTCCTAAATTAATGATGATAACTGATAGAGAAGGGTATAAAATGGTGAATGGAAGACTTGATTAGCTTAAAAATTTTAAGCTAATTCAAGACTTAGAGTGAACTTAAGTGAGAAACTAGAGAGATAAAGTTTAAAAACCTATCACAACATGAATTTTAGAACTTCGAGCACCAAGAATAAAATGGTGACATACTAAGGAGGACTATGTTCATATTAAGGCCAATTTGAAGAGGTGTGGAGATGGAATTATGTACAAAATAGACAATTGGAATGAGGAGTTGTCACCTAGGTTACCATTAATGGTTAAAGAAGCTTAAGATTTGAAGGTGTATTCATAAATCCTATAACTGTAAAAGCATCAACCACCATTCAAGGCTTTAGCAACCCACACTTACCAAGATTCAACATAATTTGATTCAAGATGGTGAATAGATGCAAGGCATCAAACTCCATAGAGGAATAATAGGAACCCAAGTGGGTTAGGATTGTGGAAGAAATGATGGCTACCAAAACCAAGGTGTAATTGATCAAAGTAGTTAGCATAGTGTAATTTGACACTGAGATGCTAATAAATATGTCATATCATTTCATGTAATTTCTTAAGGAAGTTATAGTAGGAGAGATTTGACATTCATTTGCACACATCTACTAGCTAAATGATTATAACCACCAAATGTCAAGTCGCTTGCAAGACGTAGCACAATATTGGATGAAGTACATAGGGTGAAAGATGCCATAAGGTGATTCCCTATTTGATGTCTCAATTTAAGATAATTTATCCATTTTTGATGCAACTCAACTCTATGAGTTGCCCTACATTGGGAAGTAAAGGAACTTGTACAGTTCCTACTCCTTTATGCCCATGAGGACCACATATAATTTTTAGGTAGATGCATGAATATTTTAGAATAGTTAATTAAGATAATAACTAAGCTCCCAAATGCTGACAAATACATCCTTTAAGTGATGGATGATGATGAAGAGGTAGAGTGCTTAATTTAACTCCTTAAATATTTCTAGGGGATTTTGTATTCCCCATCACCAAGTGTGAATACCCCAACATTTGGGTAGTGGCATGCCTCATAATTTCCAATCTATGCCTAAGTGGTTTATGGACCAATGTATTCGAGGAATACCTATGTGTTTCATATCACATAGCACAAGACATGATATTTAATATTACAAAGTTCATCATCGAGGAGTTGGTGAAAAATGCATTAGAGTGCCATAGTGAAAAGGGGACCTTCAAGTGGGGGTCTATCCTTACATTTATTATCATGGAGGAAATTGGGATCCCAAATGGGAATGAGGATAATCTCTAGGTTTTCTTAAAACACAATGATTCCCTAGCATAAAAATATAAAGACTTCACTTCCCCACCTCCTTAAGTGCCAAATTCAAAGTGATCATGATGTGATGGTTTGAGAAATACATAGAAGCCTTTAGACTAGAGTGGTACATTCTTAAATAACTCCTCAAGAGCCTTCATAGAATGAAAACCTTTATCATGATGTAGCACTACTATTTAGTGTGATTTGTACTAGTTGATGGCAACATGTTAGGATGGATAAATCACATATATGCCTTCTCATCAAGATATTTATATATGTGCTATGACATATCCCCAATACATAGCAACTAGACATCTTAGTAAACAAACTAGATATGGAAAGGTGCAAATTATAATGCCAGTTCATCTACACCAATTAAAGGCCCATCAAAGATGAAGACTATGAGTTAGATTGTATAGACATTGATCCCATCCTAAAGGCAAGAATAGCTAGATTCATCCATAGGCTTTATTATGAAATGAAGCTAAAGAATAGGTTAGCCCAAGAAGAAATCACAATAAAGAGTGTTGATCCTCCTATCTAGATTGGTGATGGGACCTCAATGCCACCAAAAACAAATAAATCTCCCTAGAGGAAGAGGGAAGAAAATTTAGAAGAAATAGAGGAACACTTGAAGCTAAAAATCACATCAGGTGAAGGAGCCTCTCCTTAAGCCCCATCTAAGGATCATATGAAATTTTTGCCAAAGACTTATGTTGGCAGAAAGAAGAAGAATGGAAAGGCATATATTATAGTTCCCAAGATATTTCATTCTAATATAAAATAGGTAGGGGAGAAATAGGAGATGGAGAAAGAAATAGTTGGAAGGGGTGTATATATCATTCCCAAGGAATATAAATCCTCATCAAGTGAAAGGACCCCATACCCACCACCTTAGACTGAGTTAGATAAGTGGATGTAAATATGGAAGAAAATTAGCTTCTATGAAGCTAAGATATAGAGGACACAACAGCTATAGGAGTAGAAGGAAGAAATGATAAAGGTTGGTATGTTGAATGAAGTCATTGAGATGATTAAGGCTGAGGTGTGAAGGAAAGGAGAGGAGGATCACACGAAATAGAAGATGAAGGGGAAGAAGGAATAAATAAGAAAGGAAGGAGAGATAAGAGGAGGGCTTGAAGAAGTAACACATCTAGATGTACCAACTGTAGAAGAGTTGAAGTGCAAATGGGAGGACATGGGCCTAAGCTAGGAGAAAATTGACATGATGGTAAAATTGCATGACAAGAGAGAGGCCATGAAGGCCAGGGACATGTCCCAAGTTGAAATCCATTTAATAGATGCCAAAAAGATAGAGGTAAGAGAAAATAAATGCATGGCACAAACTACATAGAGGAAGGTTAGAAAGTTAAAAGTTAGGAAGAGGAAGTAGAGAGAAAGGATAAAGATGAGAAGGATAAGAGGAAGGAAAAAGAAGAAAATGTGGCGTAGGAGGAAATGGCCATGATGGTGAATGAAAGAGATAAGAATAACGTTATCACTAACATAAAACCTAAAGAGGAAAAAGTACCAAAAAAGGTGCCTAGTGCCTCCACTAGAATGGTAGAAGAAGCTATATAATAGGCATGCCCTAGTTAGAAAAGGGTGCCTAAATATGAATAAGGTGATACTGACACCTTACAAAAACTCATAGAAAAAGAATGAGAGACCCTATTAGGGTAAGAGGAGAGAAATATATGCATCAAGGAAGCTTTCACTAAAGATCCTCAACTAGAGGAGGAAATAGAAAAAGGGGAAAGTTCACATAAGAACCCCTATGAGAAGAAGAACAAGATGATGACACTAGAGCCAAATAATGAGAAAAAAATGGACCAAAGGGATAAGTCTAATGATGAACCCATCATAGAGAGAGAAGAGGAGGAAGAAGAATAAGGTATGAGAGGGAGAACTACCTCTAGTGAAGGATAAAAACATCTAGTAGAAGAAGAGGAGTATGAGCCAAGATATAGAAAAGAATCATAATGGGGATTCATTGAAGAAGTGATTTTTACATTATGGAGTTCATGCACCCAAAAACTACTATAACTATAATCTTCTGTCAAATTTATTTTACTCTTAATTGCTACATGGATGAGCCTCAGTTTGAGTTTCCAAAGAAATAAATCTAAAGTTTTGAGAGGCTAGAAGAGGGGCATGACTACTAGTTAGTGAATCTTAGGGATATGAACCCCATGAGGTCATCTAAAGCCCTCCTAAAAATGACCTCTAAAGTGGCATGTAAGAACATTATCAATGATATTTACACCACTAAGTGGAAATCCATTACACTCAAAGTAGAGGAGGAATTAAAGGTAATGAAGATCAAACTCTAGAATCTAGTCAAGCACATAGAAGAGGAGCCATCCCTTTTGGATGGTGTGGATACCTTAGAGATGAAAGAGGTTCATAAATTTTATGTGATGGTAGAGTAGATTCTTCCCCAGATGAAGCTAGTGATAGAGGAGTAAGAAGACCCCTATGAGGTCATAAAAAGAGAGATAAAAAAATCTTTTTTTGGTAGAAGACCTCTTCACCAAACTAGAAGAGGGTGTGGAAGAAGTAGATTTAATCTTTTGGAACTTCACCACACAAATAGTGGTCATCAATGCATGCCTTAGAAAGGTGAAGGAGGAGAAAGATGGCTTAGTTAAACACTCTTTCATAGTGAGTTAGATTGAGCATGTGTAAGTGATGGAAAAGGTTAATGACTTAAGCACCAATCTAAATAACTAAGAACAAGAATTGGAAACCATATTCTATGCCTTTTAAGAAAAGGTGAGTGAGCAAGGGGACATTTTAGATGGTAGGGTAAGGAGAGAAAGGAAAAGGCTTGAAGCCTTCAAAAAAGAACTAGAAAGTATGGATGTGCTTTCCATCAAGGATATATCAACATAAATAGAAGGAAAAATTGAATAGATCAATCTTTATATCCATGGATTTGAAAAATTCAAGGCAGAGCTAGAGAAGGATGTGCCCAATTTTCGTGTGCTAAAGCTACTAAAAGACTAGTTTGGGGTAGATTAACAATTTTATATGGATTAATGTTGGCCCCCTTTTTGTATCTTGCCTAGTGGACCATGCCAACTTGACACATATTAGCACATGGTAATTGTGTAAATTATTTTCTTTTTGAAACCATTAGCACCAGCTAGAAGAATCTTTGGGGATCTTGCACCAGCTACTAGGCAATTTCTTAGCACCCAAGTTTGAAGGAGAATCTCATTGAGTACTTTCATGTGGAGGTTGGAGGGTATGGGTGTAGAGTAGTAGATCCATTATCATAACAACCTCCAACAATATCTCAATATCTAGTAAACACCCATCCCACCTAGCAAGAATTATTTCCTCTGCCTATTTAAATGACATTGAAACTAAAAATAAAGGGAGGTGGTTATGGTTAACAAAGATTTATTGAAATCAAGATCCAACATTAGTATTTTTTAATCTATATGAACTAGGTTATAATCTAAAGTGTATGTCCCAAGATTGCCTATGAACCACTAGGCATGAGTAGTTTTAAAGATGAGCACATGTTTGTTCTCATGTCTTGAAATTTGTATGTTGAAATTATAAATAAATGAAGAATGTTATTGAAGCAATGGGGTGTTGAATATGCATGTATAGTTATCACTATTGTATGTTTGTGAATTTAGTTTTATAAGAATAATGAAATAGTTTCCATTCTTAAAATGTATTGTGGTAAAATTTCCATCCCAAGTCTCTAGTGGCATTGTTGTGCCATATAGTGACTTTGGCATACCTATGAATTAGACCAAGTGTTGAGACTAGTGTGTGTTGAGGCCCTAAGATGCATGTCTAGAGTGATAAATTAAATAATGATCACTTAAACATAAGCCATCCCCATGACTTGAATAAGTCCCTAAATGACCCCTAACTCACTATCCCCATCATCTTTCATTGATAAGAGTTTTGCCTAGCCAGATATGAACTTGCACCATAAGACTTGTACCCTTGAATAGGCTCATGCCTATTGAGCTTACCCAAAATAGCATAGAACCAATAATATACTTAAGATATTTAAAAAGTGACCAATTACCATTGACCCCAAGGTTACACCATGTTTCACCTAGCCTAATGCAAGCCCCATTCCTTTGTTGTTGCACTTTGAGTGAGCACACAAGACTTGTGCCTTGTGTGAAATTAATGTTAGCATAGTAGTGTGTTAAATGTTGTGTGCCTTGGACTTTAACATTCTTGTTCCTAGTTTTAAAAAGTATAAAATTGACCTAGATTGACTTATAAGTGCATGATTAGGCACAAAAGCTAAACCAACAAACTTTTCTACAACAACTCCCTCTTAATCACCTACTTGAATTTATTATGGACAACCTAAATAGGAGGAGGTTCATCTTGGTAATATGCTGCCTCAAATTATAATTTACTAATTAAATCTTCAATGTCATAGATTAAATTGGTGGCATTTTCACTTTTGATTTTTTTCTTATCAATACTTTCATTATGTATTATGACTCTAAACATGGCTGCCCTCACCAGCTGATCATGCTCCAAAGGATTTTTTATTATCTCTTTAGCCATGAGGATGTCACTCTTTGTTTGTTCAATGGCATGAAACTTTGGAGTGTAGAGATTTATCTTTTGAACTTATGCCTTATATTTTTAATTTATACCTTTAGAGTTTCAAGGTCATCCTTCAATGTTTTATAATAATCCATTACCAACCCTATCACCCTATTCCCTTTGGTGACTAGTTTTTTGGCCCAATTATTTGTATATATTCCCATTATGAAAATATATAGATAATTATATCAAATGTGTCTTTATTATAGATTTGAGTGGGAAATTAAGTTAGATGGTTTAGTTTGAATATATGTGTTGGGTCTATGACCTTTCTCAAGGCAGTCATCAACTAGTCTACCTTGTTATTCAACTCATCCTTGTTAGCCTTGTAACTATCCATTTTCTCAAAAAAAGAAACTATGATGTTTTGGACATCATGTTTTAGTCCCTCTTTGGATGGATGAGCAAGGCATACCATGAATCCATTATAATGCCCCACCTATAAATCTTCCTTTTATTTTCCAGGTGGGAAAACTATTATCTCTTCATTTTTCTCCCTTGTTGCATCATAAGAAACTTTGTAAATAGTGTTGGGACCTCTCTTTAGACATTTAGATGTTTCCTATAGACCAAAATCTAGGGTGTTAGGAGATATCATTTGCTTCCTCTTCTTAGATAATTATTGTGAAATCTAACTAGAAGTGGTAGAAAATGAATCATCTCTTATCCCAATAACCACTATTACCTATGAATCTATGATTGAATATGCCTTATTGGTAGTTACTATAATAAGTGTCATATTTACCACTAAATTTTTTTTGAGCCTTCAGATGATGATTTGGATGTATCTACCCCATGTTGTAATCAAATTAACTAAAATGGGGGTGTTTGAATCAATGTACCAAAACCATTCTTTCAATTATAACCAATCATTCATGAACTATGAAAGCAACATTAATATCTAACAATGCATAAAGACCATTCATATGAGAATAACATAAGAAAACACACATTTGAGTGGAAAAACCTCAAGGGGAATAAAATTAATTATGATATTTATAAATGGATTACTATCCTATAATACAAAATATCTAATTTTGTTGAGCACCAACCCTAACAAAGTCAAGCACCCAATTACAAGGAAGTACCAACTCTCTAAGTGACTCAGTATCAACCCAACCACCTCATGTATTTTTATGACCACACTTATAGTACTTTTTATTGTCTAATTTCAATACCTCTTTTTTCTCTCTAAGGCTATATTTTATTTGTGTCTATTATTTACTCATAAATAGGCCTAACCTACCTTGTATATATACCATTCTCATGGACACACACCATTTGGTTAGATACAAAAATTAAAAATATTAGGTAGGAAATATAATAGGTCTTATAACATCTTATGAAATTTATTAAAATGAACTTTTAACCATTTTTGCCCTACAACAACCCAATTAGGCCTCATTTCTCTTTTAGGTCTCATGGAGACCTAATTACATTAGGTCTATCTTATTATCATCAAAGTTTGATTATCTTGGGACCATATCACATTATATAAAAATAAAAACCATTTAATCAATTATAAATATACCTCTAAAAACCTAATCTATGATTTATCATACCTATGTATTTTTTTCATATCATGAAAACTCCTTCAGGATCAACTACCCTATTAGGCATGTGTACCTCAAAAGTCTATCTTGTAAAAATAAAGATTAAATACTCTTAAGATACAAAAATATGAAAAATGTAAATTTTATATTCTTTTCATGACCTTAGGGTCATCACCAAATGTTTTTAACAATTCCACTTAGGAGATAAAGGCTCAAGAACATCTCTGCAACTCACTCACTTAAAACTACCAATTTACCTCAAAGACCAGTCATGGTGACTTAGACCTCAAACACGTATTTAGAAATTTTCCATGAATATTTATGCATGTAAATGGTCATATGTTATTTATATACCATCTTTAGATAAAAGTATCATATGGTCTAATGGAAAATATTGGTCTTGTAGACCAATTTCTTAACCTTATATCACATAGTCTTATTTGAACTAGAGAGATCATTTTATGAGAAATTTTTTCACCATATATACTAACCTAAAAAACTTATTACAAGAATGAAAATTAATGAAAATTAATAAATAAACTCTTCGTACATTTTTTTATTAATATAATATGCTTAGACCCTCAAATCCATCTTCTCATCTTTACCATGGTTTTTCACTATTCACACCATTAGGTTTGTCTATGATTGGAAAATTTGGATAAAAAATTTAGCACACTTAAGGGGTGAAACCTATCCATAAACCATAATTTTTATGTAGTATGAGTATCTATCTTCTTCTTCCATCCAATTAATCTTTGATACTTATACAACATTTGAGAGATACAATAACTTCTTTACAGATAAGCTTGTATCTATGCATTTTGTCTCTCATCTAACTAACCACCACCACCTAGAGGTATTTGGGAGAGATGAATAAATGATAAAATATATTTTATATAAATTTTAAACCATTATAAGCTTTTTCTAACAATATCTTTCATATCTAATCTTTATTAGGGTTTTAAATAGGTTTAACATAGGTTTTGGTGTTAATGATTTTTCATAAAAGGTTTCCCCTTGAATCCAAAACAAATGCCTAGAGATATTATCTAGGAACCTTACCCATCTCTCCTTAACATATAAATTTCCAATGTAGATCTTAAACATTCTAATGAATGTCTAAAAGTTATTTTTGAGTCTTGAGATCTCATTCTGTGAACTTGAGAAGGCCTAAAATAGTGTTTCATGCAATTTTATTCTAAACCTTATCTCAAAATTTGTGAACATGCCTAAAATAATTTATTTTGCATCTTTCCATGCTTATATATGCATAATTTCCTTTAAATTTTATCTTCATACAACATTAGGTTAGATAAGGTCTAAGAGAGGTCTAGATGTAGGCTTATTTTGAAGGTATTACCCATATAGGTTCATATTAAAACTCTCATGAGTGATTAAATGACTCACATACATGTTCAAATAGTTACATACAACCTTAACATGAATATGCTCATTCATATTTATACACATACCTCTTCATGTCATGATTATTCTCATTATTAGGCTTCCTATGTAGCTTTGACATCAATGGCCTGTACCTTCATGAAACCATAAGGCATTATATGCCTTAAAATTATCTCTCTTTAATTTAAAATATCTATTGAGTTCAAACTATCTTTCATGAAAACATCCTTCAATGATAAAACTCTCTCAATTCACCTTATCATATCACACTCTACCAAACTAGGATTAGTCATATTTGAAATCATCCTTCATAAGATGCACCTTTGACATCAATGGAAATGCTCAATAATCTCCCCTTTTTCTTTAATGTCATCCACTGTTATAAACTTATCTTAATAGGCCATTTCTCCTTCATTTTTAAATTTCTCCCCCTTTGACATAAATGAAAAAGAGATGTCTACAACTTCTTGGATCACACCTATTATAATTAAAAACACTCAACACACATGATTATGAGTTTATGAATCATCATAAACACATGCTCCACCTATATTTATGAATAAATTATTGTCACTACTCACATACTCTTGGAGCTAATGAGCCACCTAATCAGCTCCCCCTAAGGACATGGATTGACTGTTATGGGCAACAATTACACCCAATTCCTATCTTATATGTTCAAAAATATCCCTTCTAAGTGACTTGGTCAAAATGTCTGTAATCTAATCATGTGTATAAACATATTCAATTTTGATACTTTGTTCACTTACCTTCTCTCTTAATAAATCATACTTAATGAGAATGTGCCTAGTCCTTGAGTGCATGATAGTAGTCTTTTATATGCTTATGGAACTTGTATTGTCATAATATATAGGGGTAGGACTATCATACTCTACCTTGTAGTATTTTTAAGGTCTATCTCATCCATAATAATTGAGTGAAAAATGAATTTGATGCAATGAATTTATCCTTAAAATTAGATAATGCCATTGATTGTTGTTTCTTGCTTATCTAAGAAAATAGGAACTCACCTAAGAAGAAATATCCTCCACTATTACTCTTCCTATCATCTAGTCTACCTGGAAAATATACATCTATATAAGCCACTATGTTAAATTACTTACTCATAGGATGCCACAACCTAAACTCCATAATCCCCTTGAGATACTTAAGTATCATTTTTATTTCTTGTAGATGGTTTTACTTTGGGTCTAATTGAAACCTTCCCACAAGACCTATTGCTTACATTATGTTAGGTCTAGAGGTTGTAGTCTGTAACAAACTTCCAATCATTAACCTATATGATGTCTAATTGACCCTTGGATACCTATCTTCCTTGATCAACTTACACCCTATGATCATAGGTGTGTTAACTACCTTACAATATTATATCTCAACTTTATTAAACATCTCTCTTATGTACTTAGCTTGTGAGATGAATATACCTCTTTTTAATTTATTAATTTTTAGCCCAAGAAAGAATTATATTTCTCCCATCATGGACATATAAAACTCCTTATTAATCACATTTATAAAGGCCTTATTCATACTCTCATTATTTCTACCAAATATGATGTCGTACATATAGATAACTATAATCAGCTAATGGTCATATTCTATCTTTATATATATATATATATATATATATATATATATATATATATATATATATATATATATATATATATATATATATATATATATATATATATATATATATATATATATATATATATATAACTCCTCTTTTGAATCCTTGATCAAATAGATACATGTCTAATATGGTATATCATGCTCTAAGATCTTACTTTAGACTATACAGAGATGTTTTAAATATGCAAAAATAGTCCTTATTACTTGATAGTGAGAAACCCTTAAGCACTCTATGCACACCTTCTTTTCGATGTTCCCATTAAAAAAGGTAGATTTGACATCCATATAGTACACCTTGAATCCTTTTAATACTTCATATGCTAGGAAAATTTTGATGGCTTCCAATTTTGATACTAGAGAAAATGTATCCTCAATGTCTACCCCTTCCATTTAGGCATACCATTTGTATACTAATCTATCCTTGTTATTAGTGACTTCTCCATATTCATTAAAATTATTCCTAATATCCATTTAATGCCGATGACATTCATGTCTTTAGGACTAGGAACTAGTTCCCAAGTTTCATTATTTTATATTTGGTCTAACTCATCATTCATAGCACCTATCAAAAACTTGTCTTTGCCTACTTCTATAAGGTTTTTAGGTTAAATATTAGACAATAGAGTAACATTATCTTGATTCAGGTTACTTACCATCCTTATTATTATTTACATACCTGCATCCTTATTTCCAATGATTTATGATTTAGGATGATATATTTGAATCTATATTGAGGGACCTTTTGAGTCTTGTCTTTCCTTAACTTCTCCTTCTTCCTCATCAATCTATATTATTTCCTCTTCATTATTGAAGTCTAGTTTTTTTGATTTATGCTTTGAATATGAGTGTGATTTCTTTGTCTCATCAATCTTCACATAGGTGCTTTCCACTATCTTATACAACCTATTGTTATAACATATATAGGCTAAGCTTACTAATTAATACCCTAAGAATATACCTTCATTAGACATATAATTAAAATTACCTAACTCTTCCCCATCTTTTTTGATGAAGCATTTACTTCCAAACATTCAAAAGTGTTCCACATTACTAGGTTTTCCTTTCCATAATTCATAAGGAGTCTTATTTTCATTAGTCCTTATATGTCATATATTAAAAATGTAAATTATAGTGCTCACTAACTCTCTCCAATATCCATAAAATAATCTAGATTCATTTATCATAATTCTTGCCATCTCTTGAACTGTCCTATTCTTTCTTTCCACTACCCTATTTTGCTAAGTTGTCCTAGTTACTGAGAACTATCTCCCTTATCCCATGGACCTCAAAAAAGTCATCAAAGTCATTAGACCAAAAATATCCTCCTATGTCATAACATAGAAACTTGATCTTCCCATTCTTCTCATTCTCAATGAGAACCTTAAATGCCTTGAAATTATCAAGTGATTCTAAATTTTCTTTCAAGAATGCTACCCAAGTCATTCTTGTGTAGTCATTTATGAGTAACATGAATTAGTTATCTCCTTAAATACTTTAGATTCTTGTAATCCCATATATATTAGTTTACATTAAATCCAAAGGTCATGTAGTAGAGTTCTCCTTGGACTTGAACTTTCTTCTAATCTTCTTACCCTATTGACATGCCTTATAAAGTGTGTTTGTTGGTTTGGTGATCTTAAGTATGTTATTCACAAACTTGTTAGTGATTATCATGACCAGATTATCAATTTTTAGTGGCCTAAACTTATATTCCATATCCAAATTTCATCCATCTTGGTCATAAATCATATCTCCTTCTTTATCTCAGTCAAGACATATAGATTATTCTCAGTCCTCTTAGCATCGGTAATTATCCTTCCTTAGTTGGCTATCATTATCTCATGAAATTTTTCATGAAGGTTAGTGTGTTTCCTTGGTTTCACATTTGACTTACACTAAGTAGGTTATGTTTCAAACCTTACACATACAACACATTCTCTATCTAGGTCTTCCCATTGTCCAAACTCAAGATATCCTTGAAAACTATGTTGGTAAATGTGTTATATCCAAATATCACTATTCATACAACATTATTCTTTAATGATATAAAATTTCTCTTGTCCCCTATCATGTGGTTTGAGCTATTTTACTATGTTTTGTGTTATTTTCTTTTAATTTTAAAATATAATTAAACTCAAAGAAAAGGAAAGGTGTAGATGAACCTAGGTTTAGTTGCATGCTTAGTGATCCAAATGATGCGAAGAAATCCTCTTTATATTGGGAGGAATAACCTAAAATAAGAATGAATCTATAAGTGAGATTGATTAGTAAGATAGGAGGGTGGATTTTCTAGCAAGTGATAGATCTAAGAAGAACAATAATTCATTGAAAGGCTATCAATCCATTCATTTAACAAGTTAAGTTTTAAAAAATGATAATAAATGCCTGCATAAAGTAACATAAAGTACTCAGTCATAATGAAATATATGATTTTCAATAGAAAATGAGTGATTTTTAAAAAAATGACATTAACTTATTCAAACCTAATGCTACAATGCTAAACCTTGATTCAAAAAATTACTTATAATTTTATGTTGTGATGGAAGTTAAAAATCTAGATTTTGGGTGAGGGTTGATGGCTAATTTTAACTTTCTATTTTTGGGAAAAGGAATTATATAGAGACTAATTCCAATAACTTTGTAACCGATACTAGTTAAGGGTAACCAATGTTAGTCAAGGGATAACCAATGTTGATTAGGGGATGACCAATGTCGATCACTATGTGTTTGTCATAGTTCTAGTTTTGGGAATAAATAGACTTTGGACTAGTTGTGGAAGGGTTTTATGGGTTGTTTGGGGTTTTTTTAGGGTCATGAAGATAAAATGGGGTCTCAAAGATATCAAACATATGGATTTGATACTAAAATGACTAAGAAAGGTCAATGGGAATTTTATGGACAAGAGGGTGTTTACAGTTGCAGAACTCAAAATCAAAAGAGAATATGGGAAAGATTGAAATTGATTTCAAGTAATAGACTACAAAGACTAAATAACTAAACTTATAATAAGTGCATGATGGTTAGTTTTTGTTGGATTTGTTGGCATGGGGATGACCTAAAGTTGAGTGTGAGTAACTTGAGAGCCTAGAATACAATGGATATAATAATAGTTCTTGAGTCCTAAATATTGATGAGATGAAACACTTGTTGATCTTTAGGATATCTCTCTAGTTTACTAAGAAGCTTATATTCACATGCGACTTCTAGTTATTGCTCAAATGTTTCCACTCCTAAGAAAGGTTTTAGGGATTACCTTTAATAACTAACATCAATCCTAGTTAACTAGCATTGGTCGAAGGATGACCAATGTCGATTAAGGTATAAATAGTCAAAGTTTCCACAAATAGCCATTTGTACTTAATTATGGCCATTAAGACCCTTGGAAGTTGTCTAATATTATTTAAGGTAATATAGGCATGTGGGAATAAATGGTCTAAGAGGTTAATACATTAAATGCTAAGGTAATAAATGGTCTTAAGGATAGATGTCACTAAGTTATCCATGGGTTTGGTGAGGGTGAGGTGTAAATAAGATTAATTAGCTTAAATAACTAATTAATTTACCTAAATGTGTATAAAGGGGTAAATGGGTGTTTTTAATGGGTTATAAGAAATATTGTAACCTGAGGGAGCT
This sequence comes from Torreya grandis, assembly GCA_037957365.1. NCBI lineage: Eukaryota > Viridiplantae > Streptophyta > Pinopsida > Cupressales > Taxaceae > Torreya > Torreya grandis. The sequence continues at coordinate 242,023 of JARHVA010007485.1, read as the reverse complement.
AAGAGGGTTGAAAGAAGTATTTTTCAACTACTAAAACTACTGGTGTGGTTTTATAATGTTTAAATTTTGACCCTTTTAATTACATAGGTTATATTAACAAGATGTAAAACAAAAACAAATGGTGTAGTGGAGATTTGGATACCCCAAGTATGGGAGGAGGTGTTCTACCTCAAACTAGGAAATGATGAGTTGAATATGATGTTGGGTTTGGGTTTTAAAAGTGGGTAAGTGGGTGGTAAAGTGGTTTGTTAGGCATAAAATCATAAAAATGGTGCACAAAATGAAATGAAGTATAATTTTATAAATTGTACTGAGATGAGGCTATCATAAGTGAAAAAATTGGTAAGTAAGGTTTCATTGAGGAGGATAAGTGATAAGTGAATCTAGCCATAACATGAATAACTAATATGGGTTGCATTTATAAAATAAAGTCTTCATGTTGAGGTACCTATGTTCATAGGGAGCTAAACATAGGGTGATCCTAAGAAGATGAAATAGGTTACAAGTGTCAGAACTATAAGTGGGCATATTTTTAGGCACTTAAAGGGATAAAATCAAAATTCACTCACATGTGTAACATTATGAATCATGGAAAGGTAGTCTAAACATTCAAAGTGACCAATTCAAGGTTGGCATAAAAAGGTGAGCAATTAGCTTGAGTGACAAAGTGGATGGAAATTGGTGGATGGATATAAAGGATAATAGGGTAATAGTTAAGTTCATGCATAACAACTAGATGCAAAATGTGTTGTTACAAGGTGTAAAAGGATATAATTGGCTGGAAAGGGGTCTAAGGTTAAGGGTAGGGTTTGTGGTCTAAAACCCTAAATTTATCAATCAATACTAGTTGATAGAAGGTGAGATTGATTAATGTTGATTGTCCCAACCCCAAGGGCGACCAACATTAATCACTAACCAAACCCTAGAAAAGGGGGTTGGTAACCATAAAGGTCAAAGCTAAAGTTGCTTTATTTTTTATTACCAATTATATTTTAGAAAAAATGAGTGGAGCCAAAAAAATGGGTGTCCAATTTGATTGAGAGTGATAAGTGAGTTATACATAGGCAAGTGGCAGTGGGATATTGTTGGAGAGGGTGACAAGTGGGTAAACTATGGGGAGCAAGTTTGGATAGGGATAATCCAATATATAATGAGATAGAGGAAAAGGATAGTGTGGAGGGAAAATGTTGGATCAATAATGTGTACCACCATGATGGTGGTCACAAGATGAGGTAGGAATTCTACATGTTTTGTTTTGGAATTTTGCTTTGTATTTTTAACAATAGTTGGATAGATTAGTGTGTGGGGATAAGAAGGGGAATTAAATGTTTTAGTGAATTAATCATGTATATAGGGTAGAGGGGAGGGTAATACAAAGGGATTGGATTATGAAAGAAAAGGTTAGAGATAATAGTCAGGTGGATTTGGGGTTAAAATAGGGTTTAATAGCTCAAAATTAACACATAATGATTGGCATCAATCACTGTTGATTGATGTTAGTTGATAGGGATCTGGTGTTGATTAAGACTCAATTGACATTAGCTTAATAAGGAAGCTAGTGTTAGTCAAGAGTTGACTAAAATCAATCCAATAAGGAACCAGTGTTTATCAAATGTTGATCGATGTTAGTCTTTGGTTAAAGGGTAGGGGGAAAGAATGTTAAAAGTGTGGTAAAATATGCACAAATAAAAATGAGTAGGTTGGGTTGGTTAAGTAAATTATTAGGCTAAGTTATAAAGGGTACAAGTCTTAAGATAGAAAACTAAGAGGAATTATATATTATATTAGATAAGGGTTTTTGACAAGCAGAAGGATCCTAGCAAAATTTAAAATAAGATTGATGGTGTAGGCAAAGGATAAACACAAGTGAGTGCCTATGTGTATTAACTAGGGTAGTATATGTAAAATGTGTGTTAGTTTTTTAAGGTGAAAGTTAAACTAATTCATATATCTAACCTTAGAGGTGATGACACTATTAATGATGTCGGATCAGGTATTGTTACTTCTCAAGGAGGTACATCAAGATATGAATGGGTTTGAGTGGGCTCATATGATGGTGGTGGGTTTAGGTGGCATATGGAACTATCGATGCATGCCTCGAGACATAGCTATGTTGGTATCCCTCATTGAGAGATGGGACCCAACTAACAACACATTATTATTACTAACATGAAAACTTATCATCTTTTTGGAGTATAATCATAGGATTTTGATACTACCCATACAAGGTCGAGTAGTGGAGTTGATTCATAGTGAGGAGTAGGATGTGTAGATGGACCTATTATATGGAAAACACATAGTTGAGGCTCGATGGCATGGTGGGGGATTATACTTTAATGATATTTATCATATGGATATTGAGGTTAAATGATTGATGACTATGAAGATGATAGTAATCACCTATTATGCATTTCCTGACTCTAGTGGTGGGATATTTCCCTAGCATCTCATAGGCATTTTAGTGGAGATGGTTAAGGATCAAACATTATATGTATGGGCACTGACATTGTTGGTTCATTTTTATCTATAGCTATGGGGATACCAAGTATATAGATAATATGGGATGAGTGTATACTTCCTAATCTACCATTGGGTATATGAGAATATTACTATGTTATGACCAATTGGAATAATGTGGATGACATGGCACCAGGCATGATTCAGAGTTGGGTTTATGAGGTGGAGATCAGATATGGAGCTACCATGGGTAGGTGGGAAGGTTCAAGCTTTGGAAAATTTTAGGTAGAGGTTAGATGTGTTGGTTGATGGGGAGGTTATCTAGAGATAATACATAGGTTTCCCATCATGGAGGGGGTTGAGTACATAGATATTTTATTTATATAATATTAAATAGATATATGGGAGGAGGGAACATGAGATAGAGTTGATCCATTTTCATCATGTGAGGTTACAATATGGATTGGTATAGGTTGTCCTAAGAGTATTCTTGAGATATAGTCACAAGGATGTAGAGGAACCATTACCTCTACCACAACCAATAGAAGAAGAACAACTATATGAGGAGCTACCAACTCTTTCAGTAGTTGATGATGATAGGGTGACTCCTAATTGCATTACTTGGTAGTAGGGATAAAAATATACAATGGTTGGGATAATAGAGGATAGGGTCTAGATGTCAAAGGCAATGGTGGATAGTAGAAAGCTAAACATATATAGATAGAGGAGGATGAGGAGGTACCAATTGAAGAGGATGCACATGATGTATAAATAATTACTAAAAATAGGAATATTATGAGAGAAGCAGTAGCTACCTTACATGCATCTCTGATGTCCATGACATAAGAGAGAGACATGGTAAAAGGATATATAGTGGTGAGGACCCAAGAAAGACATAGTATCCATGCATAGCTATCCACCATCACCCAAGAGAGAGATTCTACACAAGGATAGCTAGCAGTGGGGACCCAAGAGAGAGATAGTCTCTAGGCATAGCTAGCCATTATCACCTAGGAGAGAGAGATTTTGCATGGGGATAACTAGATACTATCATTCAAGAGAGCGATTAATGATAGGCATATTTGACATTAGTATCAGCTAAGTGGGAGACTATGAGGTAGTCAAAAGTATGAACATAGAGTGGAGTAGCTATGGGACCACCTCAAACCATCCCAATGATGAGATGTGCTATGATAATAAAGGAGCTGAGATATTATGAGAGACAAATTATTAATAGTCTTCTAAATGTGGCATAGTACATAGAGTACATAGTATAGTGAGTTAAATATAAGATTCATAGTAGTACTACACCTAGTGGTGGTATAACAAATTTAGGGGCATAGACAAGGTAGAGAGATGGATAGGATCTTGGGGATAGTAGTTTCATTACACCATACATTTATTATATTTTTTATTATTATGATTTTTATTTTGGCCTATGAGATGATGTATCAATATATATATATATATCATTTTTAGAGAGACATGGACATTTTTACACACACACACACACACACACACACACACACACACACACACACACACACACACACACACACACACACACACACACACACAGAGGTGTGTGTGTGTGTGTGTGTGTGTGTGTGTGTGTGTGTGTGTGTGTGTGTGTGTGTGTGTGTGTGTGTGTGTGTGTGTGTGTGTGTGTGTGTGTGTGTGTGTGTGTGTGTGTGTGTGTGTGTGTGTGTGTGTGTGTGTGTGTGTGTGTGTGTGTGTGTGTGTGTGTGTGTGTGTGTGTGTGTGTGTGTGTGTGTGTGTGTGTGTGTGTGTGTGTGTGTGTGTGTGTGTGTGTGTGTGTGTGTGTGTGTGTGTGTGTGTATTCAAAATATTGTTTGAGATATGATGTTATTGATGTTTATTTGTGATGTTATGGTTGATTTATGTTTATTTATTTATGATTTTATGATGTTTATGATGTATTGATTGTTTAAAAAATTTCATGTCAGTAGGTGTATGCTTGACTTAACTTATCAGATGTGGATTTTGAGTTAATGAATTAATGCAATCCCATCCTTAGATACATATGTGATTTGGAAAACATAATGGGTTGATTCATTTATCTAGTTTAGAGAAATGATTAAATGTTTCTTGATTCATTCATGATAAAAAGTTTTTATGAATTTTATGTGATATAATATATTTAATTTATCCATGATTATAATCAAGATTGCTTATATAGATGAGATGTTATAAAATTAATATGAGATGTTGATTTGATAATGTATGACGATGTTATGTGATGAATAATTTAGTTGACTTATGATTTGTTTATGAGTTGATTAATATTATTTAATAATGATAATTATAATGAATATGATAAATATAATGTTCTCATGATAATAAAAACACCTAAATGAATGATGTGGATGGTTAGTAAAATGTGAAGATGATATAATAAACACATAATGTTCTTAAATGTGTTTAATGTGATGATGCCAATTATTTGATTAAAATGAAAGATGGTTTAAAATATTTAAAAAAACACCTTAATCATATTAATTAATTTTGGTTAAAATGCTATATGTAAGAAGAGGAAAGAAATGAGTGAATGATATTAAACAATCAAAATACAAATGTCTTAAAGAATGTATCAACAAGTAGGTATGATGAAGGAGACACGGTGGTTTTTTATTGGGAAGGCCCAAAAGAGTAAGATGGATTGGATTATGAACATAAGCATTTCTTATGCTTTGTATTAGAATTCATTGGTTGTTAATAAATGTTTTCATCATGTAGTATCAATTAAGATCAATATTCCTCATTTTGTGGAAGGCAAAAAATAATATGGGTGATAGTGGAACCTTCTTGTGAGGATAGTTTCCCTTACTATCGGTGACCAAACATCCATTAAAAATAACTATATGTATTTTTTGGTGTAGACTAATCGATGTAAGAAGTCTAATATTGAATTTTGTGAAAGTTGATTATAGCTTTCATATATAATTTTTTGTTTTTTTGAATTTCGGCTATGGATCCTTTAGATGAGAATTGTTTTTGAGAGGTTGGTGAAGCTTCTCAATCCAAGAATCTTCCATGTGATTTCTTATTTTGTGAAATTTTTGACATAGACATCCTTCAAAGGAGTGGTATAATATTTTGATATGTTTTACTTGGATAACTATCCTTCAAGGGAGTAGTTTATTTTATTTTAACCAATTCTAATTTATTTTGGTAGTTATCATTCGAGGGAGCAGTTTACAATGCTAGATATTACCCATAAGATATATTATTTTTTATTTTTTCATTTTTATTTTATTTTTTTAGAGATAAAATTTATTATAATGGCCTATGTTTTACCTTTATGAAGGCAAAACTATAACACAATAAGGTGAATAGTGGGTGAGAAGATGTTTTAAGAGACAATGACCATGGGAATCCATCTTATAAGGGATGAAAAGTATCCATGAGAATCATGCCATGGGTAGAGCCATGCTACCCAAATTTAGGAATTAGGCTAAAAATTGTTATGGATAATCACACAATTCTTTGATTTAATCAATTGTCCTTAGAGTAAGGGGATGAAGATGATAATTTCATAAAATAAGGGATGAGCTTAAGCTAGATAGAAGGTGATGTAGAACTTGTTTTAACAAAAGAATGGATGTAGTTGAGAAGCATTGAAGGGATTAGGTTATGGTTTCCCTTCAAGAGAAGATAACTAGTAAGCTCCTAACCCATACTAAATCATTATGATAAATGGTCCAAGCCAATTGAAAAAAAACATGCCCTCATTGATTCTTTCCATGTTGGTTACGTGTTGATTTTAATTTAAGATAAGGTATCCAATATTGAATTATCATTTTCTTAGGTGTTTTTTATAATCACACTTGATTTAATCTTGATATACATGAATATGGTTAAGCACATCTAAATGATGCTCATCAAGTAGATCGAGTTAGGCTAGACATTCTTGATGATAATCACCTTCTAATATGATATCTATTAGGGATATACAAAGGGATGACATTTTTAATTTTAGAGGAAAGATAAGAATTGCTCTAAATATAAGTAATAAAGTGTTGGAACTCATAGGTGTTTGAATACTAGTTTACTATGCCCATAGGGTGAAGGAAATGTGTAAGTGCCAATCCTTACCTAATTCATTGACCACTTTGGTTAGCATTTTAATTAGCATTTTTTTAGATCCTTTTGTTTATCCATTAGCTTGTGGATGATATGGAGATGAGAAACTTAACTTAATTCCAAATCTGTTGTAAATATTTCTTACTTTTATGTTTTTAGATGATTTCCATTATCGGTGATGATTTTATGTAGAATACCAAAGTGGCAGATGATATGATGGTTAATAAAGTTGACAATATTATTAACTTTGGTAGTGATGAGGGGAATATATTCTATGCAATGGTGAAATAGTATATCACAGAGATAATATACTAATGTCTTTGAAAATAATGGGGGTTGATTTCATCATTGTTATCTAATCCCCACTAAGAAAAGGGACTTAAATCCTTAGAAACATAGAGGCCATGACTAAGAATGTGATGTAAGTTAGCATGTTGTTAACACTTTAAACACATATTAACATAATCAAAATAGTCTTGGTTGAGTGTAGGGCAATAGTAGACAATGTTAAGAATGTGTTTAATGATAGCTAAACCACTAAGGTGTCCTCAACAAATTCCATCATACATCTCTTTGATTATGTGAGAGATTTCATGACTATGTAAGCATCTAAAAAGAAGACCATCAAAGCCTTTCTTGTATATAATTTCCATTAGTATGGTATAGTGAGAAGTAATTTGTATAAAATGTCATTTTACATTTATAGAGAGTTTGTAAGGGATGATGGCTAAGGTAAGGTAGTCAAAGATTCACTTATACCAAATATTCGTTTGGTCTTCTTCCACACTGAAAATGGAAGGGAGGTTTTACTTGGTGTAAAAGGGTTCATTAAGGTAATCGATGGTGACAAAGATTTTATAATCAAAAGGTGTAGATGAAATTTAGGAGGTAAGAGAAGCCATGTTATCAGCAAATGTGTTCATCAAACATGGAGTGGCTTAAATAAGGTAATGTTCAAATGATGTCAATAATATATTTACCAATTATTTTTATTTTTTTATAACATCATTTATACATTGGTAAGAACCATTTATTTATTTAACCATAAGTTTGGAGTCACCAAAAATAATGATCGATTTAACTCCCAAGGATAAAACTATTTAGAGACCTAGAACTACAGCATCATACTAAACCATGTTGTTGGTGAAATCAAATTAAAATTTGAATAATAAGGGAAAAGGCTGACCTTTAAGAGGGATAATAATGATTCCATAATCCACACCACATTGACATTTTTATCCATCAAATAGCATGGTCATTTTATAATCAATGTCTTCTTGAGAGAGAGTTGTGATGGACTCATTAGGAAAATCAAGGTTAGAAGTTTGGTTGTTGGTTAAAGGAGCTTTAAGAAATTGATCACCAATGATTTTACCTTTTAATAACTTTTACTAAAGTAACTAAAGATATAAATCAGCTAAAATCATGATCCATCTAGCCATATGCTGATTTTCATATGGATTAGAGTGCATGTACTTGAGGGGGTCAGTGTTTGTGATAGAAGTTTTGTGGTAAAGGAAGTAGTGACAAAGTTTGGAAGCCATAAAAGACCAAGGAAAGGGAAAATTTATCTATATGTGTATAATGAGTCTCATACTCTATAAATGTTCAACTTATATATTATAGTACCTAATTTTATGTTGAGCATCATGATGTGTAAACATGGAACATAAAGAATAGTTTGTGGCAGAAATGTAGAGGTATAAGGGTTGGTCCTCATTTGAAGGGATAAGAATAGGTGTGGAAAGAAGTTATTATTTTAGTTATTCAAAGGCATTTTGACATTATTATTTCCACTTAAAGGAGATATCCTTTTGAAAGAGGTGATGAAAGGGTTGATATCTATCATATAATTAAGAGATGAAACAATGAATGGATTAAAGCTTCCCTTATAGACTATGGATTTGATTAAGGTTAGTTAGAGGAGGAATGTTGAGAATTTATTTAACTTTACAAGGATCAACCTCTATTCCTTGGAGATAAATAATAAATACAAGAAGTTTACTTGACAAGACCCTAAAGATGCATTTCTTTGGGATAAGGAAAACATGAAAGTGGATAAGACATCCTAAGATAACCTTAAGTATTTCTAAATGGTATTTATAACATATTTAAATACTAAGTAGGTCATCTACATTGTCTTCCATGTTTTTATGGATGAGGTCATGAAATATGTAGGTCATAGACCATTGATAGGTTATACCAGCATTCTTTAAACCAAAAGGCATGAACCTATAGTATAAATTTACCCATGGGGTGATAAAGATAGTTTTATGTTGATCTTCTAGGGTGATCAAGATCTTGCTATAAATTGAGAATTCATCCATAAGAGATAATATATCATGGTTAATAGCTAGATCAATAAGATGGTCAATGCTTGGCAAAAGATATTCATGTTTTTGACAAGAAAGGTTAAGTTCATGAAAATAAATGCAAATACAAAGTCCCTTTATTACTTTGGTGATAGGAATGACATTCAATACCCATTGGGGATAATCAATGTGTTGGATAAAGTTTATGAATAAGAGATATTGAAGCTCCTCTTAAATATTAAGGGCAATGTGAGGGTGAATATTTATAAGTTTTTGCATGACAAGCTTAGCATTGAGGTTGTTGATGATGTTGTGGATGGCTATGGAAGGGTCAATTCTTGGAATATCACTATAAGACCAACCAAATGATATGATATGACCATGCAAAAAAGAAGAGAAACATTGATGCTATGTGGAATCTAAGGATTGGCTAATTTTAATAATTTAGGGCTATCTTGAGTGCCCAAATTGATGTCAATGGTATCTTCATTAAACATGGTTGATGTCTCAGGAATAATGGATTTATAAAAGGAGGAATAATAAACACCAAGATAGGTGATAAGGGAATCATCATCCTGACACTAGATGGTATTAATGGTAGGAGAATCATCTTCTGCCATCTTAGGATGAGTTAGAGGAATGGTTCTAGTTTACCCATCCATTTTATAGGTTAGGGGTCATAAACTAATCATATTAATAAAAAAAATTAGGGGGATGGAATTGAGACCATCAAATTTTAAAGGAGTTGGTGAGGACAAGGTTTCTTCCTTAATGATTGTGATGGAAGGTGGGTTTGTTGGCTCTTCTAATGGGATGAATCCAAGATCATGTCATTCACTATGATTTTTAGTTTTCCATGGGAGAAGCTTGTGTGGTTAACATTCATAATGGCCCAAACTAAATCCTTTCTAAGCACACCAATGAAGGCATGTTTGGGAAAACTTTGGTTTATCTAAGAAAGATAAATAAGAGGTTAATGGTTTAATAGAAGAGGAGGAATTAGAAGTTGAAATTATTTGATCAATTCCCCCATAGATAAAATTGGTTTGGTAGTTGGGAGGACTAAAAGGAATGATTGTTCCAATGTTAGAATGATAGCTAGGATACTGATCAATGTTTATGTAATCTTGGGGAGTAGGAAGGACATCTAGAGTAAATAGGTGATACTCCCCAAGTGAGAGACATTGAAATTTTGACTCTAAGGCATTTTTTATATGTATTTTAGAGGAAGGCATGGATGAGATTGTAAAATCTTGGTTGATTGAAGATGAAGGGGATGCATCCTTTAATGGGATGATAAAATAACTATGGTGGTAGGTAATATTTAATGACTTGAAAGGACTAAGGATGGATGGAATGACATGAACATGACCCTCACTTTCAAACATGAGGCACTTATTAACCAAATTTGACTTTTTAGACAAATTAGGGAACCTATAGGTAAAAACTTGACATTATATGTCTATAGGTGGTGTAATATGAGTTTCATTTTGTGTATTAAATTTTAATTAATCACAAATTATGTTATATTGGCCTTGTTCAATTAGTTTTTATGTCTATTTATCATTTTGGGTTATTTTAGGTGTCAAAACGTTGTATTTAATGATTTTTATAGGTTTATTGGTAAATTTTAAGGTTAAAAAAGATTATTTCATGCCACATGTGTCCTCTTAAGTCTTAAAAAATTGAAATAACTGAAATATGGTAGGTTATGTAGAATAAAGGGAAATTTTCTTAAGGAAAAAATGAGTCTAAAACTTGTACAACCTCCTTGGGAAGTGTGCCACATGTAAAATGATCGATAAGTTCCCCTTAAGCTTCCCAAATATTATTTTCATGTTTGGTTTGATCTTAAAGTTCCATTTATTTCTCAAAACCATTCTACTCACTTTTAACCCTTTTTGGCAAACAAAAGTGACTTACAGGTTTTTCTTGGTACAAACATCTCAAGAGGTTTTAGATCAAATGCCTTGGGGAGGTTGTATAAAAATTAGGTTCATTCATTTTAATATAATTAGTTTTAATCTTTATCACATGTGCCTTACGAACCATTGCTAACAAGTTGATTGTGCAAATATGCTTACTAATCGATGTACCATATAGGTTTTGCCTTGGTTTGAAGGATTTCATACAATATATCTGCTTATGTTGGTTCCAAATGATTTTAAATTCCTCCTCAAATGTTACTCATGATTTTTACAAATTTCAAGTTGATTTCATGACTAAATCATCTCATATTGGTAGATTAGTCTCATTTGGATGATAAGTAGGTTTCCACTATGTGTAGAGTTTCTCATGATTTGGGAATGGTTCCAAAGAGTTACAATAGGAAAATCATCATGTATCCAATCATATTTTAGATTCTCCATTCATTTTATAGTTTTGAAACACCATGCTTGGATCAAGTTTTTAGTCTTGTTATGCTCATAATCAATCCTTTGCTCAAGTTCATTTGTAGCCATGGTAAAACATGTGTGTAAAATATCACTAGCATGTCCATGAAGGTGTTTATTAGCTATATTGAGGATAAACATATTATTAGATAAATAACATAAAATAAAAATCCTCCACTTTGAATAATAAGGGACTACATTTGTACTCCAGTCATACATATAGTCCAGAATGTATCTACAAGTTTTTCATTAGGAAATATCATGTTGAGCAAAGGCTGTTAAAACTAGTTTTAGGATCCTTATGATGAAAAAAATTGGTTTTGAATATTGGTTAGGACTTATGGCTACTCATAAGATACAAAAATTCATATTGTCTATCCCATGACCACTATCTAAACATAGTCTACCATTAAGCACCACCTATAGGTGCCTTTATAAGAGTTTCATGTGTGAAATAAAGGTTTAATAGTTTTTTTAAATATTTGAAATGAATTAAAGTGAATTTTAAATCTTTTATGAGACATAAATTTTATACTAATAACCTAAACCTTATCTAATACCTACAATCTTCATTTATTGCTTGCATTGTGGGATGATCACCTAGAGGAGATCTTAATAGAGAGCTAAAGACCCCATTTGGAGGTGTTGAAACAAATGTCAAAGTTCATCTTAAGACCTCAAACGTTGTAATAGACCCTAACATATATATTTAGAGTGATATATGGTTATATAATTTTGAAATAAACCTCCAAGGACTTAAGGACTATTTCAGACCATTTGTCCCTAAAAAGGTAAAATAGAGGTCAAGGGACTTATTGTGAATACCATAAATCTTGGCAGTGAAGGGTTTTAAGACATATAGATAGGTTGGTTTCGTTTCCCCTGGCATATAATAGGTCCCTAAAAAACATTAAGGTCAAAATGCCAATACAAGGTGGGAGTTGCTAACCCTCAAAGTGGCTTTAAAAACATTGAATTCTTTTAATATTGTCTACATGCCTATGACCAAAAGGAGACCTTTTTCACCAAGGTTGAAAATTGAACATTAATTCCATGATTATAAGTTTATAATGGTTAATGGGACCTTAATTGAGCTAATATATCATCGTAAGGAGATGGAAGTGTGTGTTTTAGACACCCATAGCCACCTAAAGTCCATACACATGCTTGAATTAACACCTATAGCTAGGAAGAAGGTTAGTGTCTTAGTCAAGGTATTTGATGGTGTCTTAGTCCATAAAAATTGAATATAATGTGTATGATAGTTAAAATATGTTTTTGTGACCAAAAAAGTGTTCAATGGAGGACCACACATATCATAAACACCTTAGTTGAAGCCTGACAAATTGTACATAGGGGTGTCTCAATTGCAAGTAGTGGAGGGCATAAGTGTGATCAAAGGTGTAATTTGAAGGCCAAATGGAAGATTGTATTGATAATTAAATCATGTTGAAAAATTATACAAGGACATTATGACTTTAAAAAACTTTTGAATATGTGAGTAAACCTACACAAGATTCGTGAACCACTGTATACACCTACAACTGTGTGCAGTCATGACTAAACAATGAGCAATTTTGAGGAGTAAAGGCATTGGTTGTGTATATTGAAGTAAATAATGGGTAAAAGAAATTATAAATTACTATGTAAGAATTTATTTAGGGTTTTTTAAATGATCCAAGCTAAATTCAAGATAAGAACACCTACAGGTGCCCATCCCTTACATAAAAGAGCATATTCAGGGTTTGGCACACAATTTGAGAACTCAAGGTGTATGAGGGCTATAGGTGAAAACCTAATAATATGAATGGATTTTACATATATAAAGAGTGTTTTTAGAATAAAAATAATACTATATCATGTTAAAATAGGCAGATAAAGGACTCCAATATTACAACATATAGTCCATTATAAGAACCCTACACAGTCTACACTCCAAGAGGTCTATCATGGAAATTGAGGAGGTTTCAGGATCTAAATACCTGATAAAGGTATAAAATTTGGTATATTTTTTTAATATTTTTATTAATATCCACAACCACTCAATTATTATGATCAAATAGGGGAAGTGCCCTCTATTTTGTCTTAGACAGAGGGCACTTTCCCCATTCATGACACCTACAAATCTTGAGAGATGGGTAAGAAGAAGCTAGAAGCTACTTGGAACTTGAGAAAATGTTTTGGAGGTTTAATAAAAAAATAAAATAATATATAATACCAATCATACAAGGATAGAGATAAACAAGATGGCCTAAACCCTTAGAAATGCAGTCAAGCCTAAAGGCAAGATTATGGCCAAGAGGGCAAAAGGAGAACCACTTCCTTTTATAGCATGAGACATGTTTTCAAACTTATTTTATAATGTTTAAGAGGTAAATATGATTTTTTTTATCCTATTAGGTATGGAAAAACATCAATAGGGTCATTTGTGCTCGGAACTTATAGATAAGAATACTAGGCACATTAAGACCTAGTGTCCAAATGAGGAGTCAGTCATAATCCTATCATTAGATATAGGTTATAACCTATGTTAACATGTTTTTTTGATAACATAAGATTTTTTTAATCCATTGGGAAGAATGGGAATCATTCAAAAGGCCATTTTTGGTCCAAAACCAATTTAGACATGCAATAATGGAAGAAACAAGCTCAAATAGGTCACATTCAAATGCTTGCATCTTCCATGAGGCTTTGCATGGGGGAAAAATGAGTTTAGGGAAGCTAGGAGGAGTCTTAAACAAAAAAATTATTTAATTTTATCACAACTCAAATGTTATTTTTTTATGAAACAACCTTAAGAGGTCAAACTACTAAAAACCCCTTCCAAAACCCTTACAAAGACATGACTGGGAAAATGAGCTTCAAAAGTTAATATAATGGACTGTTTTGAAAATAATAATTACTTTAGGTTTAAATTTACTCCCTCATTATACGTTACATTCTTTTTTTCTATATGGAATTATATATATGGGGGTAAAAATATGGGTTTTCTCATAATTTTATGTGTTTGTTAGGTTTTAGGAGGTTGCAAGAGTCAAAAATAACATGGATGGAAATATTAATACTTAATATAACTCAAAATATCACTATAATTCCTTGTAAAAACTCCTATGTGTCTGAACTAGGTACTTCAACTTAGCCAATCAAAACTGGCATATTGGACAAACTAGTGAAAAGTGCAAAAACTTTAATGGGATGTCTTATTAAGGTGTCCATGATGATTATAAGGAAATATACAGAGTAAAAAAATTTAATTAAATAAATTTTATTTATTTTCATGGGAAACTGATTCCAATTTTGAGTACAAGTGTGCAAGGTATATGGAAGAGTAGTTTTCTAGACAATAGATGATGATTGCTCCTTTATAGGTGATTCTAGATGACCATGCCTACGAAAAATACATGGAGAGTAATTTTCAATGTATATACACATTATTAAAATCATTTTACATACTCATAATCAGTTATAAGGAATTCAAAGAGGGATAATCATGCAGGTAGTTTTTTTGAGCTAAGATGGGGAGTTTCTTGCCACATTTCATGAGGTTTATGACTTGGATTGACATTTGTACCTATATAAATTTAATAGTTTGTCCCATAACATATCAACATGCATATTTAAATACTTATATCATCTTTACAAGTGTTCTTTTGACCCTTGGACTTCTCTCTTCTCCTCTCTCTCTCTCTCAAGTTCTATAAGAACTAACCATTTTAACCATTGTATTCTATGCTCCACCTGAGTATGGTGATGCCATACTAAAATGTATAACTTTTGATAAATAATAAAACTTATTACTACCTCTTACATGAATATTTTTATTTTTTTTCATTTAGAATGTATGATTTTATGCAAGTTAAGATTATGGATTCCGTAGCATGTTTTGTCATTCATTCATCATATTTATAGTTAGAAAGCTTCTTCTTGTAGGGCATGTGAAGTTTTTTAGGAGATGTCAAGGATTTATTGAGTTATTATTTTCATTACTGACCTTATATTTATCTTGTATAGTTCACCTAAATTTTCACATTCATCCATAACATCACAATGTAACATTGATGTGAGAAGATGAAGATTCAGGAAGTGTATGTTTCATTTGTCATTTGATTTCAAGTTTAATATGCATTGTTTGGATTAAATCATGTTATTTTGTTTATCTCATTAATTATAATAGTTTTATTTTATTTATCCTTCTCCCTTTTCACCCACCAAGTTTAGTAGTAGTTTTAATCCATAGTGGTACATCAAGGGAACTAGCCCTATCTAGAGATTCCTCATTCCTTAGGCTACCCACAAGCCTAGAGGTGATTCCATTATGACACTTAGATGAGTATATCTTTTCAATCTCTTAAAATTGTGTAAATATAAGTGACAATATAACCTATATAAATTTGATGTCATACAACCAATGTTATAGATCCAAGAGCATCTAAGAAATATGTTGTATTGAGACTCTCCTTATATGATGTAGAAGAGTTTAGGAATAGTGTAAGGGCATAAACATATATTAAGGATAATTATCCCTAAGGTATTTTCCATTGTGTCATTAAAATATCAAATTATGATAATGGTTTCAGACATGATTTTCTTTGAGAGCTTACCTTGATCATAGCTATGGGAAGAAATAATATTGATGTTATCTCCCCCATCAATCATAGCCCTTATGAATTGGGTTTGGTTGATGTGGGAATTAATAAAGAGGGGAATATCTAGTGAATTTGGATGGATAGGGGGTATCTCTAAATCCTAGAACATGACAAGGGATGATAGTTGAAGGGTTATGACTATATATGATAACGATCAAGGATCTTTGGGTTTAACCTTAATCAATTGCAAGGATTTCATCAAAACTTTAGGGTGTTGGGGAAAGGTTTGGAATAACTAATAAAAAGTAATCTTCATCAAGGTTTGGTGAAGTTATTTAAGAAATAACCCATTTATTAGTCCACTTGGGTTAGATTGGGGTGTACCCAAGATTTATTTGGTGAAGGTAGCTAGGTTACTTTTATAGAGGAAGGGTATGTCTAATGTATGGAATATTTGCCTTTCCATTTATCATTTTAGGCTTATGATCACATGACCACATGGATAATATTTATTTGGAAAGTATGTGGGATAGTAGTTTTCTTTAGTTCATCTATACTCTTAGATGAGAGTTTGGAGATAGGTTTACATATGGTGGTAATTTTGGGTTTTTGGCTTGGAGGAGGGTTAATGGGAATCTCCTCTACTAATATGTCATCTACATCACATATTTTTGGGATTGTTTCTTAGATAAATTTTTAGTTATCCATGTTATGTCTAGGTGTCTTATGATATGCATAGATAAAGTTGTCATGAAACCAATCTAGTTTTGGGATAATAGGATCAAATGGAATTATGGGAGGTAAGAATAAGTAGGAATCCTATAGAAACATTTTAAATATTATATAATAGTACTCTATCAAGTAAAATAAGGAGGTGGAAGTTTTGGTTTTAATAGTTGGGGTGGATGCCTTTTTAGGGGTAGGATTAGTGAATAGATATTTGTCTTGTGTAATTATTTTTGTAGATGGTTTTAAGGTTGAGGGTTTGGTAAGAATACATGGAAGTGTGGCTAAAAGTGGAGGTTGGACTAATGACCTCCAATATGTAAAATAAGTCAAACTCAAATGAAGGGAAAGGTGTAGGTGAACCTGGATTTAGTTTCATGCTCCATGATCTAGATAATGTGAATAAATCCTCTTTAGCTTGGGTGGAATGACCTATAATAATAATAAATCTATAAATGAGACTATTTAGTAAGATATGAGGGTGGATTACCTACCAAGTACTAGATATAAAAAGTATAATGCTTCATTGGAAGGATATCAATCCACTCATTCAACAAGTTAATATGAAAAATGATAAGAGATTCTTGCATAAGGTAATGGAAAGTACTCAATCACAATGAAATAAATGATTTTAAAGAGAAAATGAGTGATTTTATAAAAATTACATTAACCTATTCAAAACTAATGCTACAATTCTAAGACTTTATTTATAAAATTTCTTATGACTCTATGTTGTGATGAAAGTCAAAAATCTATATTTTTGGTGTGGGTTGATGGGTGATTATAACTTGTTATTTTTGGGAAAAGGAATTACATAGAGACTGATGCCATTCAATATGTAACTGATACCATTTAAGTGCAACAAATGTCAATCAAGGGATGATTGATGTTGGTCAAGGGATTAGCAATGTTGATCATTGTGTGTTTGTCATAATTCTAGTTTTGGGTAGAAATAGACTTTGGACTAGTTGAATAAGGGTTTTAAAACCTATTTAGGGTTGGTTGATGGTATTGAATACAAAATGGGGTCTCATAGATATCAAACATAGGGATTTGATATTCAAATGACTAGGAATGGTCAATGGGAATTTTTTGGATAAGGGGTTGTTTGAAATTGTATAACTTCAACATAAAAGAAAATATGGGAATGATTAGAAGTGAATGAAAGTAATATACTACCAAGAATAAATAACTAAACTTAGAAAAATTATAGGATACTTAGCTGATATTATAGTATCCATAATAGAGATGACCTAAAGCTGAGTGTGAGCCACTTATGATCTTAGAACAAAATAGATAGAATAATGGTACTTGAATCCTCAATATTGAGGAGATGAAGTTCTTACTGATCTATGGGTTTGTTATCTAGTTTGTTTGGAAACTCAAATTTTTATGAGAGTTTTACTTCTCACTCAAATGCTTCAACCTCCTGAGCAAGGGTCTTAGGGTTACCTTAAGTAGCCAATGTCAGTGCTAGTCAACCTTCATGGGCGAAGGGGTGATTGATGTTGGTTGAAGTATAAATAGTTTAAGTTTCCCAAAATAGCCATTTGCACTTATGTTTAGTCATAAAGACCCTTTTAAGTTATCTAAGATTATTTAAGGCAATATATGCATGTAGGAATGAATGGTCTAGGAGGTTAAGACATTAAATCCCAAGCTAAGAAATGGTCTTAAAGATAGGTGTCACTAATCTAGCCATGGGTTTGATTAGGTTCATGTGTAAATAGGAGTAATTAGCTTAATCAAATATTTAATTTAGCTAGATGTGTGTAAAGGGGTAAATGGTTACTTTTAAGAGGTTGTAATAAATATTCTAACACAAGGGGACCAAGGGGTTTAAATAAGTATTTTACGACTACTAGAACCATAGGTATAGTTTTTTAGTGTTTACATGAGCAACCACTATTTATATACCATTTCATGCCTTCATCTTGAATGTGAAAGGCAGTCTAACCTAACATAGATTATTTATATTTAGTACTATACTCATCCTTTACCTTGTCCATATGGTCTAACTTCTTGATCCACTTCTCAATGGTATGAATGTATAGCGTTTTATCTTCACTAACCTTCCTTATATACCTCATCTTGTAGTTCCTTATAGTATGTCCTCTCTGATCACATGTGTAGCAAATAATTCTACTTCTACTATAGAGATATATACTAATCCTATTCCTCCATGAGGAATTTATTCTATCATGATGTCTACAATCCATATCCATATGTCCATATTGATTGTTTGAGAAATAGTAACCATTGAAGGAGTTCATATACATTATTTGTCTAATGTTTAGTGAAGCATCTATAACTTTGTTGTCTCTTGAAGGAGTCAAGTTATAATTTATTTGTTGATTTAACACTTGAGTTTCATATTTGAAAGCTTCTACATAGGTCTTTACTTTTTTAGTACCATCATTTCTTAATGATCCATTATTCTATGAGGTTTGACTCTCCTTATTTTCCTTTTTCTCTTCTTTTAATCTAAGACCTATATTATTATGTGGATACATTTTAATATTAAAAATATCACTAAGAAATTTAGTATTATAATCAAATTTATGATGTGTTTTCAACTTGATTATTTATTGATCTAATTCTGCCTTTAGGGACTCCATTTATATTCCAAACTTGATTCATTCTTCCTCCTTGCTCTTAAGAGTTGTAATGACAATTTCAATATAAGTTTATAATTATTTGATGGTATCATTTTCATTGGTGTTTCTTATTAGTCTCTCTTCAAATAGATTTATTATGTCCTCATAACTATTAACTAATGATCTTAATTTCTAATTCTTCCTTATTTGTAACTTTAACTCTTTTAGAACACTCACCAATTCTATCTCAAGATTCACTTCAGCCTCTTCTTCATCATCCATAAGCCTTTTACCTTTTGATCAAACCTCATTATATATTTCCATATACATTAATAAGTTTTCATTACTATCATCATCACTATCAGATGTACTAGTGTCACTTACATCAGATGAGCTACTGTCTTCTTTGGTATAGAAACTTATCTTATTATTGAATGACCCTTTCTTGACTTCATACTTATTGAAACCCTTTTTTATACTATTAAGATTATAGACCTTATTATCATCACCATGATGATCATCATGTTCTCCATCATGCTCAATATTATCCTTGTTAGGAAATTTAGAGGAAATGTGACAAATCTTACCATATTTAAAGCATTTGAAAGGTAAATTACCCTTATACTTACTTGATCCTTTTCTTATTTTTATAGAAACCATGGATTCTATCTTGTCATCATCAATGTGTATTTCAAAATCATCCTTTGACTTCTTACCTTGTGACTTTTTCTCAACTTTGAATGCATTTTCTTTCTTACAAGGTCTTCCATCACTTGTTCTCATTTCATAGGCAGTCAAGATGCCATGAAGTTCATCCATCTATACCTTTTTAAGATCTTTGATCTCCTACACAATAGAAACATTTGAATCAAACTTATATTTTATATATCTCAATACATTTTGTAATATTATTGATTCTTCAAACTTCTCTCCTAGTCCTTTGATGACATTTACCACTTGATCTAATTTTAATAGATAAGATGCAATGTTTTCATCCTCCTTCATTGTCAGAATTTCAAACTACCTTCAATGGGTCTGTAACTTTGCCAACTTGACTTTGGTGTCTACTTCATAGATGCTCTAAAAAATTTCCCAAATTCATTTGGATGTATCATAATGCATGAAGTTTACAAATTCTACCTTTGAAAGAACATATAAGATGGAATTCATTGCCTTAGAGTTGTTCTTACTTATATTCTTGTTTATTGCATTAGTTATTGGTGTAGAAGGTGAAGTGAATCCATAAACAATATATTTCCATATGTCATAGTCTAAATAAATAAGATATGTATTCATTCTGATGCTCCAAAATTAATATTTAGTCCCACTGAATATATGATCCTTATTGGTTGAGAAACCTCCTTATACTTGATGACAAAACATGCTTGTGCTTCTAGGATCTCCTTTAACCTATTAGGCCTTCTTAAAAGGACTAGGATCTAATACTACTTTTTTAAAAAACAATCACTAATATGGGGCATGAATTAATTTACCAAAAAAAATCTTTCAATCATTCATTAACTACTAAAGTAACATTAAGATCTATCAATGCATAAAGACCATTCACATGAGCATAACATAAGAAAACACAAATATGAGAGGGAAAACCTCAAGGGGAAGAAAACCCATTGTGATCCATAAAAATTAATTATCATAATATAATACAAAATAACAAATTATATTGATCACAAACTCAACTTGGAGCACCAACCCCCTAAATTCAAGCATCCACCTGACTAGGCTTTAATAAGCACCCACTTATAAAGAAGAACCAACTCCTTAAGTGACTCAACACCAATTTAGCCACCTCATATATTTTTATTGCCATAAATCTACTCTATTTTTATGGTCTCATTTCAAGACCTCCTTTTCCTCACCCTAGAAATATTTTATTTACTTTTATTGCTTACTCATAAATAGGCCTAAACTGTTTTATATATACCATTATCATGGTCACACACCATTTGGTTGACCACACACCTTAAAAATCTGAGGTAAAAGATATAATATGTCTTATAATATATTATGAACTTGATTCAAATGAGAATTTAACCTCTTTTGTTCTAAAACAACTCAATTAAGCATCATTTCTCTTTTAGGACTCATGGAGACCTAATTGTGTTAGGTCAATCTTCTTAGCATCAAACATTGATTCTCTTAGGCCTAGATGGAATTATGAAAAAACTAAAACAATTTAATCACTTAGATAAATACCTATATTGACATCTTCCATAATTCATTAGACCTATGTCTTACATTCATACCATGAAAACTCCTCTAAGACCAACTGCCCTAATAGGCCTATGTAGCTCAAAATATTATCTTGTAAAAATGAAGATTAAATTATATTGGGATATTAAAATCTTAAAAAAACATTTAAATAGGTTATAAATGACCTTAGGGTATTCACAAAATGTTTTTAACACTTTCATTCAGGATATAAAGGCTCAAGAACAACTCTGCAACTCACTTAGAACTGCCAATTTACCTCAAAGACCAATCATAGTGACTTAAAACTCCAAAAATTGTGTAGACACTTTCCATGAATCATCATGAATTTAAATTGTCCTATGAGATATACATACCATATTAATATAAAAATATCATATGTTTTAATGGAAAAGATTGGTCTTATAGACCAATTTCTTGGCCTTATATCACACAGTCTTATCTAAACGAGATAGGTCATTTTATGAGAAAATATTTTAGCATATTTACTAACCTAAAAAATCCTTCCAAGAATAA
This sequence comes from Torreya grandis, assembly GCA_037957365.1. Lineage (NCBI taxonomy): Eukaryota > Viridiplantae > Streptophyta > Pinopsida > Cupressales > Taxaceae > Torreya > Torreya grandis. Next base: position 220,103 of record JARHVA010007485.1, on the reverse strand, counting down.
ACATTACTTATAAGTCATAAATAAACTCTTTATTTACTTTTTTGCATCAATTTGAAATGATTAGACCCTTAAATGCATCTTCTCATCTCTGCCAAGGTTTTTCATTGTTCATACCATTAAGTCTATCTGTAACTAGTTAACATGGATAAGTAATTTATCACAATTGAAGGGTAGAACCTATACAAAAACCATCATGGGTATGTATTATGAGTCTCTATATTATTATTCCATCAAATTTCTCTTTTTGACCAATAAAACTTTTGATAAATACAATAACTTCTTGATAAATAAGTATGTAACTATGCATTTTCTCTCTCATTTTACTAACCACCACCACCTAGAAGTACCTGGGAGATTTGACTACATGATCCAATATATTTCCTAGACAATTAAAACTATTCTGAAATGATGTGAACAAGTTATTTCACATCAAATCCTTTTTAGAGTTTTAGTAATGTTTAGCACAAGTTTTGGTGTTAATGATTGTTCATAAAGGATAACCCATGAATCCAAAACCAATGCCTTGAAATATTATATAGGACCCTTCCCTATATCTCCTTAATAGTTTAGATTCCCATGTAGATGTTACATGTTCTAATGAATGTTTGAAAGTTCTTCTCGAGTCTTGAGACCTCATTCTATGAACTTGAGAAGACCTAAAATAGTGTTGAATGTAATTTACTTCTAACCATGACTTCAAACTTTGTGAACATGAATAAAATAAATTATATTACATTTTTTACATTCTCACATATGTATAATTTCAATGAAATTTGATCTTCATTTCTTATTAGGCCAGGTAGGGTCTTAAAGAGGTTTAGGTATAGGTTTAATCTAAAGGTCCTACCCCTATAGGTTCACCCTAAAACTCTCATGACTAATTCAATACCTCACATACGTGCTCAAGTATTTCCTTAAAACCTTCACATGCCTTTTTCATTAATTTTTATGTACATTCCTCTTCATTTCATGACTACACTCATGACTATGCTTCCTATGCAACATTGACATCAATTACCTATACCTTCATGAAACCATAAGGAATTAGTTACCTTCAAATTATCTCTCTTGAATTCATATTATATCTTTCCTTTAAATTATATTTCATTACAACATCCTCAAATGATAATACTCTCTTAATGCACCTTATCACATCACACACTACGAGACTAGGCTTATTCATATTTGACATAATCCTTCACAAGATGCACCTTTAACATGAATGTCTATGCTCAACACCCCATTATTGGGTTGAATATCCATAATTTTTTCATTGGTATTATCTCTCTCCACCTCCTTAATGGGAGTTTGGGTCAAAGTGAGAGTGGGATAAGGCAAGGATACTTGGACGGGTAACAAGAGAACTTATGGAAGGATGGTTTCCAAGGAAACAAAATAATCTAGAAATGTGGTTAGAATGGCTAGAGTATAAGTTGTGGGTAATGTGATGGAATATGAAGATGGAATTATTACTAAATTAATGGCTATAGTGGATAGTGGTTCTATAGTCATAATGACTAAGTTAGCAGCCATGTATTGTTGGGTGGTGTTGGTGATCAATGGGGCGATAGTAGATATAGGGGATGAGGTGGATGTGATTTTAGAAGAGGGAGGTGAAGATGGAGTTGTGATAGAAAAATAAATTAATTAGATTACTACCAATTGGGTGACTTGTATTGGTGTTCTAGATGGGGGAGTAATTACTTGTATTTGTTGGAATGGCTAGGGAACTTATGAAAGGATGGTTTCCAAGGAAACAAAAGAATCTAATAATGTGGTTGTAATGGCTAGAGTATAAGTTGTGGGTAATGTGATGGAAGATGAAGATGGAATTGTCACTGACTTAGTGGCTATAGTGGGTCTATAATCATAATGACTGAGTTATTATCCATGTGTTACTAGATGGTGTTGGTGATCAATGGGGTGATAGTAGATCTAGGGGATGAGGTGGATGTGATTTTGGAAGAGGGAAGTGAAGATGGAATTGGTATAACAGAATAAATTAATTGGACTACTACTAACAAGGTCACTTGTATTGGTAGTCTAGATGGGGGAGTAATGACTTGCATAGGTTTGAATATATTCTATGGCCATCCTATAATAATACCTCAACCTAACCTATTCCTCATCTTTTATGTCCTCCTGGTAATATTTCCAAGAGGGAATGTCACTAAATGAAGAACGCAATAAATTAGCAACAAAACCTGTAACATCATAAAGGGTCCTAGCCTCAAGGGTTATCAAATTAATGAGTCATTTATTCCTCTACATATTTGACCTTGGATAAGGAAGGGCATGTGTAACTCCCTATACTAACAAGTAAGTGTAAGCTTACTTTGTGACTACTTGATAGGAACTTGTGGGTTTCCACTAGTTGTCTTATAGGTTCCATTAGTGCTTTCTTCTCATTGACATATCTATGTTGGGTGTAAGGACACCACTAAAACCACCAACTCTGATATAAGAAAATGTGTAGAACTAGAAGAAGTATGATCCCAAATTGGTAATTTTTATCATCATAGCATTATAAAACCTTATCTTCCCTAGTTTTTGTTTTAACATAGCTATGCTACAATAGATAAAGGCATCTTTAACTCTCCTATATTGTTTTTTACTTTCATCAAACTTTAGATGATGATAGTAATTATAAACTTTGTTAACCTAATCTAACACTATGTTTAACCATGGGAATACCCTTTCTCTTTCCAAAACATAGATGGCATAGGTCCTACACAATTTTCTAGTATTTTGAACCTATACAACCTATATATGAATGTAATCATTAATTAATTAAGCCTAATGAATGTATAGTTTATTATTTTGGATTACTTAGATATAGTAGAACATCCAATCTTGGTATTTCTTTGCATTATGGCTTCTTATAACTCTATATAAGAGTAAAATGATGTCCCCTACCTTATATTTGATTTCTATCATGGCTAAGCTCTTAGGAAGTATTAAGGCTAAAACTTTAGGGGTATTCAACTATTGTTTGTTTATAATCTATCAACAGATTGAGGTGTTGTCTTAGTAGTATTTATTAGATGATTCAATAGTAATATCTATATAAATTTAAAACTCTGAGATTAAAAACATAGGGTCAATGAACTATGGATCTCGTATTAGAACTTTTCCTTGTTATCATTCACTACCCCTCTTTTCTCTGCATCATAATGCTTGGCTATAGTGAGCACAAGATCAGGGCTTTACATTTAGAATGGAAAGGCTACAACTTTTAGTAAACCACTATCATATATGATCTAAATCTAGTCATTTTTGAATTTTGTATTCATCTTAGTCCATAATTCACCTAGGTATATATGTCTTAGGTCAGTGTGATTTATATCATTAATGTTAAAACCCAAGTTGGAAGGGACACCAAGTAACTTTGACTTGAAATTCATCTCATTCCCAAACATATACACTAGGAAAATGTGTGAGGGAACCAAATATAGAGTTGTTGGGCTTTATGTTTGTAATTATAGGTAATTTTCCCAATTTTAACTTGGTAGAGTTTAATAATGTGGTTTTTCTCCGATGTGATTATGGTATGTAATAACATATATAAAATCTAGCATATATTATTAAAGGTTTTAACTTGAAAAATCTCTTACAAAATTTGACTGATTCTCCATTAGGGTTTAAGGGTGTAATTCATAGTTGAAAATTCTTACCAAAGGTTTAGTGGGAATACAATTTGTATTTGCAAGTTACATCTCTAGTGGGAACTCAGGGTGAGAAAATAAGAGGGATATTCACCTAGATATGGGTAGAGAATAAGTGTAGATCTAGTAATATTCCTAAGTTTTTGAACCAAGCTAAAGGGGGCGGAAACATAATTGATGCAAATCTTTTAGAAAAACTTAAAGTAATTAAAATAATCTAGACAAATTTTAGTAAGATATTAACATGTGAATGTAAAAAACTAGAAATTTATGAGAAATATAAGGTCAATGATGATGATTTTGACAATTTTAGAGAAAAAAACCTAAGTGTGTCATGGTAGAAGACCTAAGATTTATAGTAAAAAATAATGGAGTAGACTAAAGGAAAATGTATGTGACCAAGTAGAATACCAAGTATGCATGTGATAGGTTTTAAAAGTGATGAATCTAGTGTTTATTCATTATCAATGGATCTCTAGTTCATAATGTTTTAAAATTACTTTAAAAATGAAAAATATATACCAAAACCATTAATTAATTCCAAGCACACCAATAATGTTGGTAGATGGGTTAATAGGAATAAATGTATGTTTCTAGAGTTGCCTTGAAAGTTTATAACCTGAATTATGTTTATAATTTTCCATTTCTCACTTGTCTTGATAATCAGATATTTAAGAGACCTTTGTAGACATGTAAATTTATAATATGTCTTTCATTCTCTACTTCTTTATTAGTTCTAAGGGGGGTTTTGGAGGTGAAGATGTTTAGGAATTAGGGAGTAGAATTTGAATTACACTTTTCAACTTTGAAAAGTTATAAAATTTAGTGGAAATTCTAGTTCCTTATTAAAAGAGGGAAGTGGAGTCTACATCAAAATTAAAAAAAAATCAAAGTTTCAAATTGTAGTACAAATTTTGTTCCCCTCTTGGTAATCAATAGTTAGGAAAGTAGAGATATAAGTGCACTTTGAAACTTCATAAAGTTGTAAAGTGCACATATATTTTTGGTTTTTGCTTCTTACTTAGTGAGTTGAAAGTGGAGGTTTAGGTACACTTTGTAATTTTTAAATTTATAAATTGAAATTAAATATATGGTTCTAACTTGGGTCTTGAAGAAAGGTACTTAGGCCATTTTGAAGTATTTTATTAGAAAATTTTATAGGTCTCCTCTAAGGCACAAGGTGTTTTGAGGTTTTTGGCACAAAACTATCAACATTTATGGCAACCTTTATGGAATGATTTCCTACTAATAATTTTTTTCATAATATCCTTCTATTTCATTGGTATTGAAGTCATTTGATGTTTATAACATCCTACTTGGAGAAGAAATAGAACTAGGAATTTCCCTAAACAAGAAATAAAATAGGGAAAATAAAAATTGAAACGAACTAAAGAAGAAAAAATTCTGATGAGTTACAGAGTGTGTGAAGCACCTATTTGTAGGAAACTTACTAATCCTAATATGTACAATGTTTTATAAATAATTCCAACCTATATATAAGTATTTTAAGTATATCCCATTGATTGGGATAGGTAGCTCCAATCCATCAAGCCTAGACAACTAGAATGCATTAACTCCTTTGTAATGGGTTATGATATGGACCAGTCCATATTGCATAAAATTTTGTACTCTTGCCTGGATTGGACCTTTTAAAAACCCATTTTATAACCATGTATCCCTCATTGAATATCATGTTAAATGATTTCCTATAAAAAAAATTCTTTAATTGATTTTGGATTATTTCTAAAACTTGCATTGGCTAGTTCCTAACCTCCTTTAGCTCCCTAATTTTTACCAACCACATGATAATCACATCATCTTGAATTAATTACAACTATTGAGAGAGTTCCAAATATTGTAACTCTATTTAAAATATAATTATATCTTCCCTTACATATAACACCTTAAATGGAGAATTGCCAATGGCTTTTTTGGGAGTGATCCTATTGACCCAAAGTGATGATTTCAACTTAGTGTGCCAGGTCCTTTGGTTGTCTTCCATTATAATTTTTGGTGGATTCCACTAAGCCATTAAATTTTGGGTGATAATTGGATGAGGTCTTCAAGTGGACATGATTTTATGACCTAAGTGCCAATAAAAGCTTTGGCATTGTTCAAGATAATCATGTAAGGGGCACCAAATCTAATGATGATGTTGTCCATGAATTCCAAGATAGATGATTCTATGTAATATTTCAATACAACCAATTCATTCCATATATTAAAATTATCAATCATTATAAGCATACATTTATGGTTGGCACTTGATGGCATATTGATCATGCCAATAAAATCCAACACCTACTAAGCAAATGGTTGGTCAACTTAGATTGGTTAGAGAGTAAGAGATAATAATATTTGATTTCCTAAAATTTAGATACATTGTGTATAATTTTTCACCCATCTATGCAAATATGTGAATAGGTCATGCCAGTAGTAGCTTTCCCTCATTATTTTGATAGTAGTGGTACTTAGATAAAAATGGCCACCTAATGATCCTTCAAAACTATTTAAGTACTTTAAAGATTTGATCATGATCAATGAACCTTAACATAAATCCATTAATATATTTACTAAATAATATCCCATTAATGAGAGCATGAAGAATAGATTGGATCTTGAATTACCTTTTTGTAGACTGTTGGAGCTCATGTAGGTATTCACTAGTTTGTAGGAAGGTAGTTACGTAATAGATCTAGTTGTTGAGCAGATGAGGATTCATTTGTTGAAATGCCTATAGAATGTATATTTCATTAGTACTCTTAATGTTATAAACAAGATACTCACATAAGCCTTTTCCTCATACAGTCATAATTTTTTTAATGATCACACCATATTCTATGACTTTCATGATCCAACCCACTCTTTTCTCATTTATTTCTCAGCTCAGAAAGAACTCCTTTATATTCTAGTGACTAACCATCAACTTGATCTTATCTTTTTAGAGCATGTGCCTTAACATTGTGATCATTTTTATTATTTCATACACTTGATTCTCATAAAAATTGTACCTTTTATCATAATCCTTTAAGGATTGACTAAAAATGGTATGGGTTGTTCCAATTGATCCATGTTCTATTGACTCATAATAGATAATACACTACCTTCCCCTCCAAGGGCATAGAGAATGAAGTCATTATTTTAGTTGGTATCTAAAAGAGTCAAAACTTGAGGAATAACCTACTTAGTGGCTTGTAGACCATTATTTCCTTCCTTTGTATAGCTTAAACTGACCCTTTTTTTAAATATACTAGTAAGGGGTTTGGCCATGACAAAAAAATTGAAACAAACCTCCTCACAAAGTTGATTTTCCATAGGAAACTCTATAACCCCCTTTGTGGCTTGGAAGTAGTAGTGAAGAGATAGCACATACCCTCTCAAAATCCATTAATAGAAAATAGTGAGAGTACTGGGTGTTTAATACTGGGTGTTTAAGACTACATATCCTAGAAATTTCCCTTCATGAACTACAAATAAACACTTCTTTGGATTGAGGGAAACTCTAAACTCTCTACAGCTTTCAATAACTTTATGAGGTGATCTAGGTGGTTACCAACCTATTTTAAATAGACTATGATGTCATCTAGATATAGCAAGATCATTTCATTTATCAAATCCCTGAAATACATATCCATGACTCATTATAAGGTAGAATCATCATTGGTTAGACCAAAATTTATCTTTTCATAGGCATATGTGCTCCATTTTTTAGTGAAATTTGTCTTTACCTCATCAACTTCTTGAACTAGGATTTAGTTATATCCAAAATAACCATCTAAAACGGAGAACCTCTCAACTTTAGTTACTATTTGGAGTATCTTCTCTATGGGTGGAAGGGGATAATGGTCTTTCAAATATTATTTGTTTAGGTGATGGAAATATACACAAATCTTGATTTCACCATTCATTTGCCTAACAAGGACCAAGTTAGTAACCCAAGATGAGTATTTTATGGGGAAAATAATAATGACTTGTATCAAATTTAATATCTAACTCCTCATTAATGGATCTATTTTTAGGTCTATTGGTCTCTATTTTTATAATAGGTTTAATATTTGGGTCAATCTCTATTATGTGTTGGGCTAGGCTATGGTTAAAACTGCTTAGATATTCGTAACTCTAAATGAAATAAACATGAAATTCTTGACATAATTTAATAAAAAATTTGATTTTTATAAGTGTTATATACCTTTGTAATCTTCAAATCCTTTCCTTATAAGATAACTACTAGCTCAGAGTCTTTCTCCTTGATTTTGTTTTCTTCTCAACCTTCAACTAATCATCAAAGTTGAAAATATTTTCTAAAGTAATAAAACCCATGGGAAACTTGTTAGTCTTTAGCTAAATTATTTTCTCCCCATACTATTTATGGAGCCTTGACTAAATTTTTATAAATAATTCACCCTCATCTCATAGAGAGTTAATAATTATTTCATCATTTTAGAAAACATGTTAGTTGCTTGCACTATCAAGGATGGATGGTCTCACTATCATATTTACATGTTGACTATTGTCTTTCTTAATCTCGTTAGGTAGATTGTATTGAGAACCAACTAAGTCCATGTGATCAACATCCTTGTTTTTTGTTCTCAGTATCACTTGGATGTTTAAATAAATAAAATATTCAAAAATATCCCAAAACTTGTGTTTGTAAGATCTCAAATAGTTTTTCTTGGTCATGCTTCTTGATCTTACTTGGTGAATAATTAGTTCACTATCACCAAACACATATAATGAATGAATCCTATTTTATTTTACCAAATGGAGAACTCAATTCAATGTTTCATATTTTACCAAATTATTAGTGTAGTTTAACTATAGTTTAAAGGAATAAAAGTAACTCTCTTTTTGGGAAAATACCAAAATAATACTAGCACTTGCACAATTCCTACTCCTTGAGCTATCAATATATAGTTTCCACATTCCCTTATGACCATCAGATGGTTTAATAATATTTGAGATGATTACATCATTTTCACGAATGAAATATGTACAAAAACATATTTCCTTGACATATTCATAAGGGTTAAACTAGAATGTTGATCCCCATTCATCAAGGTGAGTGTCTGGGATTTCTTCTAAGGGTTTTGTAACTTCATCATCAAGTTCCTCTTCTTGGTATTGTACTATGAAATTAATATACATAGAGATAATAATGTATGGTTAAATGTGGTTTTTGGTATATTTTTTAACCCTTGTGGTCACTCTAGTCCCGTATCTTATCTTGAGCAACATATGTGACCAATGAGCAAGTAAGTACCCTCCTATTTTTGCAATGAAGTCTTGGGAAAGGCAGATGGAAAAATGGGGGGTAGGTCAATAATCGAGATGTCTTAGGATAGGTATAAGATTAGACATGCATGGATGGTTAGGCTTAGACATTTAATAACCACAACTATTTAGATAGTAGTTCCATAAAATTGAACCACGCTTTTTTGTGATAGGTGTGTATTAAACACCCGATACTCTCACTATTTTCTTGGGCATAATAGAGCTATTAGCCCTAAATTCTATCATACTATTATGGACAAGAATTTTTCAAACTATGAGGGAAAGTTATAAAGGGTTGGGATTACCATTTTTACTTACTTTTTTTTATCCATGTGTGTTTGACATAAGCTAACCATAGTAGTGGGTCCCTTAACTAAGACATTCTCTGATTGTTGGAAAAAATTTAGAGCTTCATGAAGCAAGGTCCTCTGTGATGGGATGGATAATGTTTCCCACATGGTAAAATTTAAAGTAGTAATTTTAATTTATTCTAAAACACTGAAATTAATGTTATCAACCTTTGTTTGTGCCTTCATGGGAGCTACATCTTCTTATATGAGATTTGGGATCAAATTTTTTGACTTGAATTAACCCGTCATCACATTGGGTGGTTTTTGAGTTGTGTTTCTTTTTGCAACCTCTTGTATAACTTAGAATTTATATCCTATTAAACCTCGAGGCGATGATCACATTTTATTTCCATATTCTTAAAGTGTGTATTGTCACCACTAAACTACCACCATTGGTTAGTACTTCCTCATGGTTTATGTCATAAAAATCCTTTTCTTGCCAATTCAAAATAGTGGTCTTATTTTGAATTGGCACCTATATCTCTTCCTAATAAGTAGTAAATTTTGCTTACTACCATTGGGAAGTTGATATTCTTTATACCATCATAGATTGACTAATAACACCATGAGGAAAATCGTTTTGATTATGTGGTGTGGCACAATGATAGCACCAGTTATATTCCTAGGCCAGGTTATTATGGATGGGAATGATGACCTTAGAAGTACTTAGGGTAGGTAGAGAATGGATATTTGGGGGATTTTCTTACATGATTTGGCTTTAGAGTTTTGAATTACTTTGGTATGGATTCTTATTGGGATAATATTCCTAGTTAAGTGGTTGATAAGGCCTTTAATTTTTATATTGTTTCCTTTTCATGGCTATTATTTCATTTCCAAACCTTTAAATCAATGAGTTAAATTATTACAAATCATTAGAAGGGATGAGAGTAGAGTTGGTTAATTGCTTGTTGTGGGAATTAGGGTTATAATAGGTTGAGTGGGAGGTATTTCTAAGAAAAATGACATTAGAGGACAAGGCATAATTTTATTTACTTGAATGAGGCATTATTTAGATCTTATTACAATGTCATAAGCATTGGTGAGTGTGATGGCACCCATTGATTGAATCATGACAGCTATATCACTATTTAAATCTCTTAAATTATACAAGAAATCATTATTTAGGGATGGTTTACCAACACTAGGATATTATTCCATGTCTTTTCAAAGTGAAATAAATGTCACTCATAAACTCATGAGGAGCCCATTTAATGGTGGTTAGTTTCTCAATTAGAAAGAGGTGGTCACTATTATCCTCAAATTGTATGCATAAGGCAGACCTTAGTTCATCCCAAACATAGATGGAATCGGGAAGTAGACTCTTATACCACTATAGGGATTTAACCTTAAATTATGAGTCAAGAAGTTTGATAGAACATTTTCTTGTGAAATGTTATGAAATGAACATATGTTAACAACATCCTGAATGTGTTTGATGAGTGTGGTGGTAGTTTCACTAGTAAAATATGGAAGGCTTTTTAGAGCCAATGTGTGTATATCATCATACTGGGCCAAAATAAGTGTCTTACCTCCATTTAATGGTATGAAATTATGATTCATCTATGCCATAGTTGGATGTATGAAATAATTGAGGTTATTTTTGGGAGATGAAGATATATTTGTAGGATTTATTCTAGGGATAAGTAAAACCGATCTTGATTTATTTTTATATGGAAAAAATAATTATTGAAAGATAGTCCTCTTACCTTTAGTACATGATCATTTATATATATTTGGAATACGTAAACATGAATTTATTGAATTTTTAAGATGACAAAGCTGCTAGTTGTTCATGATATATGTACAAAGTTTACACAATGATTGCTAAGAATATCACCAATTTCTTAGGTATGATATTCAAGTCCCACTAGGTGTCTAGAAACTATTATTAATTAGATTTTTCACCTACTATGTTATGAAATATTTGTAGTACATATTAATCTAATGACATAAAGGGATCACCTCCAAGTTTTGGGACCTTGGTGAGTTAAGGTGAACATATGGAGAAGTCCAACTTCCTTTCACAAGGCTTAGTGTAACTAATACATGACCAGCTCACTTCTATCCATATCTTATTTATTATTTTGATCCTAAACAAGGTTTTATTATTAATGAAAAGAGTTTTGAAGGAATTTTAAAACTATAAATGGTAATGCACCAAAGGGTTTTAGTTGAAATTATTGTTTGCTTTGATTGAACACAGTTTGAACAAAATCTTACATGAGTATGAAATCAAAGGTAATATTAGACATTTTATCAAGTAAGATACAAAGTTATCAATATTTCATTAATAATATTTCAAAAAGGAAAGATAAATACTAAAAATGGTTCTAAATGACTAATATAAGACATATATAATTCACAACTCTAACAAAATATGTACATACACAAGGATGACACAAAATAAGTAAGGAAAAACTTTAGTATATTGATATTCTTAAGGTTATAGCATGCAGATGAAATCATCAAAAGAAAATAAAATTATCTCTCAACAAAAATATCTATGGGATTCATAAGAGACCCATATTTATACAAAACACTTACTCTCTCAGGAGATAAGTCCAAAACTTTTACACTTAATCCTAGAGCAAGAAATCAAGGAGTGTTCATAAAAATGTCCTCATTTCAGCTTGAAAAGGAATATTTGGTGGAGTAGAAGAAATAATAGGACACTACAAGTAGTTGGGTGATTTGCTAAATGTTTAATAAGGAGAAAAATGTGATTGAAGTATTCTATTCAAACCATCTCTCCTTGAGCTTAGTTGAAGAAGTCTCTCACCAAGAAATGGGGCACCAAAATAAAACTTCATGAATTGATCAATATTTTAACAAAGTTGAATGTTTTTTTTCAATATTTTAATATTTTAAAACATAACTTACAAAACATATTTGTAAATTGTAGTTGAGACTTTTTCAACTTACAAGACACTTGACAAAAAAGGATGTGCAAATTCCAATGTGATATTTTACAACTTTTAAGTCATTTAACTTGTCAAAAAGAAAAAATGAAAAATAAAAGTTGAAATTTTCAACTTAAAATTGATGAAATGATAATTGAAAATTAAAAGTATCACTTCTTAAACTATAACCTAAGAGCTGTCAAAATAAAACTTGCAATTTATAACTTGTAAATTTACAACTTTTCAATATAGCTTACAAAATTTTTAAGTTATAGAATGCATTCTTCTTAAATAATTAAATAATTAATCAATGATAGTGACATCAGATTTTTCCTTATCCTTTTTTTCTTGTATATTCTTGATATAAGAATTAAAGCTACAAAATATTTCTTGTATGTGCTCTTCATTGGGACTGATTGTGTAAACAATACTGATGTCACATTTTACCATTTCCTTGGATAATTTTATAGAAGAAGCTATGTATATTATGATATCTTTGCTTATCTAATCAAGTCTATTATGGTAATTGATAGATCAGTGGTTGGAATCCAAATTGAAAATTGTGTCATGTGGTAACTCCCTCTTAATCTTCTCCTTGAATTTATCATGGATAACCTGAACAAGAAGAGGTTCATCTTGGTAATCTACTACCTCACATGACAATTTACAAATTTAATATTTGATTTCATACATTACATTATTGGCCTTGTCACTTGTGGTTTTGGCCATATCATTACTTTCATTAAGTATCATGGCTCTAAACTTAGCTTCCCTCACTAGGTCATTCTGATCCAAAGGATTTTTGAGTATCTTTTCAGACATTAGGATGCCTCTATTTGTTCGGTCAATGGCTTAAAACTTGGTAGAGTAGAGATTTATCCTTTCAACTTATTCCTCATATTTGTTTATTTCTACCTTCAAAGTTATAATTTCATCCTTCAATGTTTTATAATAATCCATTTCTAACCCTATCACCATGTTCCCTTTAGCAACTAGTTATTCAGCTCAGTGATTTGTATCTCTTCCCATTATGTTAATCTGTATCATTATATCAAATTTAAATTTATTAGGGAACTGAGGGGGTAAATTGAGTTTGATTTATTGGTTCAAGTGGATGTGTTGGGTCTATGACCTTCCTCAAGGGTAGCTATCAACTACTCTACCTTATTTTCTAACTAATATTTAGTGACCTTGTCAATATCCATTTTATCAAAGAGACAAATTATGCTTGTTTAGACATCATGTTTTAGTCCCTCTCTTATTATATGACTAAGGCATACCATGGACACCTTATAATCCCCAACCATTGAATCTTTTTTCTATATATCTAGGTAAACTACTGTCTCTACATAATTTTCCCCTATTTCATCATAAGAGTCTCTGGAAATAGTCTTGAGACCTATTTTTGGTCATTTAGATTCTTCAAATAGACAAAAATCTAGGGTTTTAAGTGATATCATTTAATTTTTCTTCTTAGGCAATGATTATGCAAGTGAACTAGGAGTGGCTAGCAATGAATCCTATCTTGTCCCAATGACCATTGTTACCTATGAGTCTATGATTGAAGCTACCACGCTAGTAATATTTGTAAAAATTATCATATTTACCATTGACATTTCCACTAAGTCTTCGATTGATGATTTTTTTATCTCTACCCCATTGGTGGGTTGATGAGCTATAGTTCTATTAGTGGGATCTGTCAAAGTTATTTTCAAACTTGTTAGATTAAATAAAATCACATCATAGCTTTGTCTAAGTCTATATTTTGAAACCATTTGGCCAAAAGTACTAGTGTATGCCTTTTTTTTTGAGCCTAGATTTTGACTCCATGTTTGGACAAAATACTTAGCAAATTAACTTTTCCATTTCTTAGTTTAGACCTTATTTGGAACACTTTGACCTACACCTTTGACATGTTGGTTTTTATTTAGACATTTGACATTTTGTGCATATTAAATTAGATATTAGACATTTGATGTTAGGATATTTTATTCCAAGTCTTAGCACAAATCATTTTGGAGATAAAGCTCCACTATCAAACCACATTGGAGACACAACTCCACTTTTGACCAAGTTAGACCAAGTTTGAACCAATTTTCCTTTAGACATAGCTTTTTTAGAGTTTGTATAACTCTAAGCCTTTTTGTTTTCTAATATTTCATCATTTATATGGATATGACTAGTTAAACTTATGTTGGAATCACATACAATCGAACTTATTACAGAGTGGCCATATGAAATGCCACTAGGGACCCCTATAGAGAAATATTTTCTAAGGAGTTTTATTATTCTCCCTATAATACTCCATATGGGGAACATAGTCAAAATCCACAAAATCTAAATTGAAACCTTGATTGGCATAAAGAGACTTGTGAGGATAACTTTGAAGACCCAACTATAGATAATATTGTTTGGGATATGTATCCTTACCCTCTTTTCAATAATCAGTACATGGAACATAGTAAAGCACTAGCTTATGAGCTAACTCACGACTAGGATGATATGGTTTATGAGAAAGACTTGGATGCCTTGGATTATGAAATTATTTAGGTTCTATAATGCCAAACCATTTCTATACTAGGACCTCATCCTTTGTCTTATTTGATTAGTCAAGCTCCATAAAGCCCCTTCATCATATCAAGACCCAGTCCTTTAACTTTTGAGAGCAATCAAGCTCCACACCGCCCTATTGTTAGTATTTTAGCACTTCATCCTTTGGCTCATGAAAGTATTCATGCTCCCCAATGATATACCATTATCCAACCACAATCCATTCCTCCTCTAGAACCAATCCCATCCAAACCTCAATCTATCTAATACTTCAAAGACCAAGCTGTGTTTAGAACTAGTATTTTAGAACTCATTTGAAACTAAGGCCAAGTGAACCAACCAATCCAAGATGTTTCTATTAAACCAACCACTTATGATCAGTTAACTAAGGATATATCACCTATTGATCCTATCCTAGTTATCAACGAGTCTCACACTGATGAGCTAGTCTTTGCTGAGTCACTTCTTAATGATTATAACCACCTTTGGGAAAATCATTTGCTTAACCATGTGCCTACTTTTGAAGAGACTTATATTGATGAGATAGTCTCTAAGGAGTTGTCTCTTGACCTTTTTCCCATCCTAGAGGAGTCTCAATTTGACAAACCAATATTTATGGAGCCCATGATGCCATTACAGGTTGTTACTTATCTAATACCAAGCATATAATAAGACATCATTATAATATAGTACCCATTAGATGAAGAATTAGAGTTAGAGTTAGGTTCTATTCTTGAACCAACATCATATTTACCATCAAAATATGAATCAACATCAATCTCAACATTAGATTTAGAGTCCCTTATGTTAGAATCAGATTCAGAAGAAGAATATGTTTATGGCTATTACAACATTGGTTATGCATGCCTTGAAAATCAATTCAAATACATTTTTTATCTTTCTATGGTTTTTTATGATGATTACTTCAGCTTTGACAAAATTTATCCTAGTAATTTACATGAAGATTGTGCATCCTCTTCCCATTCCATTACAATTATATAGGCCATTACCATCAACCAAAATAGGCATATTATTGACATTCCATCTCCCATAAGTGTTGATTAGGATCGATAGAATCACATTTTATTGAATTGCATCCATGGTGACATAGCAGTTGAAGAAGAGCAAGGAGGCCAAGACCACATTAATATAGTAGAAGAACACTCTCCTAATGAAACCTTTTCAGAGGTGCTAGGGGATAATCAAAGTCAAAACATAGCATCTTTTAGTGAAACTTTTTTAGAAGCACTAAAAGACAATCAAAGTCAAAAGTCAACATTCCTTAGTGAAACCTTCTTAGAGGTGATATGGGATAATCAAGACAAATTTATTGGTGAAAACCTCTTTGAGGCACCAATAGCTGAGCACAAAATTTCTTCACTATTGGATGAAGACAAAATCAAAGTTCAAATTAAAATATATTCCTATCTATAACCTAATCAAATGGTAGCTACTCTCAAGATCAAACCAAAAAAATTAGTGGTCCTATCAAGAGAAAAAGTCTTTGACCCTACCATAACCAATGTTATGTTGAATCTAGCATCATCAACATTATGTGTGATTGAATGTCCTGATCTTCATTTATTTCCAAACCATTACACTTTACATTATCATCAACCATTCCATTTCACAATTAATTCTATCATCTATTATTTGTCCTTATTTACCATCTATGGCCACACTTTATTTTGTAGAGGCTATAAAGATACCTTATCTTGATACTTAAATGAATCAAAATCAATGACCAAGGAAGAACACAACAATATTCTTGACATCTAAATAGGCAGCCAGTTCTTGATAAAACAACTTTTTAGATGAGATATGGGATAACAATTAACATGATCAAGTATTTTGGTTATATCATTTGTTTATCAAGATGTGCATCTCCATCTCAATAGGAAAAATAGAATCATATGCCATTTTACCATACCCAGGCCAAAAACATGTATCATATCATTTCACATTGTCATGCCATTACCATCATTACATATGCTTATTTTCCATTATCACATACCCAACCAATCACCCCATAACATGGGGGTAAACCTCTTACCCTTTTATCCAATTTATCTAACCATCATATCCTTAGCAAGACCATTCCATCTAAACATTCCATTACTATCTAGACTAAAGCCTATTTTTAGTTGTCCTATCCAATCTTATTTTGATATTGGTTACTTTGGTTCTTCCTACACTTTTTTAGGGGATTTTGATCAAGTTTCAATAATCAATCCAATCCATGTGTACAATGATAGTCTATAAAAATAGTGTGATAGTTGATCTAGCAAGATATCTTTCATCCTATATCCAAGTTTGTTTATGTGAGCTTGATTATAACTACCTATGGGCAAATCAGTGTCTCATCAGTCTTACTACTAATTATAACTACCCATGGGAAAATTAGTATCATTGACCTATGTTATTATATATTAGTTATAACTACCTATGGGTAAACTAGGTACAACACTTGTTTATCATGCATTGTCACATCACCTTGCCATTACTATTTTCATTTGACTAACCATTCACTAGATTTGAAATTTTTTGTGACTTACTTGGTTTTTCCCTACCTTTTATGTGGATGAAATTAATATGACTTGAGGTCTTTTAAGGACTATGTGGATCATGCTCAATTCATGTTGAGGTCATCTCAGTCCCCCTTTCCATACACTCTTTCCATTTTACAAGCAACCTAAGTTGAATGCTCTCATCATTTTATGAGCAGGTATCTTATCATTCTCTAATGAGTTAAGATACCTCAAAATGACAAAAACATTCATAACATTTCAAAAATACAAAAATATTTGTCCTATCTAAGCCTAGTTAGTTATCCTCGATCTACCTTATTGGGGCATTGTCATTGTTAGGATGCTTTCTTTTGCTTTTGTTTTCAAGATTTTTGTTTGTTTATTTATTAAAGGTTCTTTGTTTGTTTTTTGGTTTGTTTGTTTATTTGTTCACTTTCCTATTTATTTGATTTCAGCACTATTGCCTTGACTCAGTCTATATGTGTTCATTGGGTGATTCCTTGCACACATTATTCTTGAGTCTATCCATATTCATACATAAACATTGTCATCATGGTTTTTATCATTGGTTCATTATTCTCATTTGGATATCAGATATTGGGAGTCAGTCCTTATGCATTTTTTGGCCAAGTCTTCATGGTGTTCTATCATGATGCCTACCATCACATGTTATAGTAAAAATTAGCTTCAAGAATGTCTACAATCAATGGAGTTGTAAAAGTTTCACCTTGGCACCTTGTCAAATCCTCCCATCCCACCCTTGATAAAATCAACCCCTTAACCATGTTAGTTATATCATTGCTAATCAGGATGAGCAACTCCTCATTGGTAGGTACAACTGAATCATTTACATTTATTAATCTTATTCTTCTATCAATCTATTTCATCACTTTGCACCCACTCATCTTTAATTTTTATCTTAGGTTATATCCATGAGTTATGCTTACTAATCAGCCCTAACTAGGGCACCATCAGTTTTAGCCAATCCAAGTCTGCTTAATGATTATAATCACCTATGGGAAAATCATTATTTTGAATTTTATTCTTAATTATAACTACCTTTGGGAAAATTAGCATCTATTGTACATCAATGCATGCAAGCATTTTCTTATTTGGATTAATTCCACCTTTCTTCTTGTTTCTTTTCTAGGGAACATCCATCAACAAACGTGATAGCCACTCCCTTGAGGGGGCATCATCATAGGTTTCTCAAAAACCATTTAGATATTTATTCTTCAACCACCATCTTCTTTTTGGCATACAGGGCATCTCTCATTATTTTGGAAGACATTACTTTACCTATGGTTTGTAACATCTTCCCAAACAAGGGAAAACTATAGACACCTAAATCTAGCCACTGATATCTTCCAACTAAGATTTTGACCAATTTTCACCTAAAGTACATAATTTGGCCTAAAATACTAAAATGCATTAAAAGCTTTGAACTTGATATAGTCAAGTGTTGATTCTGACTAAGGTGTCCCTAAATGGGGTAATGTAATTTATGGGCCAACTAACTTTGATCAGATCATTCTGAGTCAAAATGCCAATTTTTCACCTAAGTACTTTCTTATCAAATATCTTACACAAAAAAACATGAATTTGTTATTTTCTATTGGTAACATCCTAAACGAGATAATAGATCTAACACATTGGACATTGACTTCCAATCCTAATCTAATTAAATTTTAGACCAATAACAAGACATTCTAATCAATTTGAGTAATTTGTGCACAAAGTGCTTAATCATGCTTAGAGATAATTAATCCAAGTTAGATTGTAATTAGGAATTCCATGGAATCTTATTGAATACTTCTTGTTATAAATGAATATTAAATATTTGCATCATCAGGTGACCTCATTTCTTGGGATGACATCCTTAGGCCATAAATGCCACAAATATTAAGATTCATGCCCTTTATGCCTCATCAATGCCCTTTATGCCTCATCAATGCCCTCCATGCCTCATCAATGCCATTTATGCCTCTTAGTTTCTCCTCTATCCCAAATATTTATGAGCCTATTTTTCAATTTTAATTATATAATTGGATTAATCCTTAGCCACACATCTCAATCCTGAGATGGATGGTTCAAGTTGATTCTAGACATTTACAAAAATCTATAAATAGGAGGCCTTACCACATAATTTCTAATTTATTTTGGTAAAAATTTATAATGCACAAATATCTTCAATAATCCATTGAAATTAGTGTTACCATGCCAAATTGATTCAAAGCCAAGCCAAGCCATAATCCAAAGGTTCCATGGAGAGATGGATGTATCCAAGCTTCCACTACCAAGGACTTCATGAGCACAAATCTGAGAAAGCCACCACTACAAAGGCATTTGGAGCATCCAAGGAAGGTGAAGGAATTGTTGTTGTTTTTCCTTAATTTTTAGTTGTGTTTGTCATTTTTTTTTGTTACTAAGCTCACCCTAGTAACTAGGCATGAAGATGTTATCTTAGTGTGTTTTTAATTTTATTTAATTAAATAACACCATACTAATATCCTATTCTTAGTCAAATTCCTAGTTCATGGGATCCTCTATCTACACATCCCTGGTGGGAGTTTGGGTCAAAGTGAGAGTGGGAGAAGGTGAAGATACTTGTATGGGTAACAAGGGAAATTATGGAAGGATGGTTTCCACGGTAGCAAAAGAATATAGTAGTTTGGTTGGAATGTATAAAGTATAAGTAGTTGTTATTTTAATGGAAGATAAAGATGAGATTGTTATTGACCTAGTGGTTGTGGTGGATAGTGTGACTATAGTTAGAATGATTGAGTCAATATCCATATAATGTTACATGGTGTTTGTGATCAATGGGGTGGTAATAGATATAGGGGATGAGATGGAATTTATTTTGGAAGAGGTAGGTAAGGATAAAATTGGGATAACTAACTACATTTATTTTCTTACTACTAAGGGTATCACTTGTATTTATGGTCTAGATGTGGGAGTAATTACTTGCACAAGTTAGATAGTAGAAATAAGAAGAGGGGTTATAGTAGTTGATTCCCCTATAAAAACTAGTAGTTATTTGTTATTGGTTGGTTTACTAGCATTTGGGTGCTATAATCAACCCTTTTGATCTTCTATTTTTGCTTGCTTTTGTGTAAAATGACTAGTCCCACTACTTGATCTGCTTGGGTACCACTGTTGGAACCTTCTATTGCTTTTTCCTCTACGTATTTATCATTTTACTTATTAAACATGTCTACAATGTCCAATTTCTCTTTTTTATCTTTACCCCCTTACTTCTTAACCATTTTTAATTCCCATTGATGACTATTGTAGTCCTTTGTAGTAAAGAAAAGGATATCAGTATAGAAAACCTGGATTGAGGAAGGGGTTAAAGGTAGATATGATTATCATAAAAACCCTTATCTACTAGCTACTCCTCATCTTTCCACTCATCTATAATTGGTGCCATGTCATAGTTCCTATTCTATTATAGGGTCATCCTAGAATAATCCCTCAACCTAACCTCTTCCTCATCCTGAATGTACTTCTAGTAATCTTCCTAAAAGGGAATCTGAGTAAATGAGGAACATAATAAACTAGAAACAAAACCTATAACATCATAAAGGATCCTAGTCTCAGGTTTATCAAAGTCATATGAGTCATTTATACCTATGCATATTTGACCTTGGATAAGTAAGGGCATGCGTATCTCCCTATACTAACAAGGAAAAGTATATCTACTTGATGGGAACTTATGGGTTTACACTAGTTCTCTGACATGTTACATTAGGGTCCACTTATCACTGACATATTTGAGAAGGGTGTAAGGATGACCACTAAAAGCACTAATTCTAATATAGGAAAATACGGGGAACTAGATGAAGTATGATCCCCAATTTAAAATATCTATCATTGCTACATCATAAAACCTTTTCTTTTGTAGTTCTTGTTCCAACATATTTATGATGTAGTAGATAAAGGCATCACTTAATCTCATAAATTTTTGTTTAATTTCATTAAAAGTGGGATTAGGATAGTAATTTTAAACTTTTTTAACCTAATCTATCACTTTGTTTAACCCAAGGAATGCCTTTCTTTTTACCAAAGCATATATCATGTAGGAGGTCATGTAGAATTTTATAGTAGTTTGAACCTCTAACAACTTTATATGAATAAAGTCACTGATTAATTAATTCTAATGAATGTATTCATTATTATTTTGGATTATAGAGATATACTTGTATATCCAATATTGATAGTTCTTTACATTATGACTTCTTGTAACTCTATGTAAGAGTATAATGATATCCCCTACCTCATATTTGAATATTATCATGCCCAAGGTCTTAGGGAGTCTTGAGGATGAATATTTAGGGGTATTCAACCTCTATTTGTTTATAATTGATGAATAGGTTTAGATGTCATCCTAGTAAAATTTATTAGAGGAGTCAGGAGTAACATCTATATAAATTTTTAACTCCAAGATTAGAAACACAGTGTCAATGAAATTTAGATCTAGTTTTAGAATTAAATTCCACCATATCATTTAGAACCTTTATTTTATCTACATCATTATGCTTGGCCATAGTGATCACAAGTTAAAGGCTTTGCATTGAGAATGGAAAGGTTTCATCCTAAAGTAAACCACTATCATATATGCTATGAATATAGATATTTTTACATTTTTCATTGACCTTAGTCCATAAGTTGGATAGGTCTATGTGGGATAGGTCAATGCCAGTTATCTCATTAATTTTAAAATATAAAATAGAAGGGATAACATATCCCTTTGATTTTAAATTCAGCTCCTTCCTAGACATATACACTAGGAAAATATGTGAGGGAACTAATTTTAGAGCTGGTCAGGCTTAGGGTTTAGAATTATATATAATTTTCCCACTTTTAACTTGGTAGATTTTCATTATTCTTATATAGTGGTTATACTCAAATGGGAATATGGTATGCAATAATAGATATAAATATGAACATAGAGTTAATGGAATTTTAACTTGCAAAATAACTTTCAAAGTCTGACTAAATCTCTATCAAGTTTTAAGGGTGTAATTCATAATTGAAAACTCTAACCAACAGTGTGGTAGGAATATGGTTCGTATTTGTAAGTCAGATCTCTAGTAGGAATTTAGGGTGAGAGAATAAGAAGGATCTCCACCTAGATATGTTTGGGGATTAAGTGAAGCTTTTGGAATATTCTTGATTTTTTGAACTAAGCTAAAGGGGAAAAAAATAGAATTGATGAAAACCTTTCAAAAAGAAATAAAGTAATTGTAATAATCTAGACAAATTTTAGTGAGCTATTAACATGTGAATGTAAAAAAAGAAATTTGAGAGAAATATAAGGTTAATAATGATGATTTTAACAATTTTATAGAAAAAACCTTAAGTATGGCATGGGAATACACCTAGGATTTCGAAAAAATAACAATGGAGTAGGCTAAAGGAATATATATGTGACTTAGGAAGATACTGGGTATGTGCATATATGATTTTATAAGTGATGGATCTGATGTTCATTCATTATAAATAGAGATATTGTTTGAAATGTTTTAAAATGATTTAAAAAACTTAAAATATTTACCAAAACCCTTAATTAATTCCAATCATACCAATAATGGTGATAGATGGGTTAATAAGTAGAAATGTAGGTTTTTAGAGTCACTTTGTAAGTTTGTAACTTGAAATATGTTTGTATTTTTACATTTCCCACTTGTCTTGGTTGTCATAAATATGATAAAGCTATGCATACTTATAAATTTTTAATATACCCTTCATTCTCTACTTTCTACTTGATGCTAAGGGGTTTTGTATGTAGAGATATTTAGGAAGTGGGGTGTGGAATTTGGTTTACACTTTAAAAATTTACAAAGTCACAAAGTGTAGTGGGAATTATGTTTTATGTATAAGTCTTAATGAAAAGCAGAAAGTAGAATCCATGTCATACTTAACAAATTTTAAAAGTTGTAAAATTTTGATCCCCGCTTAGGACTTGGTAGGGAGGAAAGTGGAGAAATAAGTGCAATTTACAACTTTACAAAGTTACAAAGTGCACAAAAATATTTTATTTCTAATTATTACTTAGTGAAAAAAAGTGGAGGTTTAGGTATATTTTGAAATTTTATAAGTTATAAAGTGTACCTAAATATTTGGTACCCACTTGGGTCTTCAAAAGGGGTACTTAGGCCATTCTAAAGATTTTACTCAGAAAAAGTTATAGGTCTCCTCTAAGGCACAAGTTGTTTTAAGGTTTTGGCACAAAAATATCAACACTTTTTCTAGGAGTACATACACCTGTGTTTATGGGTCCTATTCCTATGTGCATGAAATCTAGAATTCTATGTCATGCTTGGAAAACATGATTTAGTATGGATACCCTAATCTTCCTTGAAAGTATGGTATGCATTAAGATTATTTATTCATTATTAAAATAGGTTAGACATATTCAACACCCCATTATGAAGAGAGTTACCTACATACCAATACTTCAAGGAGGGATCAAGCCTGATGTAGTTCTTCCACTGAGTGTTTGGTGCAAGTGCAAGTAAATTATAGAATTATAGTCATATTAAATTCATTGAGTGTTTTTGAGATTTAAAATATTTGAAATATGGGCTTAGGTTTATTCTATATGTTAGTATTCATAAGCAGGATAAAATAGGGATCAAGTACATTAATTTTACTAAACTTGTCTTCTTGTTTGAATAGGCTTTTTGAATCTATTTTCCATCTTCTGAATGGAAGTCAAATAGAATTGTATTTATAGAGACCTATATATTATGAAAATAATAAAATATACATAGGAAATAAGAAAATACACTTATTTTAACCTTAGGAGGGGTACAAATTTGGAAAAGTGTCCATTTTGGAGAGTTAGGACAAAGGACAATAGCACCTAGTTGGGGACACTAGCGCCATGTGGATGTAGTTTTCCAAATGTGGCATTAATTTCCTCCTAGAATAATACTGGGAACATTGGGTTGGAATGTATAAATGTTGTCCTAAGACTATGTTTTAATTGATTGTAGTTTTCTATGGTATGCACAATGACTGAGAAATTATGGTAAAGGATTTAGGATAGGTCTAGCAATAAGCTAGGAATAGGATAACTCAAGAAACATTATTATCATCAAAATACCACTTTTAGATGATTATAACATGTACCTAATATGTCAAAATCTAAATAAATTTTATATTTTAAATTTATTGCATGTACTAACACTCTACTTACTTTGATAGACCATATTGACTAATCTACTACATTTGTTGGTTCACCTTTTCTTATGATTGAGGTGATCAGATCACTCAATCTTGAAATTTTTTTAGGTTGGAATTTATCATATATCCTCCCCATGTTATAATTATCATTTGGTTGCATGATTGACCTAATCTCAACTGCCATGTGGCAACTCAATTTTGCTCCAAAGTTGGGGGCATGTGCCTTCCAATATATCTTTATCTATCTCTTTGGATATATGCACTTTAAATATTTATATATATTTATTCTAATCTCATTTTCATAGCCATAAAATGATACATATTTTTTAAAACAACTTACCAATATGAAAGGCAGCTACATCGACACACATGCATACTCCTAAACCTTACCATTTCTATTTAAATATATTTCAAGTAATTTTAACCTAGATTATATGCACTAATTTGACACTATAAAATGCTCTTGGTTATAGCTTAGTCACCAAAAAATCACTCAAGTTTATATCAATAAAATACAAGGTGTGCATACACACCTAAATACTTATTCCTTTCCTTAAAGCTATAAATGTCATTACTAGATTAAATTAGGGGAAAATGTAGATGATATTTTGTGATTATGTAGCAGATTAATCTTTTACACTTGTAAAACTTAGACTTTGGTTATTCTTCTTAATTATACATGTTCCTTTCTTCTGGAAGCCTCACATCTACTCTATCTTATGCCCCTTGGCCTATATCTTTGTCTACCTAATATTATACTGTTAACATATATTTTCTATCTTTCCTAGAATTCTTAAAATGTTCTTATCTTACACTTCTACAAGATTTGATCCTATACCTATTTTACTACTCCCTAAAAACTAATTTTTGGGATAAAAAATAGCATTTATGTTATTATCCTACCCTAAGACAAGTGTCTAGTGACCTAATTTCATCCAAGTTTAAAATAAAAAGCATCCTAATGGTTGGACTAAGTTCTTTAATGTCATTTATTACTCTGAAGGGGTTGATATAAATACAAGATTAACCCTCATTCATTTCTCACCTAGAAATTAGAATAAATAAACTAAGGAACTTTTCAAAATCACTTTATTAAACATTTAATTGATCATAATATTCCCTATTTCCATAGTAGTCATAGGTAAAACACATCTACAGGTCTTAAGTACTAAGGTAGCAAATATAAAGTCTTATTTTATAAGTTATAAGCTAGGTCATTGTTGTACTTTATTTATACACATTACATGATTTGCACACAAGCCAACATGTAGGGGAGAGCTACATGAGTCTGAGGTCCTCTTTTATAATATTAGATTTGTAGGTAGCATATTTGCATAATAGGGTCATTGCAGGCCAACTTGACACTTTGTACCTACTAACCCATTTTTCTCCAAGGTAACATTAAAGATGGAATGCTAGGGTTTTTCCATTTCACCAAGAGCAAAATTCCATGACCCAAATCTAAATTTTGATTGATATTTCATATATGGCACTAGCATCAAACATAAATAATTATATTGATGCAACCATCTTACGCTGATACAATCATCAAGAGAGCTAGAGTCACCATATCTAGAATTTGATAATTGATTTAGAAATATCTTCCCACCTAATTTTAGCCTATTTTAGATCCATATCTACCTTAATAATAGATCTAACTAAGTACATCACTTTTATATCATTTTATATATCTAACATAGTTATACTTTCCATTTACAGCTTATCTAAGTTTAATAAATTTAGTATATGGTACATCTGAGTTTATCACATTAATTATCCTTATGTAGACCTATATTTACCCATGCCCTATCATTTATATATCTTTAACCTTATTTACCCAATTCGGTTCCACATCCAAATTATGGCTAACTAGTATCATTATTTGTAAATAGCTCACTAAAAATCTTCAACTTAGAATTTTGATTATATTGAAGATTAGTTTACTTTATAAGAATTTATATATCAACAAAATTATATCAAACATGTTGAATAATGTGCTTCATCTTGAAACATCAGTTAGTAGAGTGATCATTGTATCTATGGTAATCACAATATGCATTTTTATTGATTGATTTTCTTTGAGGTCTACTAATATCAACCTCTAATGTTGTAGTAAGATTAATAAATTACACTCAACTAAATTTTGTATCAATTATGAGGTTGTTGTGTAAAATATGAAACTACCTCCTTGGGTGATTTAATAAAACCCTCTTGTTGGAAGGTTGAGAAATAGTATTAACCATGATATTTGCATCAAATTTAGTATTTGTTGGATTAGCTTTGTAATATGGTTTGATTTTAAAGTTTATTTTAGAATTTGAAGTATATGAAGGTGCATATTTAAGCTTATTTAAATAAAGAATTTTGAATTCTATTTCTCTTAGTTTATGAACAAGTTCTTGAGTTGATCAAAATTCCTTGAAAATAATTGATTCATGAAAAGGTACAAATAAAATTTATTTGAAAATATATTTTAATTAATTATCTACAAAGGTGTTAGAAATTTTCTAGAGAATGGTCCTATAATGAAGTACATAATCACATATAGTCTCATTAGTTCCTTGATTAAGTTAATAAATTTGCACATAAGAAAGCTTTTCATCATTTTTTATAGTAAAATATTTGAGAAATTGATTTTTTAATGGATTGACTGCCTTCACTAATTTAATAGGTAGATCATAAAACCAATACAAGGCATAATATTTTAATATTATTATAAACAACAAAGTAACTTGTCATTAAAATCATAATCCAGACATGCATCATGGAAAGAATGAAGATGCTATTCTGGATCTCCCTTACCCTTATATAATGGAAGTTTAGGAGCTATAAATTTAATAGGTAATGGATATGTTGACATATTAGGTGCTAATATATTATTAAAAAAAGGATTTTGTATCAATTTATTAGTTATATTTTGGTATAACTTGCTCTAAATATATCACATTACCATGTAAAATTGAAATGAATTACAAAAAGGATTTTGTAGTAGCCAAGTTAGGTGATGTAGTATGTGTACCTATCAAATGTCATGTATGAGTCATTTGGTTAGGAATGAGAAAGATATTTATTATAATCCTTGTGTTTCCTCCAAAAATAAAGGTGTGTATGTAATAATAATATTAGCAATAGAGGTAGAAACACCTATGGTAGGGTTTATAATGTGAAAAAATGGCTCTTATTATGTATTGAAAGTAGAATTTTTTACTTTTTGTGCATGTTTAGAAGCTTAAAGGACTTCAATTAACTAGGGTATATCTTGTGGAATTTGAAAAATTCCTTCTTAGAATGTGGATAAATTTTAGAATTTTGTATGATCTACTCCATTTAGTTCATCAAGATGGATCCTATATGATACTTCATAATTATAATGTGCATCATGATCATCTTGATTAGCTTGTTCATTATGATTATCATCTTTAAAATATTAATGTGACAATTTTTCATAAAAATAAATGGAACCATTATTTACATTATAAGAGCCCATTTTAATAGTGGAAAAATAGATTTTAATGTGCTTAATATGAACCCCAATTAACCTATCATTATGCATTAAAGGAACAAGGGATGTAGGTTTTTTATATGGCATAGAAAAATAACATTGAAAATATATTGTAAATAATAACTAATAAATGAAAATCTAGAAGAAGGGAAAAAATGAAAATGGATATTAGTAAATTAATTTGAAAGATAAGGTCAAAACAAAATGATTTCAATGTCAGATATCATATCTAAGTTCAAAGGATAATGATTTTAGAGTTATCCATTTAATTTTAGGTAAAAAGCAGGTTATTTTAGTGTCAAATAGTAGATGCAAGGTTTAAAGAAAGTTATTTTAGTGTCAAATGTAAGGAATTTATCTAAATCATAGGACAAAATTTTTGAGGTCATTATTCAATAAAATGTAAGTTCACCAATATATTTAATCAAAATTTGGAATTGACTTGGTGAAAAATATAATTTAGATAAAATGGTTTCAAATATAACAAATGTTGTAAAACAACTCAACTATAAGAATGAAAGAAGAGTGTTGAATGTAACAAAGTGTGACCAAATAAAAGAAGAATAAAAATGAACAATATAAAATTGACTTATCTATTTGATTTGTAAAACTGACTGCCATTCATAGATGACTAGAATTGATAAACTTAGATTAATTTTACAAGTGCCACAGGAACTATAACTACAACTACTTAGGGTTAAGATCATTAGAAAGGGGATAGGATAAACTATCACTACTATCCTATATGGATCAATTATGACCTCTACAAAAATAATGGAAATTATGGCACATTGATCCTACTTGAAACATTCCTATGTGAACAAAACTAATCTTCAAATGCATGTGGATGACTTGCAAATAAATTCTTTAAATTTGAAACCCTAATAGGTCTTGAAATAGAAAATAACATGTAAAGATAAAGGGGGAGTGTAATGGGTTGTGATAAACCCAATCACATCCATGATGACTGATCATTTCCTATGTATCCATTACTTAGAAGATGAAAAGCAAGCCCACATAGTTCTTCCACTTAGAGTGATTTAAGTGATTGTTCTACTTTTTATACATGTATGAATATAGAAATGACTTGAATATCTGATAATGTTTTGGTATTGACATGAATATAATAGGCTCTTAACTTGGTTAAAGGCTACTTTAACTGATTAAAATCAAAATTGGGAGTAATAAGGTATATTTTCTTAGTGTGTAATGGTGTATGTATGCCTCAATATTGAAATTTCCAAGTGGTAACCTCAAGGTGAATCCTCATGATACCTATCCTAAAAATATGGAAAAACTCATAATAATCATATAAATTTGAAAACTATTTTTTGATAATGTGAAGGTTAGGATCAACTCATAGAGGTTAATAATCACTACCACTATTAGATGATACTAGTTGATCCTATCCTGAATGGAAATGTGTGAAATTTAGGATTTAAGATGTTCATATAAATGCTTAGAGAAGTGTTTATTGATTAGGAACATTTTATAGGGTATAAAATAACAACTTTTGAATGGATAGGTCCATATAGGTATTTAAGATAGAGTGAGTGGGACAAATAGGTCTATATTAAGTGCTCAAGTGGATTAAAGTAAAATTTTGCCAAAACTGACATTATTAAGTATTCATGACCAAATATGATTAACTACAGTAAAAAACTCTTAGTCTTAGTAGACTAACTAAACTGTTTAATTTTTTGTAAATAACATGTTTTCACCTTAGTTTCACCCTCTTTTTCCATCCTTTCATTTTCTCCCCTTGATAGACAACTTTATTTGAAAATATCCCCTAGTTTCTATATTTCCTATTCTTTATCTCTTTCAAACATGTTAACAATGTGATAGGTACTAACATTCATAATTTATCCTTTGAAGATCACATATTTGAATATAAAATACATATATGAGTTATTATGAGATGTTATCTTGGTCATTGTCTTATTTTTTAAGGATTTATCTAAGTTACGTATGGGAACCTAAGCTTATAGTCTCATTTTTTGGGTCATTCAAACCTAATTTAGCCCTCCCTTTATGGATATCCATTCCCATTTCTACCATTTATTCTTTCTTTTATTTTATATCATATTTCTCCTTCATTTCATATGGACCTAATTTATCCTTCACCTCATTGATATCTAACTCCTTTTATCTCTATTATTTCAACTCATATTTCATTAGATCATTCAAACATAATCTAGCCTTTACCTCATGGCTATCCTTCCCATTTTATCTCTTTTGTTTTGATTTGGATCTTTTGGACCTAATGTAGCCTTTACCATTGTGGATATGTGCAATTCATTCCCTTTTACCATTTTTCTGAGAATTTGGCATACTTCCATTTTTAGACTCATATGTGTATGATTGCATTGCATTTATCCTTTTTTTTTTAACCTTGTATAATTAAGGTTATTTTTGGTCAAACTCCACCCTAGGTTTGCAACTTTAAAATTTGGCCAATCCACTACTTAGTTTTCCTTCAGAAGAAATGTTATTTGACAAATCCCATAAAAATATAAAGTGTCATTTATTTTAGAAGGTTCATTTTGGGTTTTTTATCCTAAGCCCTTGTCGAATTCTTTTGGAATTTTTGTTTGAAGATTTTTTTCCTAAAGTATTTTTTTTTGGACATTTTATTTTTAACATTCCCAAAGGACAAGTCTCCAAAAGTTACCATACACATTTTTTCCAAACTATATCCTTTCAAAGCTGAAAGGTACTTTGTAAATTTTTTGAAGGGTATTTTTCCTTCCAAATGGTCCAATACAACTTTTCCAAAGGAATTATTGTAGAGAAAGTGCCCTTTTTAAAAAGTCTAAAGGGTACATTTCAAAAGTCTTAAGGGCACTTTAGTTTTTTAGAGGGGTAGTTTTCAACTTGTTTGAAGGACTCTTTTAAGCCAAAAGGAACCCTTGCAACTTTTTTGAAGGGTATGTTGGAACTTTTATAAAGGGAAATTCTAAGGCTAAATGGACACTTTCAAATCTTTTGAAGGGTACTTTTCAACAAGTTGAAGGACCATTTCAATTTTTCAAAGGATCATTTCAATTATTTAAAGGGCCAAACATAAAATCTAAAGGAATCATTTTAGAGAAATTATCTAAAGAATTGTTTTTAAATTTCTTAAAAGGTTCTAAGGTCCATTTCTTTTAGATATTTTGTCTAATACAAATAGAGCTCTCAAAGACACAAATTCTTTTAGAAATATTGTCCAATGAATTCTTGTAGGAAATTTTTTTGCAAGAAAAGGTAAAGACAAAAATTCTAAAGGAAATACCCAAAAGGTGACAACCCACAAAATGCCAATTTTAAAGTATAAGAAATAGTTGTTACTATTCAAAAGACAAAACAATAAAAATGGATAGGTTGACATTTCAAGTCATTAATTACATGAAATCAACAAATATAGGTGTCTAAAAGATAAATAGTAGCTAGAAAGAGCATTTTTTAACTATAGTCATGAGTTCTAGTAGTGTGATGTGTCAACTTATCTTTTTTTAGTTTTGAACTCTCATATATGATCTTTGATAGAAATAATTTATTATGCCACTATTGAAATTCTAGTGCCACTTGACACCATTTTCATGACTTATTTTGGACAAGTAAGACTCTTGACATGGCATGGCTTGTTTATCCATCTCTCTCATAGATCTGTAACTAATTTTTATATCAATAACACATGTTCTTGTGCCTCTTTAGCTTTTATTTTCTCTCTCTTCCCTAAAGTTTTATAAATTAAGACATTTTGTCCATTGCAGATGACCACAATTTTGGTATGGTGAAGCCCTATTGAAATGACAATACACTTTGATTTTAAAGATTAAATACAAGACTAATTCTAAGTTGTGATTTTCTATGTGAGTGATGTATAGCAGAGCTAAGTGATATCATCATCCTTACTCCCTTTATCCTTCATGTTTTAATAAAGGTTATGATGTTAATAGGTCATGTGAAGTGTGTTTAATGTATTAAACTCTCTTTCAAGTATGTAATTATATCTATGGTGTGCAATCTACCCCTTAGGTTTATTATCTTGTTGATTGTCTCAAGCATGTTACCTTCACATTAAAACACTATTTTAGTATCTCTCAATGCATGTAATTAGTATTGGAAAATATTATTATTTAGTAGAAGTGTGAGAATCAGTGGATGAATTATTGTTAATCACCTCTTTAACATAATTTTCTATTTTATGAAATCTCTTGACTCTTTTCATGAATAATCATTAGATTAGGTGATAGATACTTAGAGAAAAATACAAGGAGCTAGCCCTTTTCAATCCTAGAGACTCACCTCCTCTTATGAGTTCCCAAAAACTTAAGGGATGATTTAATGTTGCATAAAATTGAAAGAGTTTCATATAATGTCTTAGGGTGCACAATTTGATGACAACATTTATAGCATGCTCGATGGTACATCTAGTCTTAATTATTTCCATGTCAAGGTGAATGTTGGCATTGAAAAGTACAAGGTTGTATAAGTGTTCTTATCCAGTATTTGGTGACTATAAAAGGTGAGAATTTCTATTTGTAGATTAGTTTTTCCATATTTTACTTCATGGTCCTCACTAGACCATCTTCTAGTAGGCTTTTCAATCAAGTCCCTCAACTTAAAACTCTACTTGAAGAAAAATACCCTAAACCATTTGTAACCTTTAGAGATCCTAAAAGAGAATCTTTTGAAGAGGAAGAAGAGAATGTTGAAGAGTTAATAGATCAAGAGGAAGAATAAATGGCTAAAACACATCCTTTCCCAACCTTCAACACCCAAAATCCAATTAACCTTCCAATGTATGATCTTATTCCTCCTAATGCTACCAAAAGTCTCCCTAATTTTAATGGAGAAGTTCTTATTACCCCATCTAATCATATTAGGGACATTTCAAACTTTTGAAATTTCCACAATATCACCCAAGCTAACATAGATATTAAACTACTCACCATGTCGCTAAAAGGGGAGGCACTTCATTGGTATAAGAGATTGGAAGGTAGATGTATTACTAATTGGGATAGTTTTGGAGAGTTGTTAGTAAACAAGTTCAAAAATATGAGTGACCATAATTCACTAATTCACCAACTGAATGTGATAAAAATAATTCCTAATGAATCCATGAGAGATTTCAAAAAAACATTGCATAGGCTACCACCTATTATGTGTCTTCCTCCAAGATTTGTATTCCCCACCTATCTTAAGGATATTGGCACTAATGTAATAGTAATGTTGTAGTCAATAGGAGGATTTACTTTACCCGAGGCATATGAGATAACCATTGAAGCTAAGAATAGTCTAATACAAGCTAGAAAACAACCTACAAGAGTCTCCATGCCTTTTTTGTCTCATAATTTAGATGAATCCCCAATCATAACACAAGTTCCCAATACTAATGTCAAATCTATAACTGCTCCCAAAATGGTGGATGATTTATAGATAATGCTGAGATGATTCAATAATTACAAGTCCAACTCAAGAAAGTATAAATGTATGAAAGTACTCCACTGAATCCTTAATAATAACCTTATCAAGGCTATATACCTCCAACCCAATACGCTAAAAAATGAAGAGGACAAGGCCAACAAGGTTTCAATAGGCATCCCAATGCCTATAATCCTAATTCTATTTCATCGATAAAAGTTGTTTTTTTAGTGCACACCAATGTAGTTTAAGGAGAGGCACATTTAGATCATTGGGGTCAATATCAAGTTCAATTTATACATAATTGTGTAGAAGGTAATCAATCTTTGGAAATTCAAGAAGGAGATACTCCTTATGTTACATCAGAAGAAGCAAATCTCATTTAAAGAGATGTTCAAGGATAAGGTAACAACCAAAGTACTAGTTTTATGAATTTATAATTAAAAGATGATTATGCGTTAAATCAAAATACATTAGTTTTATCCAACATAAGGTCTAAAAAGAGGGATTTATTAGATATTCCAGTAGCACAAGTGATTCTAGGTAGTACCTCTCCAAGGCCACAAAGTGTAAGTACTAATGTAATAAATCCTACTAGTCACACTACTCCTCAAAGTCAGAATGTGAGCAAGTCTACCAAACCTCTAGTACATGAATTTTAATTTCCCTCATTGTCTTTAAGATTGAAAGATAAGGTTAATACTTCCTCCCTAAATATTTTTTACTCTTTGAAGAATACAAAAACTAGCATTTCTCTCTAGAAAGTATTGAATATACCTGGTCAAAAGGAAATCCTATAAAAACAACTTGATAATATCAATGTAACTCCTTAAACTATAAATTACCATGATGTATCCCTTTACAACACTGTGAATCATGTTCTATATCCTTACACCAAATCTAAAAATCCTCCACCTTTCTATCTCACACTCATTATGGGAGACAAATTGATTCATAACTGCATTGTGGACAGTGGGGCTAGTACCATAGTTATGCCTAAAGTGGTTTCTAATAAATTGGGACTAAAATATGAGCCTCATATCAATGGTGTGTCATATCTTAGTGGAACTCTAACTAAATACTATGGGTTTGGTTAAATGTTTGAAATTTTTCCTACATGATTGTCCAAGTTTTCCCATCTTACAAGACATTGTGGTGGTTGATCTTTTGGCTTGTTTTGCTCTTGCTTGTCAAGAGACTTCATGACTAATATTGGAGGGTACTTTGTAGTTGATTGGTCTTTTCTAGACTTTATAACAAGTTATGTAGCTAAAGTGACTATAATAACACATCCCTTGGCATGGTTCCACATTCAACCATATATGGAGACAAGTTCAAATCAAAATTGTAAAGTTAGTGAGCAAGAAGAAGGTGCCATTGGTGGTGAAACATCATTTCCACTTAAAGGTATTTTTGACATCTTATTTGATAAGTATGGCACTAAAAATTATGATCATGACCCCTATTAATTCATATAAGAAACTAAATTATGAGTATATTGCATGCATGAGATGAACATTCCTATACCATCACTCACTAATGAGGATCATGAACTTGAAGGGATATGGGATTTTTTTTAATGGATCTAAAAGCAAGGTAGGGGTATTATCTAGTGTCATGTTGGTTTTCACTTCAAAGAACAAATATTATTCTTCATATATATTCTATTTTAGTTGTACCTATAATGCAGTTGAATATGAAGGCTTAGTTCATGGCCTCCAATGGGAAAAGAGAGGGAATCAATAATTTTAATGTATGTGGAGATAGTGAGTTGATTATACATCAAGTGAGAAACCAAGCTAGAACCAAGAACTCTTTGCTTGAGTATTATAAACATAGGGTGTGGGATGTAATGGAGGACTTTGATGCTTTTAATATCCAACCTATACTAAGAGACTCAAATAAACACGTTGATTGGTTGGTTGTGATAGGGGAACACTTTGATATAGTGGATAATGTAAGTAGAGAGAAGGACCAACCTCACATCAAAGTCATTGTGAGACCTTATTTTCCACATATTGAAGTGTTTTGGAAAGTGTTTGAGAGTGATAAAAACATTATAAAATTCATTCAAAATGAAGCAAAAATTTATTCAAAGAATGAAAAGAAGATTCATAATAAATATGAAGAATAAGTAATCTAGCTTAAGACAAACAAGATACCAAAGGGGCTAGTTACTTTGGAGAGTGTATTCAATGAATATGATAAAATAAGGAATGAAAGGGTAAACATGTCTAAAAATGAATAAAAATATGAAATAATCTTGATATTTAAGGATAAACTTCTAAAAATTCGTAAGATATGTTCTCTTTCCAAAAGATAGGCCTTCATTGAATTATGTTAAAAAATTCTTGATATATTTGCTTGGGAATAGAAGGATTTGAAAGGGTTTGATCTATATCTAGATCATCTCACCATTGATTTAGAACTTGGATCTAAAGTAATTAGGCAAAAATAGAGGCCTATCAATCCCAAGATAGAGGAACTCATGAAAAAATATCTTACCAAATTGATTGAGTCTAGGATTATTTTTCCTATCAAACACTCAACTTGGGTAGCTAACCTTGTACCTATTCATAAAAAGAGTGGAGAGATTAGAATCTATGTGGAATTTAGGGAATTTAATAGAGTTTCACTCAAATATCATTACCAACTACTTTCCATGGAGTAGATTTTGTAATTAGTTTCAGGTTCTTAATGATTTTCACTACTTGATGGCTAATCAAGTTATAACCAAATACTGGAGAATGAGGAGGATCAGTTCAAGACAACATTCACCACAAAATGGGGAACTTTTGTATATATAAATATGATTTTTGATTTTTGTGATGTTGGTGTTAATTTCTAAAGGGAAATGGGCATGGCCTTTAAATGTTTGATTAATGAGTTTTTGCTTGTGTGCCTTGATGATATAACTAGTTTTTCCAAAAATGCTAATGACCACATGAAACATCTAAGATAAGTCTTTGAGAAGTGTAGAGAGTTTGGAATTTATCCTAATCAAAATAATTATATTTTATTTATTCACAAAGGCAAGTTGATGGGTCACATTATGTCAGAAGAAGGCTTATCTATTGATCTTAAAAGGATTGATGCCATTTTAGGCTTATCTTTTCTTCTACACAAGAAAGGTTTACAAAGTTTGTTAGGTAAATTCAAATATGTAAGAAGGTTTATTCTAGGATTTGCTACTTTGGTGAATCTTATTACAACCATGCTCAAGAATAACCAAGATTTTTATTAGATAAGGGAAGGTAAGAACAATATTGAGGCAATCAAACAAGAAATTTCCCAATCTCCTACTCTTTTGAACCCAAACTTTTCCAAGGATTTCATACTCTATACTTTTTCTAATCTTGACACAATCTCAACTATACTTATGTGAAAGAATGATGAGGAATTTGAAAAACTCACTACATTATTTAGTCAAGGATTGGAAGATTATGAGGTCAAATACACCTTTGTTGAGAAGCAAAATCTATCTATGATAATAGGTTTGAAAAAGTTCAAGCACATGGTTTCAAACAAGAAAATACATGTCATGGTTTCTCACCCTAGCACTAAAGAGTTCCTCTTAAGTAAAGACCTCAATGAGAAGAGAGATAGGTAGATCAGAAAGATAATCGAATATGATGTTGATATCAAGGTAAATAACTTGGTAAGAGGAAATGGGTTGTGTGAACATCTAGATTCAGATCTTCAAGGGCCAAAAGAAGAGGTCTTGGTCAATCAAGTTCATCCTCAACTAGCTAGTCACATACCATTTCAAATTTGGACACATGACATCATTGGTTTCCTCCAAAATGGTGATTACAAACCATTCATTATTGTATTTTAGATGGTATTCTCTTTTGGAAGAATGTGAATGGTGTACTAATAAGGTGTGTTGACAATGATCAGTTTGGCATCTTGATAGAAAAGTTTCAAAATGGTGTAGATGGAGGTCATTTCTCCCCAAAAACAATATTTGAAAAGATAATGAGGTCAGGGTATTATTGGCCTAGCCTGTTCAAGGATTGATACTTTTGGGTTAGGAGGTGTCCTCAATGTGACTTATTTGTAGGCAAATAAAAACTTGTATCCATTATATTGAATCCTATCTAGGTAGACTAGCCTTTCATGCAATGTGACCTTGATTTCAATAGTATGATCAACCCTCCATCAAGTGCTAGACATGAATGGATATTGACTACTATTAACTACTTCACAAGGTGGGTAGAATCTATTGCATTGAAGGATGTAAATGAAAATACAATTTTAGAATTTTATGAGAGTATCAAAACAAGATTTCGGGTTCCCTATACTATATTTTTTGATAATTCACTTTATTTCATGAGTGCTAAAACTTTTGAGTGGGCAAACAAGAATGAAATTTTCTTAAGTACCTCATCCAACTATTACCCTCAAGGTAATGGATTGGTTGAGTCTACTAATAAGAACCTCATTAAGATCATTAAGAGGACATTGGAGAACAATCAAAGAGCATGGCATACCAAGTTGAAGATAGCCTTATGAGATGATAAGATCTTTCCTAAGAGGTGAATTAGTAACTCTATCTTTGTGATTATTTATGGGAGAGAAGCTAGGTTTTCTATCTCTCAAGAGCTCCCTACTCTAGGACTTGCACATCAGTTCGAACTACTAAAAAATACTCTAATGGAAGTAAGACTTGTAGAACTAACGTAACTACAAGAAGCAAATGACAATGCACATAAGACCATGGAATACCACCAAGTACTCATGAAAAATTATTTTGACAAAAGAGAAAGTAAAAAAGTGTTCAAGGAAGGTGACTTGGTCCTAAAATGGGATGAAGATAGAGCAAAACTAGATGAACATATAAAGTTTGATACTTTGTGGAGTCAACCTTACATCATCAACGAGTGAAAATAGAGAAACTCCTTTCAATTGACCAAGATTAATGGAGAATAGTTGCATATCCTTGTAAATGGGATACATCTAAAGTTATACTATTAGTGCTTGCAGGTATGTCCTATAAATAGTAACATAGGTGTGTATGTTTAGTCTAGTTTTGTTTTAGTTGTTGTATTCCCTAAGTGTCTTAGTTGTTTAATTTGTTTTTATTTGTGTTCCCTAAGTCCTTCGTATCACAACTGTGTCTTTTCCTATGTGTGTCTTGTGTAATATCATTATCTTGTGGTCAATCTTAGGTCTATTCATGATAATCTGAGTGCTCATTTTGTGTGACTCCATGCCCAATGGAAGGATTCAAGAAATCGGTCTTAGGAATAATAGGCATGCCATACCCAAGAATCACCAAGAATGTTGATCAAATTCCACCCCAAGTTTGCACCTTTCAAATTTGGCCAATCTAGTACTTAGTTTTCCTTTGGAAGAAATGTCCTTTGACAAAGCCTACAAAAATACTAAGTGTTATTTCTTTCAGAAGGTTCATTTTGCTTTTTTTGTCCTAAGCCCTTGCTAAATTTATTTGGACTTTTTTACTAAAGCTTTTTTCCTTAATTATATTTTTTTTGGACATTTTTTTTCAACTTTCCTAAAGGATAAGTCTCAAGAAGTTACCCTACACATATTTTTTGAAATATATCCTTTTGAATCTGAAATGCACTTTGTAACTTTTTTGAAGGGTATTTTTCCTTCCAAATGGTCCAATTCAACTTTTTTGAAAGAATTATTGTAGAGAAATTCCCTTTTAAAAAAAATTTAAGGGTACATTTAAAAATTTTTAAGGGTACATTTCAAACATTTGAAGGGTACATTTAAAAATTTTGAAGGGCACTTTAGTTTTTTCAAGGGGCAGTTTTCAACTTTTTTGAAGTACTATTTCAAGCCAAAAAGAACCCTTACAACTTTTCTGAAGTGTATGTTTCAACGTTTTGGTATGTTGTAACTTGTTTGAAGGGAAATTCTAAGGCTAAATCAACACTTCCAAATATTCTGAAGGGTACTTTTCAACAAGCCAAAGGACCATTTCAATTTTTTGAAGGACCATTTCAATTTTTTGAAGGGCCAAATAGAAAGTTTGAAGGAATTATTTTATATAAATTATCTAAAGAATTATTTTAGAAAACTTGAAAATGTGTTAAAGTCCATTTCTTTCCAACATTTTGTCTAATACAAATAGATCTCTCAAGGACATGAATTCTTTCAGAAAGATTATTTGATGAATTCTTGTGGGAAAATTGTCTACAAGAAAAGGTCAAGATAAAAAGTTTAAAGGAAATACTTCAAAGGTGATGGCCTATATAAAATAAATTCTATTCAAAAGACTTGGTAAGAACATGAGAGTAGACAAAGTAAGCAAAATAGACAAGTTGACAGTTTAAGTCATTAATTCCATGAAATTTACAACTATAGGTGTCTAGAAGATAACTAATAGTTAGAAAGAGAATTTTATAACTATAATCATGATTTCCAATAGTGTGACGTGTCGAATTCTCTATTTTTAGTTTCAAACTCTCATGGATGATCTTCAATAGAAATAGTTTCTTGTGCCACTCCTAAAATTTTGATGCCACTTACCACCATTCTCATGACTTGTTTCAGATAAGTAAGACTCTTGAAATGGCATGTCTCACTTATCCATCACTCTCATGGATCTTTTACTAACTTTCATGTCAATGACATGTGTCCTTTTTCCTCTTCTACTTCTCTTCTCTCTCTCTTCCCTAATGTTTTATAAATTGAACCATTTCAGCTATTATAGATGACCACATTTTTGGTATGGTGAAGCCCTACTAAAATGACATTGTAATTTCCTTTTAAACATTGAATACAAGATAAATTCTAAGTTGTGAATTTATGTCTGAGTATGTGAGTGATGTATAATGGAGATAATTAATAGCAGCATCCTTACTCCCTTTATCCTTCATCTTTGAACAAAGGTTTTGATGTTAACAGGTCATGTGAAGTGTGTTGAATGTAATAAACTCTCTTTCAAGTATGAAATTATATCTATGGTGTGTAATCTGCCCCTTAAATTGATTATCTTGTTGATTGTCTCAAGCATGTTATCTTCACATTGAAACACTATGTTAGTATCTTTCAATGCATGTAATTTGTCTTGGAAAACATTTTTATTTAGTAGAAGTGTGAGATTCGATGGATAAATTATTGGTGAATCACCTCTTTAGCATAGTTTTATATTTTATTAAAACTCTTGACTCTTTTCGTGAATAGTTATTAGATTAGGTAATAGATACTAAGAGAAAAATTGAGTGAGCAAGCCCTTTTCAATCCTAGAGACTCATCTCTCTTATGAGTTCCCACAAACTTGACGGATGATTCAATGTTACATCAAATCATAGGAGTTTCATATAATGTCCTAAGGTACATAATTTGATGATAATAGTTACCATATATAGTCTTTTTGTTGACCAAAATCAAGACTATGATATTTACATGCATATATTTCAATGAAAAGGTAAGTCAAATTATGTATATAACACTTTAATTTAATTCATTCATTTATAATTATTTATTTACAACCATTAATTTTATCTTTCATTTTGTTATAATATTTCTCAAAGACATACTGAGAAGTGTTTTCATTGATGTCAAGGTTGATGTCATTAATGTCAAGGTACATCAGGTGAAGATACATGGTGAGTGGTCTTTGAGGTATGAGCTTTAATGTTTAATGTGACATGGAATCCATGTGGTAAGAAAGAATTTGGAATAAACCTAATGCATCTTTTGAGTAGTTGATGTCAATGCTAATGTCAAGGTTGAGGTCATCATGATGTTATCCATGTTATCACAAGGAGGTATGATGGTCAAGTGAGCATTAAAGCATGGCTATGAGGCTTTAGGTTTTAATGAGGTAATGAGAGAATATTTATTAGAAATATATTATTATAGCAATGTGAAATTGATGTCTAAATATTTTTATTATTTTTTATCGTTAAGGTAATCATGTTTGAGCATTATCTTTTGAGTGCAAGGTGTCTTGAAAAGCCTAGTCTTAACAAGAATAGTCATATCATGAACATGTGCATGGTGATAATGAAGATGTATGTGTAGAGGTATAACATTGTTTGAGAAGCTTGTAAGGCATGTGTGTAAGGTTTAGGGGAATCAAGGAGAGTTTCAATATGAGCCTATAGGGGTAAGACCTTCAATCCAAATCTATAACTAGACTAGTCCTAAACCCTACCTAGTTTAATGATATATCATGATATGTTATCAAGGAATGTGAAGGATTTGTGAAAGTGTCTAATCATGTATTAGGTTTCTTGAGTATGTGAGAGTGGTGAAGATTTCATGGAAAGGGGCATGGCATTCATTTTTAAGGCCTAATGTGGTTTGCATGTCAATGTCTAATTAAGTAAAGAGAGAGAGAATGTGGCCTAATGAGGTGTCACGATTAGATTTTAGAGTGTTTAAGATTATGTAAGTATTTTCATATGGATTATAAGTTGTCCTAGGTGTATTCATGAAGTTATAAGTCAAATTTTGAAGGATAAGGCATAAAAATGTGTTCCAAAGTCTTTTAAGTGCACATAATGAAGAGTTCTTAACCAGGAAAAGAGTATATTATGCTCATTACCTCATAAATTTTTTGCATGGTAACCTAATTATTCAGGGTTTATAGGTAATCATCCTAGCTTAAAATTCTACACATTTGTTTTGGATTGAGGGGCTATGCTTTATGAATGATTGTTAAGAATGGAAACAGGTTTAAACCCTCTTTGAACCATAATAAGGGCTTCATGTTGAATATGTTGATACAAAGTGACTAGAATGGATTGGTATGATTAGGTAATATATTTTAATTTTTATTAAAATTTCCCAGACACCTCTAATTATGATTGGTTTGTCAAGTGTGTGAATAGAGCCTACAAAAAGTGCTAATTTCTTAGAGATTTACTATAGCAATTAGAGTCGATAGATTAAAATATGAAAATGCATGGAGGATGAATCTTGGAAATAATTTTTCATGTCCATTAATATTTATGGACATATTATATCCCTTAAGTCTACTAAATCGATCTTCCAAGTTAGATAGTCATTAACAAACCTAATTCTGTAAATAGTGAAAAACCCAGGCATTAGTGAGAAGGTGTTTAGGAATGTGGTATCATTATGTAGTGATGAAACCAAGTGCATGGATATGTTTTTTTTATAAATTTTAATACATTTTAATTTTTTATATAAGTTTTTGAAGCTAGTGAATATAGTGAAAAAGTTTCTTAGAAGTTGACATGTTTGGTTTAAAAGAGATAGTGAGTTATAAGGTCATGAGATTGGTTGTAAGACATATATTTTCTATTTTAAAATATGATATTTATACATTATAATAGTATAATTATAACATAATATCATCCAAATGCATCATAAGTCTTTTAAAGTGGTCATACAGGTGTTAAAGTTCAATGTTAGTGTGATTGTACTTTAAGGTAAACTGACAGTTATAGGTAAGCAAGTTGTAGTGATGAGTTTTATAATATATAACCTAAGTTAAATTATATAATATATATTTTGTTTTTTTTTTAATTTTAATTCCTATTAATTATATTTAAAAATATTAATTTAAAGTAAGAGGTTGAAATGTTGAAACCAAAATGGCTTGTCTTGTTTTGGTTTGACTGTGTGTAGTAAGGTCAAAAGATTGGTCTGTAAGACCAATATTTGACATTAAAACTCATGATTTTTGTATTTTATAATGGTATATATATGTAAAATTATATTTTAAATTTTTATTGGTCGTGATAAGTGTTATTTTATGTGTTTAATATTAATTAATTAATAACTAGTTTTTGGAGTTTTATGGCAGTTTTGAGTGGGCTATTTGTAGAGAAGTGTTTGATTCTTTTTTTCCTTTAGTTGTGAGGTATAAATAACATGATGATGATTTTAAGTTCATTGATTTTTTATCATGTGATTTATTTTAATTTTTTTGTGACTAAATTATGTACATTCTTTAGTTTTGTCTGGCAAACTTTCTATAGGCTCACAGACCTAATTGTGAACAATACTACAAGGAGTGTTCATGAATATGCTGGTGATAAAAAGTGTTATGGACCTTATAATATTTTTATTGAGGTATATTTAATTAATTTATTAAATTATTATTTTCTTAAATTAAGTTAATTTTTTATAGTAAAGGTAAAGTGTAATATGTTCTAAAGTAGACCTAATGAAATTAGGTCTCCATAAGACCTAAAGGTGAAATGAGGTCTAATAAAGTTATGATAGACAAAAAGGAACTAAATATAAATTTTAATAATGTTAATTATATTTAATAATATATATTACATGGATGAACTAATATTTTAAGAGTGATTAACTGACTAAGTGGAATTTAAACAAGGAATGGTATATATAAAACATAGTTTTAGGTCTATTAGAGGATGTAGAGTGAATGCAAATGATATAGCACATTTCTCAGTAAAAGGAGGTATTTATAGCATTATGGGATTATTTAAAATATATAATGAATATATTAAATTATTTTTTCACATTAATATCAAGGCTATATGACCTAGTCAATATTGAAGAAACCTAATTGAGTGAAGAGACCTAGAAGATAGTTTGAGAGGGATAAGAGTGTGAAGAGATGAAGAGGTGGTCATCATCAGTTGATTAAGAAAAAAGGTGTCATAAATATGATAAAAAATTAAGAATTTTTTATTCATTTAGTGGTTTGGTGTGTCCTTTTAACTTGGTGCTTACTAAAGCCTAGCTAGGTTGGTACATAGCTAGTTGGGGTTGGTTCTCCATGTGGAGTTGGTGCTTCACTAAATTATGATATTTTGAGTTATAATA
Source organism: Torreya grandis (assembly GCA_037957365.1). Lineage (NCBI taxonomy): Eukaryota > Viridiplantae > Streptophyta > Pinopsida > Cupressales > Taxaceae > Torreya > Torreya grandis. The sequence goes on along the minus strand of JARHVA010007485.1, from coordinate 175,982 downwards.
CTATATTCCATTTTTATGTATCAATGGTTTTTAATAACCTTAAGAGTTCCACACACACACACACACACACACACACACACACACACATGATATTTTTTGTGTAATCTTATTTAATTCTTATATGGTTGATTACGTATGCATTTCTTGATATATATGTTTATGTGATGGTTCATACATGTTAAAGAGGAATTGATAGAAAGTTTTTAAGAGATTGATTCATTACCCCCCTTAATAATTTTTATTCCAACATTTGGTATCAAAACAAGTCCTTTTAATGAGATATAATAGCCTAAAGGAGATCCTAGAGACAAGGTTGGCTAGTAGCCATGTTTAAGGATGTTTATCTACCAGGAAGAATCCATTATTCATTAGTACTAATTTGGAGCATCAAAATGAGGAAATATATAATGTCAATGGGCCATGACATATGGAAATTAGTTTTTTATGGATACGCTCCACATTATCCACCACCAACTAATGTAGAAGGTAAGAAAGAAAGTGAGAGAAATTTCAAGGCAGTGAATGTCATTTTATGTGTCCTATTAGAGGTATATTTTGTTAATATAATGCACTATGTGTCAACTAAAGAGATGAAAAAATTGAAGCCTTTGTATGAAGGATACACCAAGGTGAATATGACCAAGTTATAGACCCACTAGATATAATTTGAAATATAGAATATGAATGAAGATAAAACCATTACTTCCTACCTATTGAGGGTTAATGAAGTGGATTATGTCATTAAAGGATTAAGAGAAGAAGTGAAAGAGTATACAGTTATTAAAAAGGTATTGAAATCACTAACTCTTAATTTTTATTCTAAGGTGTTTTTAGTATAAGAGATGTAAAATTTGGATAAGTTGGAAATGGATGCACCTCATGACATCTTGACTACCTAAGAGATGAGAAAAATGAAAGAGTACCTCCCAATAAGGAATAAGCATTCAAAGTTGAGAATAAGTCAAAATCCAAGTAGGTTAAGGATGATTTATGTTTAGATGTTGATTATGATGAACTGATAGCCATGTTTTCAAGGAAATTGAGGTTTCAATTTGGTAAGTGCCAGGGTAAATTACCTTTAAAATGTTTCAACTATGTTAATATTATTCATTGTAAATATAAGTGTCCTAACAAGGATATTATTGACCATGATGAACATCATAGTGACAATAAAAATGTATATAAGCTTAACAAAAGTAAAAAATATTTCAAGAAGTATGAAGGTAGGAAAGGGTCATCCAAGAACAAGAGAAGTTTTTATAAAAAAGAAGATAATAACTCATCTGATGTAAGTGGCACAAGTACATCTGATAGTGATGATGACATTAGTGAGCATGAACATGAAAATAATGAAACCTTATTCATGGATATATAAATAGACAATGAGGGTTACTCAAAATTAAAAGACCTTATGGATGATGAAGAATCAAAGGAAGAAGAAGCTAAACTAATCCTTGAGACATAAATGGTGAGTGTTCTAGAGGAGTTGAAGTTTCAAAGAAAAAACAATCACAAACTAAGATAATTAGTTAAGGATTATAAAGAGCATGTTATTTTTTTGAAAAAAAATGAGTAACACATCTAAGGAGTATGATGAGATCATCAATAAAATTGAAGTACAAATGGATATACTCACTACAATCTTAAAAGCTAAAGAGGAAGAATGCACTAGATATGAAACTAAAATGCAATCCTTGAAAGCTAAGTTTAATCAAGAATCTAATAACTTGAATACATTTATGAAGTTTGAAAAGAGCATTGATTCTCTAGATAAGATATTGAGTATTTTGAAGTCTATAAGTGATAATATATGTCTTAGTTTGAAAGAATACCAAAAAGAGGTAGCTCAAGTTAAAGAAAAGGATAATGAAGATAAGAAGGATAACATGAAAAGATAAATCATATAGCTTAATGCTATGAGGTATGATAATTCATTCAATGGTTACTATTTTTCATGCAAATAATTTGGTCATAGAGAAAGAGAATGTAGAAGACCCTCTAAAAATGAATATGAATGGGATTATGAAAGGAATAATTAGTGAAGAGTTGTGTATGAGGTTGTTTGATACATGTGTCATAATGTGGGACACATTTCAAGATTTTGTCGTAATAGAGTTAGAAGTCCATCAAGTTAAAGTAAGAGGTTTGAAGTCCCTAGAGTGAAAAAGAGAATGAAAATGAATATATGGAAACTAAAGATAGTAAAGGTGAGTAGTGATTAGTCTATAAGCCCAAGTGTATTGTTTTTTATGGTAGACTATACTCTGGATATGAAATCAAGTTAGGAATGTCTTTTATCAACTCATATTATTGATCAAAATATTGATGAAGAAGTCAAGACTATGGTTCCAATCAAGCCTAAAATGATCCTAAAGGATATTAAGTCTTATGAGAGCTTAGATATCTTGTAATCTCTTGAGATTGTGTTTCTTTAGATCTCTATTGAAAGGGGTGACTTCATTAGGCTTCATTGAGGCACTATTTAGTTAGCATAATTATGGTGGATGCTTGGTTATAGGGGGATCTATTCAGGTTATTTAAAAGTTCCAAGTGTTGTTATTGACAAGCATAAAAGAGTTATGAATACAAAGGGGGAGCTTGGTAGCTCTATGCTATTTTGTAGTTTCTAAGAGTAGTTGTCAAAGAGGGAGGATGAGTGGTTATAAAAGTTGTGGTATGTATGACCCTTTGTCATTAATGTCAAAGGAGGAGAAAGTTAAAGAAGGGAGATTGACCATTTTGGGGGAGATGAAAGTGATTATATTAAATAATTTTTTTCCATTAATGAAAAATAGGAAGTTCTTTAATAAGTGTTATCATTGATGTCAAGGTGCATTTGGTAAAGATGCATGGTGAGTGGTCTTTAAGGTATGAACTTGTGTGCTTGATGTGATAAGGAAGCCATGTGGAAAGATAGAATTTTAAGGAAAGAGAGAATTTGAAGGAAACCTAATGTCTCTTCTAATTGGTTGATGTTATGGTTCAAGTCATCTTAAATTTGTCAGTGTTGTCAAAAAGAGGTATGATGATCAAGTAAGAATTCAAGCATGGATATGAGAATCTAGGTGTACATGCAGTCATGAGATAATGTTAATAAAAAATATATTGTTTTAGCAATGTGAATGCAATGTATAAATAGTGTGTTTGTTTTATATCATTTATTTAAGCATGTGTGAGTACTAGTTCTTGAGTATAAGGTATCATGAGAAGCCTAGTCATAATAAGCATAGTCATATCATTATCATGTGCATGGTGAGCATGAATATTTGTGTGCATAGGTATGAATTTTTTTTAGGAGCATGTGAGGCATGTGTTCAAGTTGTATGGGTATTAAATAGAGTTTAAATATGATATTATAGGGTTAAGACCTTCAGTCTAAGTCTATAAATAGACCAGTCCTAAATCATGTCTAGCCTAATGAGATATCATGATCTATTATAAAGGAATCTAAAGGATCTATGATAATTTTTAGTCATGTGTGAGGTTTATTTAGTATGTGAGAGTGGTGGAGAGTGCATGGAAAGAGGCATGAAGGTCATTTTTAAAGGCTAATGTGGTTTGCAAGTTAAGGTCTAAGTAAGCAAAGAGAGAGAGTGTGGGGCATAATGAGGGGTCTTGATCATATTTTAGAGTGTTTGAAATTATGTAATAATTTTTATATGTGTTATATGTTTTCATATGTGTATTCATGAAGTTTTAGGTCAAACTTTGAAGGATAAGGCATGAAAATGTGTTCTAAAGTCTCTCAAGTGCATAGAATGAAGGGTTCTTAATCTGAGAAGTAACTTATTGTGCTCATTATCTTGTAAAAAAATTTGATTGGAATAAAATATATTCATGTTATATGGGGAAGGTTCCTATATAAAAATTATAGACATTTGTTTTTGGATTGAAGGTCTATGCTTTAGAACTATTGTTAAGAATGGAAACATGTTTAAACCCTTTAAGAACCCTAATACGGATATGATGTTTAACATGTTGATAAAAAGTGGAAATAATGGATTAATATGATCATGTAATATTTTTTAGGTTGTATAAAACTATCCCAAGCACCTCTAGGTGTGATTGGTTTGTTAGGTGTGTGAGTAGACCCTAAAAATACTGCTAATTTTATGCAAATTTATTATAGCAATCAAAATTAAACAAGTAAAAATATCAAAATAGATGGAGGATGGATATTTAGACTCATTATTCATGTAAATTAAGTTTTTTGTACAATTTAATGTCCTTAAGAGTGCTAAACTAGTCATCCAAGTTAGTTAGTCACTAAGAGACCTAATGGTGTAAATAGTGAAAAAGTAAGGCAATAGTGAGAAGGTGTTTAAGAATGTGTTATCATGTTATAGTGATGAAAAAAATTAAATTAAGATGTTTTTCATGAATTTTAATACATTTTTAGGCTTGGCATATGTTTTGGAAGTCAGTGAATATAGTGAAAAAGTTACTCATAAGTTGAGCTATCTGGGTCAGATGAGACAATGAGATATAAGATCATGATATTGGTCTGCAAGACCAATATTTGACATTATAAATTTTAATTTTTGTATTATATAATGGTATATATATGTAAAATTATAGTTAAAAAGTGTAAATGGTCATGATAAGTGTTCATTCAGGTATTCAATATTAAGTTGTTCATAACTAGTTTTTGGAGTGTCCTGGCAGTTCTGAGTGGGGTATTTGCAAAGAAGTGTTTGAGTCCTTTTAACATGAGTTGTGAAGTATAAATAAAACGTTTATGATTTTAAGTTAATGTATTTTATGTTCATGTGATTTATTATTATGGTTTTGTGAATAAATTTTGTACATGATTTGGTATATTTTGGAAAACTTTTTGTAGGTTCACAGACCTAATTATGAAAGTGTTACAAGGAGTGTTCATGAAGGCGCTGGTGATAAAAAGTGTTATGGAACTTAAAATAGGTTTATTTAGGTATATTTAATCAATGTATGAAATTATATTATTCTTAAATGAAGGTAAACTATTTCAAGAAAGGTAAAGTGTAATGTGTCCTAAAGTATATCTAATGGAGTTAGGTCTCCATAAGACCTAAAAGTGAAATGAGGTCTAATAAAGTTATGATAGCCAACAATTAACTCAATATCAATTTTAATAATGCATTTAGGATGTCTTAATACCTATTTTATGAACTACCTAATAGTTTAAGGGCGAGTATACAATTATGTGGCATTTCAACAAGGAATGGTATATATACAAGGTAGTTTTATGCCCATTAAAAGATGTAGAGCGTATGAAAATGATATAGAAAATTGTTTCTAATAAGGAGGTATTGCCGAAAATAAATGGAGTATACAATTTCTATAATGAATATATGAAACTATGTCTACACATGAAGATCAAGTTTGAATGACATTATCAATATTGAAGAAATATAATTAAGGGATAAGAGTGTGAAGAGCTAAAGAGGTGGTCATCATCAATTGATTGAGAAAAAAGGTGTTGTGAATCTAATCAGATAAATAAATTTTTTTATTTAGTGTTTATTAATCTAGGGGGTTGGTTCCTCCTTGTAAGTTATTTCTTACTAAAGCCTAGCTAGGATGGTGCTTAACTATTTGTTATTGGTGGTCCAGGTGAAGTTGGTATTGTTAGATGGTAGAGATTAATGTTCTTATAATTCCTAGTTATCAATAGGGTGTATTTTGGGTAAATTCCCACATAATAGGGTTTCCATGGTGGTCCATGGTGAGTAGTGACCATACCTGGATCCCCCCATAGCAGGGTGACTAGTAGTTGATTCACAACTGAATTTACTTCTTTTGATCGAAAAATTAAAAAGAGACTTACCATGGACATATACCTTCTAATTCATTTAAATTTCAACTAGAGGAGATAAAATTGATATGATGACATCACTGTATGTGCACACTTAATCTTCTAATTTGACCTTTTGCAAATTACTATCTAAGATGTTTAATTCATGTGGTAAATGAAATGTTGGAAATTAAACATAAATAGAATGATATGAAAAAAATTATTATACATTGGAATAGTCCTTAAAAAATATACCAAGAATGTAAATCACACAATTTAGCAATAAAACACATAATGCATAAAGAAATCAAATAACATGCTTAGTTATTAAAATGGGTTGGATTGTTACTGTAGACTTCCAAAGGGGGCCATTCCTCCTTCTAAATATAGATCCAATCCTTTCTCTCAAAACACGTAATTGAAATCATAAATGCCTATTCATATTAATAAAATTTATAGAAATCAATTGCTACATGATATTATAATTATAGTTTCTTAACAAAATGAAATTTTGATAATCTCTAATCAACATCTACTATATCTCAACTCTATTTCTAAATATATATACCATAGAGGAGATTTTTTTATATAAAAAAAAATATATTATAATCTAAGACACATTCAACTTAGGATAGCCAAAATTGGTTCCTTTTACTAAAGTCATCTTTCATGTGAATTTTGTAACATTGTTATAGGACAAACAAAATTATTTCAGCCTTCAACCGCTTCATTATTGGGCTCTAGGGAGGTTATGGTTATTTTAGTGATTCATTTTAAAGAGGAATCAAAATATATTAATTCATGTATTTTTTCATGCAGTGGTTGTAGGATAGTTTGTGGAAGGAAAAATAATGTTATTTACAAGATTATGGCTATATGTAGAAGGAAACTTAGAGGAAAGTGTTCAAAAACATGGTTAACAAGAAAGCTGAGTACAATATATGAGGATAAGAACAAAAAAATTCTAGGGTTCATCACACCCCCCAGCTTAAGATCTTTCTCAACCTTGAGTAGCAAAATTTTTCATTCTCATTTCACAAACAAATCTAAAATTCATGGGATCTATGACACCACTAACAAGGTGAGCATAGAATCCATGCCTCTATTAAAATAGTTTATATATTTTGACTTCAATGGCTTCATCTTTTGAGGCCTTATCCTACCAATATGGGATATGATACTAGAATAGAGGTGGCTATAAATTTAGATTTAATAATTTAGATCCTATTTCTCCTGTAAGAAGAATATATATTTTTGGTCTTTTTAAATACTATGTTTAAGTTAAAATGGGAATATGGATTTTTATTTTTTATTGCAAGAGTGAGCTCATTCCACCATTCAATACAATATTATCCTAAAATAGGACCAACAAAAGTTCTTAATCCTAAGTAAAAATCTTGGGCTTCATCACAATTCTTTGCAAACCAAGCTCTAACTTCTTTCTTCAACATGATATTATCTCATTCAACTAATACAACATCAGGTGCCATTGATTATCTCTTGCTAAGTAGTTGTATTTCATTATATTTTTTCATATATTTAACTACTTCTCTTCCTTTTATTTGATCATTCAACAAATATGATGAAAATTCATTTAGTTAGATATCTCCAACATATAGATTAGGGTTCCACTCTCTATCATAAGGAACAAAATAATTGTAAAGTTATAACTCATATAATTATGCTTATTATTCTTGTGAAATTTTTTATTGATAGAAAATAAAGAGAGGGGATCAATTACTTCATGTGATAGGTCATAATAAATTTTCATAAATTTGAAATTATGCCATTGCTCCTCAAAGCAGACTGAATGAACTCTTTTAGGAGGCCTATAATCAAGGATCTCTTGGGTAAGAGTAGCCATATCTTTAATTTTTTGTTTCAATTTGGATATTATCTCTTCCTTCAAATTATTCTCTTCTTTCAATTTATTATTTTATTTTATTAATTCCTTTAGAATTTTAGACTTACTATCCATCCAACTCATCAATTTAGAAGATATTGCAAATGAGGAATGATACCTAACTTCTTAGGTGGTTGTAGGTTCTTCCTATTGATTTATCTCTATAGAAGGTTGTGAAATAATGACTAGAGGATGATCTTCAATAGAGGGATATAGTTGAGAAGCTACTACAATAAGTGCATCCAGACCTCCTCTAGAATGATCTTGCATCTTCTTTCTTAGTCACTTAATTTCTTCTAAGGATTGCACTAGAGTGGGAAATTCCATTTGTACTATAGGTTTATCCAATTATTCTACTTCCTCATATATTGGTTCCTCATGAAACTCTTAAAGACTATACTTGTTCATCTTCCTAATTATATAATCTAAAGAATATTCCCCCTTGTTTATTTTAGCCTCTAGGGATTCATCACTACTAGTAGTTTATTCTTCTCTAGATTATCCATTAATTTCAATAATAATATAAGTTTTATTTCTCATTTTTTCTTCTTAATATGTGGGATATATGAGGAGTATAGGTTACCTTGGCCTTTTTGGGATAAGGTGAAAGTTCCTCCTTAGACTCCTTTGATTCAATTTAGTGAATGAGTTTCTTCCTCTTCTAGATTTTCTACCTATGGAAGTCATTTATTCAGTCCTTTTTACATATTCTTATATTATTGTATGAAGATCTTATTCTATAAGTCCTTGTGTGGATAAAGGAAAGTCTCCTTTTTTAAGTTCTTGTGGAGATTTAGGAAGGTTTTCTACTATAGGTTCTTATAGAGATACAATAAGGGCTTCTTTTGATCTCTATTCTTCTACCTCTATTTTCTATTCTATTCTATTTCATTTTCTTTTCTATCACTTTTTACATTTATTGGTACTTAGAGAAATTCTTCCCAACTTATGTTGGGTCTATTCCTTTGGAAATAGTCTTGAACAATAAAATAGATTAAATAATGATGGGAAAGAGCTTTAGAATTACCTTTTTCAAATGCCTCTGACATTTTTGTGATCATGTGGAGTAAGAATTTTGGGATTTTTATCTCTAGACAAGGCCACAAATGATTCATGAACTTGAAGTGTATTTTATACAATATGGAATATCTTCTTTCATAATTGAAATATCTGTAGATAAACTCAACAACTTTGTCCCATCTTTCTAGTAGAGATAACCATGTAATGCCCTACTTTAAAGTTTCTAAGATTTCATTTCCTCTAATGGATTTTTTCCTCTTTTCCTCATCATCAAATTTTTCTTGTCATACCTCCCCTATTTGTGGAAATATTATTACTATACTAATGATATTCTCTATTAGTTATATATTCATTCCTCTAACTTTTGCTATGTTGTTATGCAATGTGTCAATGAATTCTTCTACAATTCCATTATCCAAGGATTGTATCTTCTCAAAATATAGTGCTTATCCTACACTATGGAATAGGGCCAAGATGTCTAGGCTATTGATTAAGGGGTGATATCAAGTGGTTCCTATTTTAGCAAATCCCCTCCCACATTATGAGAATAAATTTGAGTTAAAGGTCAATGTTTTTACAACAAGGGTTTTGAATTTGGTGAAATTTTTATGATTTTTGATTTGGGAGTGAAATAATCCATTTGAATTATGGAAAATCTCCTCCCCCAACTTAAATTGTCACTTGTCCTCAAGGGATGAAACTAACATGTGAAAAATAGCTCATGGTAATAACAAAGGGTGGTGGCAATAACATGTCAAAGGTCACATTTATCAGTGAAGGAAAAGCTATCATGAGTTGACATGATAAGGAAAAGGTATGGTGACATGTTAATAACATTAAATACCATCATCTATTAATAATTAAAATGTATGACATGAAATAAATATAAAATAATTAGCTTTTCATTTATAGGAATAGCTTTTATTAATGTGTAAATGATGATTTGAAATGGTAGTTATGGTGTGTGTTGTCATTTGATTGGTAGCAAAACATTTTATGTAGAAAGGAATTATAAGAATACATCTTGTAACAATAAATTTATCCTATAGCAATAAGTTTTATCTTACAATAGTAAGTTGTATCATGTGGTAGTATGTTTTTATCCTGCAACAAGGAGTGTTATCCTGTAGCATCAAGTTTTTCATCTTGTACAAAGAAGGAAAATGTATTTTTACTTTGAGGGAATAAATATACAAGAAAAAATAAATAAAAAATTTAAATTAAATTAGTGTCCTTTCTCTCTCTATTTTTTTAATGAATGGTGATTAGTGAGTGACCTAGTTTTTGAGACAACATCCATCAATAATGGTTGAAGGTTTTCATTACTATATTTTCTAAGTTTTTTAGCTTGAACCAAGTCATTATGAATGACCTATTATTCAATTTAAGAATATTTATTATTATTAGAAAATATTATATAAGGATTGACAAAAATACCCTTTAACTGTAAGAATAGGTTGATTTGCTTCATGAAGAAGAGATGGATGTTGTTCTTCAAGAAGTTGGTGAGTGATATTTTTCTTAGAAAATTGTTTTATATATAGCTTGAGCCTATGGCCATTAAAAGGTAATTAGAATCTAACAAATTCAATAGTCACAAACTTTATAGCTCTATTTTCAAAAACTTGTTTGATCTCATAAGGCCCAAGCCATATGGACTATAGATTTCCTTATGATATTTTTATTTATAGTAAATAAGGAGTGAAAAATCACCAAGTTAGAAATTATTAGTCTTGATGTTATTATCATGCCAAACCATACATTGTTTTTGCACTATTTTAGTGTGATTAAGTACTTCCTTTCTTAGTTCATCGAGGGCATTTAACTACATGATCCTTTTTTATTGATCTTGGGAAAGATCTAAGCCAAAATAAATTATTTTCATTAATTTTCTATGTTCAAACTCAATAGGTAGAATATGATTTTTACCATAAATTAGTTCATATGGAGTGAAACTATTTGTGGTTTTCCAGGTGATCATATAATCCTAGACTACTTCTAAAAGATGAGTTGACCAATCTTTTCTATATAGGTTGACAGTCTTAGTGAGTATTTTTTTCCAATTATCTATTTGTCACTTCCACCTGACCATTTTATTGAGGATGGTAAGGGGTAGAATTTGTGTGTCTAATTTTATATTCTTTGACCAAGGTAGTTGTGAGGTCTGATGTGAACTTTGGGCCTTGGTCTATGACTATTTCTCTTGGTACTCCATAGTGGGTGAATATTTATTCATACAAGAACTCATCTACTTTATCTTCTCAATCCTAGGTTATGGATTTAACCTCTACACATTTTATGAAAATAAATTCATGCTAGTATATATTTATTATTTTTGGATTTAGGATCAATGGGACCAACAAAATATAGTCCTTATTTGTCAAAGAGTTCCAAAATTAGTTGTGGTTATAATGGAATTTCATTAGATGGAGTGGGTTTTCCCATATGATAGAATTGATCACACCTATAGGTATACAACATGGCATCTTTATGAAAATAAGGCCAATAATATCTAGTAGTGAGTACTTTCATGATAGTCCATTTGGTAGTAAAATGACCCCTATAGGGTTCATCAAGGTAGGATCCAAGAATTTCATAAGCTTCATATTATTAGATACATCTCATAAATGAATCCCCTCCAGTGATAAAGAAATATCCTAAGATATAGGAATAATGTTTGCTTTTTTGGATTAGATGTTATTTGTCCCTAGGTGAGAAATATTTTTTTAGTGATCTTGTATTAAGATAGCTAAAAATAAATGTTCATCAAGAAAATAATCAACAATAGGACTATGCTCATCATTTTTCAATAAAAATATAAAATCTACTACTACATTATCCATACCTAGTCTATCGACAATAGTAATATCAAACTCCTACAATAAAAACAACCAAAGAATTATCATGTCTATTATAATAGGTTTGTTTATTAAATACCTAATTAATGCATGATTTGTGTAGATGAATAAATGGTAATCTATAATGTAGTTTCAAAATTTGTTGATGGTGTAGATGATAGAAATAAATTCCTTCTATATTACAGTGTAGTTGATTTCATCTCCTTGAAGATTATTGTTTATAAAATAAATTGCATGGCTTAGGGATTCATCCTTTTGGCCAAGGATAGCTCCTAATGTGGTATCAAATGCATCTATGTGGATGATAAAAACTTATTTTAATCAATCGCTCTCTGAATAGGATTTTTTATGAGGTTTTTGAGTTATTGAAATGTAGTTTTACAATCATTAGTCCACATAAATTCAACTTCCTTAGTAAGCAATCCAAAAAATGGGGTGGTGATTTTACTAAAATCTTTGATGAATCATGTATAATAACCAACATGTCCTTAAAAGCTTCTAACATCTTTCTTTTTATTTAGTGTGAGTAGATCCTTAATGATACTTATCTTTGTTGGGTCAACTTCAATTCTAACAAGGGATTTGTGACGCCCCAACAAAATCCCTTAAATCATAAGCATGCAGTACTTTTCATTGCTCAAATATAATTGATAGTCCTAGTAATGTTGAATAAATTTCTCTAGGTTTGTGAGCATTTCTTTGAATGTCTTCCCATAGATAGAAAAATCATCCATGTAGATTTCAATACAATCATGGGAGAGATCATAAAATATGATCAAAACAACCCTTTGAAAAGTAGCTAGGGCATTGAAAAGACCAAACGACAAGATTTCATAGGCATAGGTCCCCCAAGGGCAAGTAAAAGTGGTTTTATATTGGTCTTTTGGAGTAAGCCATATTTGATTATAACCACTATAGCCATCTAGGAAGGAAAATTACTTTTTATTTGCTAATGTATCCAACACTTAATCAATGAATATAAGAGAAAAGTGATCCTTGTTGGTAGTAGAATTCAATTATTGATAATCAACACAAATATGCCCTTTTCCCTTTTTATTAGGGATAATGACTAGGGGAGATACCCACTAGTTATCTAAAATAAGATAAAAAAATATTGCATCTAAGAGTTTTCATAAATCAATTTAGACAATATCATTAACTACAAGATTCATTCATCGTTGGGGTTGGGAAAAAGGTTTGCATTCTTCTTTAATCTAGATGTGACTCATGCATAAATTTGGGGGTATTCCTCTCATGTCATGGTAATCATAGGTGAATGTTATTATGTACTTTCTCAAAATTGTAAGTAAATCAATTTATTGTTGGGATGTTAAGGAGGTATTAATGTTGAGAGGTTTATTTGGTAGAATGTCTACTTGATTTGTTAAATAAAGTATGGTTTATACATTGATGATTAAAAGAGCATAAATTCATTGACGGGGAAGTAATCAATGGAATGTCCAAATGTCTCTTTCAATCTTAGCAAGATCATTTTTATGAAAGGTATTCTAAATAGGGCATGGTGTACATTTTGATAGGTTGGTGGCTACATGATATTGTCAATAGGTCTTTTGCAGGATACTAGTAAAGACAATGTCTTCTTATGCATATAGAGGTTGACTCCAATAAATTATGTAGAGAGTCTAAAAATAGATAACTTCTTCAAATTCATCAATCTAAGGGGTTGGGCCATAATTATAGGAAGGTTGAGCTGGTGGATATAAAACCAATTTATTAATGTCATTTCCATTGGAAATACTTATTTATCCTGACCTATAACTAATAAAAGCATCAACAATAGCCAACCATGGGTAACCAAGGATGAGAGGATAACACCACAAATTACTCTTTGGTTGTATTAAAATTAAGTATGGTAGATATTTTCAAGAATCCACAATGATAACAAGGTCCTCAACAATCCCCATAGGCTTAAAAGTTGATCTATTCGCCATTTAGAGAATGGTGGGTGTTGGATAGAGAGTGGTAATATTTAGTTGTTGGATGGTTTCCATGGTCATCACATTGATGGATGCATCAAAATAAATTAAAATTTTAGAGATGGGTTGGCCATGGATGCTAATATTAACCATAAGATTTCTCAAATTAGAATATTTTGGAGGAACTATATTTCCCAACATAATATATGCTAGTTAGCCAATGACCTAGACTATTTTAGAATCCTTCTTTTTTCTTCTCTATTTTTTTAAAAATATCTCTATAACTACTTTACTATAGATAGAAACATCCTTTATTTCTTTAAAGAGTGTGATTATTACGCACACATTCTTGAGTTGTCATCAAATATCGAATTTGGGGTCTAGTTTATGAGATGATATGTTTAATCTCTCTAGAAAAGGAGGATTGTTAGTTTCTTTTTGATTTCTTGATGGACTTAGCTTAGGATTGGCCATGGGTGGATGTGGACTAGTATGGAGTAGATCTAGTTCAAAGTGTTATGTGATTATGGGTGAGGTGGTTTATAGAATAACATAAACCTGAGTGAAGTTGACCCTGATTAATATCCAAGGTGTATGTTGGATATTACATTATTTTAGTGGATTGTGTTGGTTGAATTGACTTATTAATAAGATTGGGGATGGGTTGGTAGGTAATTGAGTGGTTAAAATAATTTTCTAAGTGTTAGAATTATGGCCTATTGTTGTTTTGGTTGTTTCATTTTATAGATAAATTTTTGATTACCTCTTCATTGTTATTTCCATGGATTGGAGGGAAAGAACCATTACTAGTTTCAGAATTGCCCTGGTTGAAGTTGTTGTCCATTCTGTTGTATCCATAACTAATTATAGGGTATTTACCTACTTTTTTGAGAATAATTTTGATTGGGTATATTCATCTAAGAACCATATTGAGGATTGTTTGAGAATTGAAAATTTGTAAACATAGAGTTTGATGACATACCTGGTCTTTGTATGCATGGTTTCCATTAAGCCATGCAAAAGATTTGATTGTCATCTTCTCTAATGACATGTAGCTCAATTGTCTCAATATTATCCTTATTTATGCTAGGTACCTCAGCTTTCATAGAATAACATGTGTAATCTACCTTCTTATTTTTGAATTTAAGGTAATAGGAAACTAAGGCTTTCTTAGTTTCTTCTTGCTTCCTCCATGTATGTAATGTATCAAGATGAGTATCTAGGTGGTTGATAATGTCTTAATTCATGTCCTAGATTAGGTTTCTAACTTCACCTTTAGATAGTCTTATTGTAGATGTTATAGGAAGGGTTTGTCCCCTACTTTTGTTCATGGTTGATCTAGTGTAGTTTGTACATAAAAATGTTAGTCCATCAAATGGCAGTGTAGAAACATCACCACTAGACATTAGATCTAGTACCTTCATAAAATCATCTCTAATTCCTTTCAAGAATATCAACTTGATTGATTCTTTGTCCATTGTAGTATGCTTGGATTTTTTCAATCTAAATGAAAATATTTCCATATATTCTTCTAATGACTCATCACCAACTTGTGTCATTTGGAATATGTCATCTCTCTTGTAGTTCTTACCCTTGTAATAGTCTTAGTATTTCATCAGAAACTTCTCCTTCATTTCTTCCCAAGTAGAAACAACATCCTTTTCAAGTTCCATGAACCATTTAAGTACTTCATCTTTTAGTGCTTTTGGAAATAATTTGCGTTTCTAATCATCTTGATTATAATCAGAGTTGTGACATAATATTTCAAACTCAAAAATAAATGTGTCTAGATCCTTAGATGTTTCCCCCCTAAAATTAGGGAGGGAAGAGTGAGGGATATTATTCATGGGTGCATTTCTATTAGGAGCAAGGATAGAAAAATTGAAAGAAGTATACTCATCTGTAGGTTTTTCTTCCTAGTGATCCCACATGAATGATCTTTATGTTGGTAGATGAAAGGTTGTTTCTACCCACCACTCCAAATTTATATCAATTCTTTTATTACTTGGGGTGTAGAAGATGGAGACTTTATTTTTTTCCTTGGGAATGTATGGATTCCTATATAATTGGGATGGTGTGGAGGTTTTAGAATATTTAATTAGTGTCTCAACAAAGAGTCTCTCCAAAGTAGAAGATTTTATTATCTTGGTGTTTCTTCTAATAACAAGAATAGCCTTGAATGCCTCCACAACAAATTTGGGTAATAGAGGGAAGAAAAATTTAGATTCCTAAGTATGAGGTGATAAGATGAGAATTATCATAGTTGGTGCATGGGGGTATCTTCTTAGGGTATAAACCTCTTCAAGGTCTCTAGCTATTGCTACTAGTCCATCCAAAAATTCTTCCTTCTCTGCCTCTTCTATTGACAACTGTGAGTGATCTTTAGGAATTATTTCATGTTCCTTAGTTGTTATAGGATGAATTTATTATCTTGAAATAATCATTTATGATTTAATCAAAAATATTCTTATATAGTCCCCTTTTCTTTGCATAAGTCAACCACTTTTTTAAAACTTTTTGCCTACCCTACCTACATAGGGTTAGTAATATGGGGTCCTTTAAAAATTCCACTATCCTAATTATAAAAATGGAAATTTAAACTATTAAAGTGATAAATATTTAATCTAAATTAAAACATTCTTTGAAAACAATAGTAAACATTTAGAAATAATTTCTATCAAGATTGAAGATTATAAGTCTATGACACCCTTCCCTAACAATGGTGCCAAAAAATGACTACCAATTGATTCATAATTGGATATACTTCTCTTGATCAAAATGAAAAAGGAGAGTTACCATGGAATTGTTTCTTATAATTCATTTAAATGTCAACCCAATGATGTAGACTTGATAGGATGATGTCATTTTATGTGCACATTCAACCTTCTAATTTGACCTTCTACTAATTATTCTCTAAGATGTTGAAGTCACACATTAAATGAAATGATAAAAATTAAAAATAAATATAATATTTTGAAATAAATGATTATACATTGAAATCTTCCTTAAAAAAATATAGTAAGAATGTAAATCACAAAATTCAAAAATAAAACACAAAATGCATAAAGAAATCAAATAACATGCTTAGCTATTAAAATGGGTTAGATTGTTGATATGGAATTATAAAGAGGGAACATGATCCTTATAAATATAGATTCAATAATTCCTCTCACAAAACTTAATTAAACTCAGAAATGCTTGTTCATATTAATAAAAAATGTAGCAATGAATTACTGCAAGAAATTACAATGACAGTTACTTGAGAAAATGTAATTATGATAATCTCTAATCAACATCTACTATATCTCAAATTTATTTCTAAATATATATAACATAGAGGATATTTTTATATAAAATATATATATTCTAATCTAAGATAAATTTGACTTAGAATAACCAAAATTGGCTCCTTTTACTAAAGCCATCTTTCATGTGAATTCAACAACATTATTGTAGAACAAACAAAACTATTCTAGCCTTCAACCACTTACTTATTCATATCCAAGGAGGTTATGGTTTCTTATATGAGTTGGATAATAGAGGAATCAAAATTTGTTCATTCATAGCTTTGGTAGTGCCGTGGTTGTAGGATAGTCTATGTAATGAGATTCCTTTGTTGCAAGACGTTTTGTGTTATATACCTATCTCTCCAAAACACATTTAAAATGAATTATATAAAAATCATCCTAAAGCTATAGATAATTATCATATATTTAATTAAAATACATAATTCTAACTATTAAAAGAGTATAGAAGCATAATTTTATTTTAAATAGTATGCCTATATGCAGAAGGAAAGTTATAGGAAAGTGTTCAAAAGCATGGTTAACAAGCAAGATGAGTACAATCAATGAGGATAAGAATATAAAATTTATGGGGTTCATTAGGGAATTCAAAGGTAGAACCCTAGAAATAAAAATTTATGAAAATTTCATTATAAATTATTATAATTTCATAGAAAATCTAGACCATTCAATATTAGGTCACATTTATAACGGTTGAAATTTTGCTGGTGCAATATTACCCTAACATGTAACCCTCATTTGATATGAGGGTATTGTAATCATGATGGCACACTATGTGTGAGTGAATAAAATATTGTGGTGGATTTATTATAGTTTTTTCCCTTCATATATTAGATTGAATACAAGAAGAAGTTCTTTCGGTGTGTATGTAGCCCATATAGGGTGAACCATGTTAAATTTGTGTCTTTATTATGTTGTGTTTTTTGAATTTTATTTAAATATTTATTTCATTTATATATTTTTTAATTGGCCTATAGGAATCAGTGTGAACCCCTATAAACACTAGGTTGGATCTCAAACTCTTTAACGTGACTGGTGGTGCTAACTTGACACACCATCCAATTCCATGAGGGAAGGGGGATTCAACCTATTGACCTATTTCCACTAATTGGGTTACTTAAAATAATTAATCTAGGCCTCCAAACTTTTATTTTATTAATATTGATACAAATTCTATATTTCTAATAGTTTCTTCACTAAATTATGTCTTTTTGACTTATATGACTATAGTCCATTTGTAGGGATCAGTGGTTTTTCTTCCCCTTGAGCGTTTCCCACATATATATGATGTGTTGTCTTGTGTAATCTAGTTTTATTCTTATATGGTTGATTTATTATGCATTTATTGATCTATATGTTGATTTGATGGTTCATATATGCTAACGAGGAATTGAAAGAAAGTTTGTAAGAGACTGAATCACCCCCCTCTCAATCATTTTGCTTCCATTAACATTGCCCTAATTACACTATTATTACACATGCTTAAATTTGGGTGGGTCATCTATATACACCCCATATTTCATTCACTAAAAATTTCTCTTATAGGACTCATCAACATATCAATCTCCCTAAGTGCACATATTAAGGAGTGCACTATAATATGAGTGGGTTGATTCATGGTGATTTTATGAAATATTCATTTAATGGTAATATCACATGCATGTATTCATCCATAATATTCTACTTATCTAGGCCTCTATTTTTCCCATTCTCCTTTTCCTTCCTCTTCTTCCTATTTATGTGCTTATTTTGGTAATTATGATTCTAATGCCCCTACTAATCTTCATGATTATATATCTACTTTTCATGTATATTTGATTATTATGAGTCATATTTGATCCTAATTGGTCATTTGGAGATTTCCCTAGTATTTGAGCTTCCTTCTAGGCCTTCTATCACTCTATCAGACCTTCCCACACTTCTTGAGGCTTTCCCATGCCTTCTAGGGCCTATTTCAAGAATGTTTTGGACATTTATAGCATATTTTTGGCCTATGACATGGATTAACTAATAACGCATGGCCTTTATTAGGTCTAAGATACCCACTTTCCTACATAACCCATAGATTCATATGTGGCTTCTCCAAAACTACCTGTTTCATTCCCAATCATTATCAAATGGATACATATGGATATTTAGTGGGAATATAACTTTGAGAATACCTATATCAGTTGTAAACCTCTATTTTAACCCATAATATTAGTCTATATTATTCTTTACTTGGTCCATCTCTTGGATTGATATTGGTTTCATGGATATTCATATATCTTGAGCTTCACTCCTTGATCCTCTTCATATCTTCATAGATCTTCATCTCTCTTGAGTTATTATTGATATCTAAGTAGCTTTTCACCTCTCTTGATATCATTTAATACACACTCTCACCTACTTATTATATTGGATTCACAAATTATAATCTCATTAGTTTATGTATTTAGGTTTGCTTGTTCTCATGCTCCTTTATTTGTTATTGCACCAAATTTTTACACTTGACTTGGACTCTACATCCCTTGAATGTTGATAATTCACCTATCTTGGATTATTGATAGTGGATTGGATATATCTCTATACATAAGCTCAGGGTTCCTTCACATTAGATCAAACTTTGACTCATAATTGCTATAATTCTTACATTATGTTTTAGCATGATCTAAGGGCACTTATTCTGTAAAGTGAAACTTGTTTGTTAGTGTTGGAAATTTTGCCTACCAAGACCAAATTCCAACCCCTATAACTAAAAACTTTTCATGGCATCCATTTAAGCCTATACATGGTGACACCTTAAGTCATGATGTATCTTATTTACTTATTGAAGTCATTAAACACTCTTAGAGATGTCATTGAGTCTATTTATGATCACCATATGTCCTAGATGTCCTTGGTATTTAGGTGATGTGATTGAACATCATAATGTTCATTGAATGTTAGTTGAATGGACTATGTCTTAGTGTCTTTTCATTACCATTTTTCCATTTCAATTAGTGTCAAGTATCATCATGATGTTTGAAAATGTTTAGAAATCTATCACAAAGAATTCAAGTGGTCTTGTAATCTAATATGGCTCGATGGAGATGTATGAGAAGTGGCATATGATAACTTATTAAGCATGAAATATAATAAGAGGGGGGGTGGTGAATTAGTATATTATATATCTTTTTACTTATTCTGATTTCTTTTCTTTAACCACTTAATCACACATTCAAGATCTGTAATAAAATTGAGACAATAATTTGAACCACACAAGAGAGAGAGATAGAGAGAGAGAGAGAGAGAGAGAGAGACCAAATTTTTATGTAGAAACCTAAAGTGGGGAAAACCATGGAGAATAATCTCAAGTATATGAATGATCACCAAATAAAAATACAAAGTTAACAAGCACCAACTTGCAGGAGCATCAAACCCTTTGCCGAGTACCAACACAACAACTATTTTTGAGAACCAACCCACATGAGTACCAACCCCTTGCAAATATTTTTGAGAACCAACCCACATGAGAACTGACACCTATTGTGTATAAAACACAACTATCACTCAATGTTTTTTCCTCAAAAAATGATAGAATTCTATAATATCTCTTGCTTTTCTCTCTTAGAAAAACATACATACCATGCACTCTCTTACATATTACAAATGGCTTCTCAAGCCTTTATTTATATCTTTCCAAATGACCTTTGACACTCATCCTATTGATGCAAGAAATGCACCCAGTAGCAGGAAGTTGAACTCCTATCTTCTTCTCGCAACATGGAAACTCCCCTCTTGCCTCTGTGACTAGCGAAGCTAGAGGGGAGAGTTTGTAGATAAGAGCTAGCTCCCTTTGATGCATCATGCTTTTCCAGAAAGTGCAAAACACATATATATATATAGATAGATATAATGGGGGGTGAAAAGAAAGAGAGAGAGTGTAAGAAAACAAACTACTCAAAAGAGGTGATGCACCAAAATAAGTTGACCTTCACACATCCACTCTTGAAATCAGACAAATGCATACATACACTTTAGACTTGGCAGAAGGACCAGGCTGTAGGAAACTTACAGGGAGGCTTTTATGAAAAACATAGGAAACAAAAAATCACTGAGGTGTTATGAAATGCACACTGTAAGCAACTTCCTCTATTCTGGTCTTCCAAATGTCAGCTCTTCTTCTTTCAGCTGTAGAAGTGGCACTTTGTAGACAATAGGTATGTTGGTGTTGGACCTGTGAGAGCATCAAAAGATAATGGCTGAACACAAACAACACACATCACATACTCTAAAATATCTATCCAAGAAGAGGTAAAAATTGCATTTTATTGATTTAGGTGGAAATTTTAGCAGGGCTATGCCTTGTAAAATGTGGAAGATGATTACAAAATGACAAGTTCACAATATATATGGAAAAGCAAGGAGGCTCATTTGGCACTCCTTGTTTACAAGTGGCATGTCACATCCCTTCATTGGGAAGAACAAGTCACTCAAGGAATTAATTAACTGCACTTTTTTGTCTATTCAAAATCCCCTTCTTCAAGGTTAATACAAGATTTGTCTCCCCATTTAATGTAAAATGGATAAATTGGTTACATTACCAGCTATTTGTGTCATCTTGTGATCAATTTGCAAGAACTATTTTACCTACTGAAGTCACTTCTCAAATGGTGCCACATGGACTCCTGCTTGCTCATTTCATGCTTATTTCCTTTGTCTTTTCTCCATTTTGTCTCTTCTATCTCATTCAGCCCCAGGGGTGAACTCTCAAGTGGGTCGCTACATTCTAGCTCCTGGTTAACACTCTTTCACTTGAAAGCAAATGGCCATTTTATTTTGTTAACTTTGACATCCCTGTGGCTGTCATACTTTAAACACAAACAACTATTTTTCCTTGTTAAACTTGATATCCTCGTGGCCATCATTGGGTCCATTGGCTTTGTCTGCGTCTTATCTTCCTTTTTACTATCCATGGGGAATCTTTTCTTTATCTTTTATTTAGCACCCTTCAGCCCTACAAATGCCCCTTAGTCTTTAGCCAGAAGTCCCCTACAAGGGCACCTACCCTTCAGGGTCCTTCAATGGGTCCCTTGGTTGCTTGGACTGCCTCTTGAGCTCCCGCAGATAAATTGTCCATGGACAATTTCCCTCGGTCTGCCTTTGCTTGCTTTGTTTTTTCCAGACTTATTGTCTACAAACATTTTCCCAAGGATAAAAAGTCTGCAAAAATTCCATCTGCCTTTGCTTTTATATTGTGCTATACCCAAATTCCTTCTGAATTTTTGTCCAAAGGAATTCCTTCGGTCAAAAAATCTAAAGCAATTCGAGACTTAGTCCTTTTGAGTAAAATGAAATTTGAACTAAACTTTAAACTTATGTCTTACATAATCCTTTGCATGAAATGCTTGCCCCTTTGCAAGGGCCTTTCAAATTTGAAGACTCCTATTTGGCTAAGGGCATACCCTTGAACCAAGCCGTTAAACCAAAAAGGTTCAACGGTTCAAAGGTTTAACCAAGCATGTTGATGAACCAAGGCCGATGAACTTCCATTGAATTGAACCCATTAAACTTATGTCTTGAACCAAGTATGTTGAACCTAGCCCATTGAACCAAAAAATTGGTTTAACAGTTCAATGGTATGAAGGTTCAATACTATTGATATGAGATGCTTGAACCGAATGATGAACCCTATAACCATAAGTTATCGAAACACTTAAACTGGGCCATGAACCAAACATGTTGAAATTGAACAATCTAAAAGTGATTGACATGATTAACAAGGGAGGAAGGGAACCAAAGATTTTGCCTGTGGGCAAAATTTGGTCAACAAATTGGTGAATCCTAAGGGAAGCATGCCTGCTATGCTATAGACTAGTTGCCTTATAGAATCCATTGGGCACAGAGTCAGATGGTGACTTTGAAAACCAATAATAGCTTTGATAAAACTTAGAACTAGTCATGTAGATCTACCTATAAGGAAATGAAAATGCACACAAGACTGAGGAAACTACTACTTGTGCAATAACACTTAGGGAAAACAAGAAAGAAAACAAGGGAAAATATGTATAGGTGAATGGAGACTCAGTGGAAATGCTTTAGATGTATCCCATTAACTGGGATATGCAGCTCTTCACCATCCAACCTAGAGAGTTGGAATGCATTATGCTACTTACATTGAGTAATTATGTAAGGACCACTCCAAAGGGCATTGAATTTTGCATACTTTCTAGGCTTGGCCTGATCTTCATCCCACTTCAAGACAATGTCTCCTTCAGAGAAATATTTTGATGAAGATTTCTTGTCGAAGTGTCTTTTTACTTGTTGTTGGTGACTGGTCATAGAAGCCATAGCCCAATCCCTTACCTCTTGGAGCTCCATCAACTCACTCAGCCTGACCTCCATGCTACTTCCTTCTTTTAATTACAGCTAGTGAGTGAGGTCCAGTGCTAGTAATTCAAGTGAGATGGGAAGTGTAGCTTCCCTTCCATATATGAGTGTATATGGAGAGTTTCTGATTGATCTCTTCAGAGTGATTCAATTGGCCCATAGAGATATCTTCAGCTTGGCATGCCAAGTCCTTTGATTTTCTTCCATGGTCCTCTTAATGATCTTGATTAAATTTTTATTGGTGGACTCAGCTAGCCCATTCCCCTGTGGGTAATAATTTGATGAAATGTTGAGATATATGCCATACCTTAGTGCCCGTTCACTAGTTTTGGTTCCTAAAAAAGCCAAGGCAGTATCTGAGATTATGGTGGTCAGGACCCCAAATCTTGTTATTAGGTCCTCATAAAACTCCAAGACTATGCTTTCATTTGCCTCTTTCAAAGAAATAACCTCCACCCACCTAGTGAAGTAATCCATAGCAGTTAGGACCCATTTGTGTCTAGCACTAGAGGGAGGATTGATCATCCCTATGAAATCCAAGCCCCACTACATGAATGGTTGTTCCACTTGAATGGGATGTAGAGGCATGGCAGCCAACCATTGTTTTCCATCAAAAAGTGCACACTTCTAGCACTTTCTTTCCCAAGCGTGGGTGTCTTTGAAAAGAGTAGGCTAGAAATAACTAGCTCTCATTATCCTTGATGTAGTATTTTTAGGGGTAAAATGACTGCCTGATGGCCCATCATGGAACTCAGCCAGTACCTTATCAGTCTGGTTTGGGTCAATTCATCTTAAAATAACCCTAGAGATATCTTTCCTAAATAATACTTCATCAACCAGGACATAAGGGAAGGACTAGAGTTTAAAGTACCTTCTTCTAGTCTTATGAAGACCCTATGGACACTCACCAGTGAGAAGGAAACAACTCATGTCTAGCATCTAATCCTTTATGATAGTTGGTTCCTCTACAGTGGCTGCATCATGAATTAACAAACTGTCTTCCCTTTTTCGCTTGAAGTCTGCAGTAAGCTATTCACATAGGCCTCTTCCCCTCACCAGCTTGGTGATCTTGATGTCTATGTCATACTCCATCACCTTGTTAATCCACCCTACTCTTTTCTCATTTAAGTCTCGATTGGTCAAGAAATCCTTGATGCTAGGATGTGGGACCAAGAGGGGAATCTTGCTGTTAGACAACATATGCCTAAATTTATTCAGGCTCCACACTACTACTAGGACTTGCTTCTCTACATACATGTACTTGACTTCAAAGTCCTCTAACCCTTAGCTAAATAAAGTAAGTGGTTGCTTGAGGTCATCACCATTTACTTGGGTAAGCATGGTGGAGATCACTTCTTCATTGTTAAAAGTGTAGAGGTTGAAGTCTTTGCTAAAGTCAGGGCTGATCAAAGTAGGAGCCTAGGTTATGGCCTACTTGATGGCTTCAAATCTATCTTTTATTTGTGTTTTCCACTTGAAATCCTCACCCTTACTCAACATAGAGGTTAGGGGCTTGACTATCTTTGCAAAATTTAGAATGAATCTCTGAATGAAATTTATCCTGCCAAAGAAGCTCTGCAGGTCTTTTTTGTGCTTTGGTAGCGACATCTCTAGGATAGAGTGAACTCTCTCAGGGTCAATGGATAAGCCTTCCTTGGACATGATGTGGCTAAGTATTTTCCCCTCATAAATAGAAAACATGCACTTCTTTGTATTAAGAGAGATGTCAAACTCTCTACACCTTTCAAAAATCTATTTGAGATGCTCTATGTGTTGGCTCGCTTCCTTGGAGAATACCATCACATCATCAAGGTACACCAGAATGTTGTTGTTTATCAAGCCTCTAAAAGCCATGTCCATGGCTCACTGAAAGGTGGCACCAACATTAGATAGCTTGAATGGCATCTTCTTCTAGGCAAACATTCCCCATTTAGTGGTGAAGGCCATTTTGTGCTAATCACAACCTTACACTAGAATCTGATTATACCCTAAATAACCATCCAAGAGGGAGAAGTGCTCACTACCCATTACTTTTTGAAGGATTCGCTCCATACTCAAGAGGGGATAATTGTCTTTTAAAGAGACTTTATTAAGGTCTCTGAAGTCGACACATAACCTGATCTCCCCATTCTTCTTTCTAACAGGAACAAGGTTGGCCAGCCATGAAGAATGTTTGATGGGAAATATAATTTTGGACTCAATCAACTTAGCTAATTCCATTTGCATGAGGGGTTTAATTGTCAGATTGACAGGTCTTTACTTCTGTGTGACTAGCCTAGTGACTTCTTCTAATTTGATGGTGTGTTGGGCGAGCCTTGGGTCAAAACCCTTCAAGTCATTATAATTCCAAGCAAAGACATTAGAGAACTCCTAACACAACAAAATGAAAGCTCACCTTTCTTAGATCATGTAGACCTTTCCAAGCCCAAGCAACTTGTCCTTGAAGATCTCAACCTTTTTGTAATGGTCCTCTTTGGTTGTGATGCATGCCTTGTCATTTCTTAATTGGTCATCTCTATTGAAAATGCTTTCAAGCGTGACTAGACCTTTAGGGAGCTTATTGTTCTTTAACTGAACAATCTGATTTCCATATTGCTACTACAATTTCATTTGGTTGCATGTTGTGAACTCAGCTTCTTTTTGTAGGAAGAAAGCTATTTGCTGGTCACTTTCAAAAACTTGCCAATTTGCAATGTTGTCCAAGACACAGGGCCAAACTACCACTTTCAAGTGGTATGAACCACAACCTTGACTTATTTCCTTTGAAACATCAAATTGAGCACCAATTGTTGCTAGCCTATTCGCTTGTTTATTTTGCTCTTTAGGAATGGAGTCGATGTTGAAGGCAAGGAAATCCTCCATCAAGTCCCAGACTCTATGCTTATAAGACTTCAAGAAGGAATTCTTGGTTAGATTCTGGCCTTTCACCTGATTCATAATCAGCTCACTATCTCCCAACACTTGCAATTCTTTGATCCCTCTTTTTCTTGCCCATTCCAGCCCTTAGATCAGAGACTCATATTTTGCCACATTACTTATGCAAGAGAATTGAAAATGAAAATATGAAAAGCACCTTTTTGTTGAAGGGGAGACTAACATCACCCCACCACCAACTCCCAGCTTACTCTTGGAATCATCAAAATATAGCTGCCATAGACCAAGGTCATCCTGGCTTGCCTTCATTAAATTTGGCATGAAGGCACCTTCTTCGTGTGTGCAGTAGACTCCAAGGTCCACCTCCTCAATGAACTTGTATGGATCATGTTCAAAGTTATCATTTCCCCACTCATCTAAAAGTAAGTCTGTGACTCCTTCAAGAGCAGAGGATGGAGATTGGTCTATATGGGACTCCTTTGGGTTGATAATAGTGTAACTAACATTTGCTTCCTTGGGCAAATATGGTTCTAGATAGTCCTTATAGAGTGGCTCAGATGCAATTTTTACCTTAGTCCCATACTTGGTTCTAAAACCTAGATATGACCAATTCACTGCTAGATAGCCACCTATCTTTGACATGAAGTCCCTGGACAAGCAAATTGTGAAACACAGAGGAACATCCACTACCACTATATCATGGGAAATTGAGAAAGTTGGGAAAGCATGCAAGGTCAAGCCTAAACCCTTCACAATCCCAACTATTTTTTCAGGTGTCCCATCTAGCTATAGGACTCCTTTATTCATCTCTTCATACTTTAGTCCCATCTTGTCAGTAATATACTTGGGCATCACTGAGGTACTAGCCCCACTATCAATTATGCAGTTGTGTACCAAGAAATCCCTAATGACTAAAGATACATAGAAAGGGGGAGTTTTCTCTTCTTTCTTTACTTGACCTAAAGTGGAAGGCTATCCATTCATCATTAACACATTATCAGTTCTTGCTAGGATAACTTGTAGATCCAGCTCATGCGACTCCTTCTTCAATACATCCTTTTGTCCTAGAAGAGACAATGAATCCCATAAAGAGATGTTCATATGCAGCTTCTTCATCTAGTCCACTATATTTATTTGAGGACTACTTCCCTTCAAGTTTTCTTTGGGGCTGATTCTAAGCTAAAATGAAGGCTGAGGGGTTGAAGGCACAAATGACTACCTGGAATTTGGGGCCTTTGAATTAGAGTGTGATGGAGAAGGTGTTGCTATCACTTGGGTAGTAGCTTAGGCTTTTATCACTACTCTTCTCTTAAACCTTGTGTTTACTACAACATAGTCAACCTGATTATCTGAAGCACCCACATAATTCACTAAATAAAATTCCCCTTCTAGATGATTCATGAGGGTAGAATCAGGTTGGGCCTGATTACTATTCATGCTAGGTTGAGTTGAAGGCTTGAAAACCTGAGATTGAGTGGCTATCTGATTGTCTGCATTATAAAAATAATTCATCATCTCATTTATGTAAATAGCCTATTCTTGACCATATCCCATGGTCAAATAGCTTGGTTGCTCCTATACTAGATTATTCTGAGTCGGCACCATGACTTTAGATGATGAAAGGGGGCCTGAGTTGTAATTTTGAAATGGCCTAGTCTACGTGTGCATTTCTTACAATAGGTCTAGGATGATTACTTGTTGGATAAGGATGGGTCCTCTCAAAACATAGTCTTTTCATAGAGTTTAAAGGTAATTCAATGAAATCAAAAGGAACCCCTCTTGAAGCAGACCTTGTGGTGACTTTAGGCATATAAAGTTTAAGAAACTAGTCTTAATTTAAAAGGCTGAATCTCTTACCATTGGAGTCACCAGATGCTAGAAAGACTTTGAATTGGCTGTATCAGGACTAGCATCAATCTTGAACTTTACTAAGTTTTCAAGCTATGTGTCCCACCAGGCGTGCCAAAACTATAGACACAGGAAATGCACCCAATAGTAGAAAGTCAAACTCTTGTCTTCTCCTCACAACATGGAAACTCCCCTCTCACCCATGGGACTGGTGAAGCTAGAGGGGAGAGTCTCTAAATAAGGGCTAGCTCCCTTTGATGCATCATGTTTTTGTAGTAAGTGCAAAACACACACACACACACACACACACACACACACACACACACACACACACACACACACACACACACACATAGATATAATGGGCAGGGTGAAAAGAGAGAGAGAGTGTGTAGGAAAACAAACTACTCAAAAGTGGTGATGCACCAAAATAAGTCAACCTTCACACATCCACTCTTGAAATTATACAAATGCATACATACACTATAGACTTGGTAGAAAGACCAGGCTGCAAGAATCTAGTATGGATGCTTTCATGAAAAACACAAGAAATAGAAAATCACTAAGGCACTATGAAATGCACATTATAAGCAACTTGCTTTATTCTAGTCTTCCAAATGTCAGCTCTTCTTCTTTTAGCTACAAAAGTGGTGCCTTGTAGACAATAGGTATGTTGGTGTTAGACTTGTGAGAGCATCAAAAGACAATGACTTAACAGAAACAACACTCAGCACATACTCTAAAATATCTATCCAAGAAGAGGTAAAAACTACATTTTACTGATTTAGGTGGAAATTTTAGCAGGGCTATGCCTTGTAAAATGTGGAAGATGATTACAAAATGACAAGTTCACAATATATGTGGAAAAATAAGGAGGTTCATTTGGCGCTCCTTATTTACAAGTGGCATGTCGCGTCCCTTCATTGGGAAGAACAAGTCACTCAAGGAATTAATGAACTACCTTTTTTGTCTATTTTACATCCCCTTCTTCAAGGTCAATACATGATTTGTCTCCCCATTTAATGTAAAATGGAGAAACCAGTTACATTACTAGCTATTTGCATCCTCTTGTGATCAATTCGCAAGAACTATTTTACCTACTAAAGTCACTTCTCAAATGGCAACACATGGACTCCTGCTTGCTCATTTCATGCTTGTTTGCTTTATCTTTTCTCCATTTTGTCTCTTCTACCTCATTCGACCCCCAGGGGCAAACTCTCGAGTGGGTCACTACATTCTGGCTCCTAGTTAACACTCTTTCACTTGAAAGCAAATGGCCATTTTATTTTATTAACTTTGACATCCCTGTGGCCATCATGATTTGAACACCAATGGCTATTTTGCCTTGTTAAACTTGATAGCCTCATGGCCATCATCAGGTCTATTGGCTTTGTCTGCAGCTTGTCTTCCTTTTTTGCTGTCCATAGGGACTCTTTTCTTTGTCTTTCCTTTAGCACCCTTGGTCCTCAAAATGCCCCTTTGTCTTTAACCGAAAGTCCCTCGCAAGGGCACATGCCCTTTGGGGTCCTTTGGCAGGTCCCTTGGTTGCTTGGACTACCTCCCAGGCTCCTATGGATAAATTTTCCATGGATAAGTTCCCCAGGTCTGCCTTTGCTTGCTTTATTTTCCTCAGACTTATTATCCACAGACATTTTTCCATAGACAAAAAGTCTACAAAATTTTTTTCCGCCTTTACTTTTGTATTGTACTACACTCAAATTCCTTCAGACTTTTTGTCTAAAGGAATTCCTTCAAGAAAAAAGTTTGAAGGAATTTGGGACTTAGTCCTTTTGAGCAAAATGAACTTTAAACTAAACTTTGAACTTATGTCTTACCCTATCCTTTGCATGAAATACCTACCCCTTTGCAAGGGCCTTTCAAATTTGAAGACTCCCCTTTAGCTAAGGGCATACCCTTGAACCAAGCCATTGAACCAAAAAGGTTCAAGGGTTCAATGGTTCAACCAAGCGCACCGATGAACTTCCATTAAACCGAACCCATTAAACTTATGTCTTGAACCAAGTACGTTGAACCTAACCCATTGAACCAAAAAATTGGTTCAAAAGTTTAATGGTACGAAGGTTCAATGTTATTGAAATGAGATGCGTGAACCGAATGATGAACCCTATAACCAAAATCCAATGAAACACTTAAACCAGGCCATGAACGAAACATGTTAAGCTTGAACAATCTGAAAGTGACTGGCATGAATAACAAGGGAGGAAGGGGACAAAAGATTTTGCCTATGGGTAAAATTTGGTCAACACATCCTTTATGGCCCTTCAATCCTCATGGAAAATGTTGCCAAACATACATAACCCTTCATATCTTTGCATTTGAAAAGTCATATGGTCACCCTTCATAAGCAAAGGCATCCTTTCCTCTTTTGTCTTCACATGGTCACTCTTGGAATTCCTCAAGATGACTCTTCATGAGAAAATGCATCCCATTCCTCTTTTGTCTTTTACCACATGACTTTTTGACTTCTCCATGGGCCCTCTTTTGACTTATATACAATCAAAAATATATTCATTAATATTAAATAAATATTAACACACATTATCCAAGTTATGAATATTAAAAACACCATTAAATGCAATGGGAACTTTATCACCAATAAAGATAGACATTTGACATCAATGACAATATTTATAACAATCTCCCCCTTTGTCATTAATGGAAATCTCAAATTTAAACTATGACATCTTGAAACCTACACATACTACTGTCTAAAAAATATACAATAACTCCCCCTTACTATAGTAACCTATACCTATTCCTTATACCTTTTTCTACATCTATACATATACCTATTATTCTCCCCCTTTGACATCAATGACAAAGGGCCTACCTAGAGCTAACACTTAACTCCCCCCTAAACTAATGCTAGACCTCAATGGTAGGAAGTAAAATAAATTACTCCCAACTTTTGTCATGGATACTCAAATGTGTCATTTAGTAGTGCCTTTTTGAAAATATCTGCAATATGCTCTATAGTAATGATATACTCCATCTTAACCTATTGATCTACAACCTGCTCTCTCAAGAAGTGATATATAATGGGAACATGTTTTATTTTTGAATGCACCACTAGATTCTTCAAAATATTAATAGCACTTATGTTATAAAAAAATAGAAATAGGTTCATCATACTTTACCTTGATATCTTCCAAAGTTTTCTTCATCTAAAGCACTTGAGTATAACACAATAATACTACAATATATTATACTTCAGATATAGAAAGTGATATTGAATTTTACTTCTTACTTAACCATGATACTAAGCTATCACCAAGGAAGAAAACTCCTCCACTTGTACTCTTTCTATCATCCAAACACCCTACCCAATCTGAATCTATAAAAGCAACCAAAGTGAAATCTCTACCTACGGGATACCATAGTCCATAACCCAATGTCCGCTTGATATATCTAAATATTATCTTCACCAAATGAGCATGACTATCTTTTGGAGATGACTGATATCTTACAACCATACCTATTGCATGCATAATGTCTGGCCTTGATGCTATCAAATATAAAAGACTACCAATCATATATCTATACAAAGATTGATCTATAACTAGTGAATCTTCATCCTTACTCACCTTATTTCATATACACATTAGTGTGCCAACTGGTGCACAATCCTCAAAACTAAATTTCTTCAACATTTCCTTGGCATATTTTCTTTGAGATATGAAAATTACTTTATCTGACTGAAATATTTGCAATCTGAAGAAAAATGATAATTCTCCAAGCATAGACATCTCAAATTCTTTATGCATATTATCAAAAAATTCATTTGTCATCTTTTCAATATTTTCTCCAAAAATGATATCATCAACATATACCACAATAATCAATTGATTCTCACCTTCTATTTTGATGTAGAGATTACTATCAACAAATCTTCTCTTGAAACCTTTATCCTGAATGTACTTATCAAGTCTTGCAAACCAAGATATAAGATATTGTTTCAACCCATATAATGCTTTGTTCAATCTACATACATGGATACTAATATTTGAGAGAATAAATCCCCCAGGATGCTTAATGTAAACCTCTTCTTCTAGATTCCCATTCAAGAAGGTAGATTTGACATCCATCTGAAACACTTTTTAAATTTTAAGCACTGCATATGCAAGAAACATTATAATAGCCTCTAACCTTTCCACTGGTGCAAAATTTCCTTTCCACTGGTGCAAAATTTTCTTTAAAATCTATTCCCTCAATCTGAGCATATCCTTTACATACTAATATTGCTTTATTTCTGGTCACTTCTCCATTTTCATTCAACTTATTTCTATAAACCCATTTTATTCCTATCACATTGTGATCTTTTGGTGTAGGCACTAATTCCAAAGTATCATTATTTTTTATTTTATTTAATTCTTCATTCATAGCCTTAACTCAATTCTTATCATGTCTAGCTTCCGTAAATGTTCTAGGCTAAATTTTGGATAATAAAGATAAATTAATTTGTTCATATTCACGTACCATCATTCTTCTAGCGTGAATTCCTTCATTTATGTCACTGATGATGTCACTTTCATTATGATTACTATAAACATATTTGGATGGATTTTTGGTTTCCTGTTTATCCTTCTTCTTATCTTCATTTGATTCTTTAAAATCTTTCTCTTCAATGATTTTAGGAATGTCTACTAGATCATTGATTCTTTGTGTTCCATCTTCTATCCTCACACTTGCACTTTGAACAATTTTCTTGGTTATTTAATTATAACATTCATAATCTTTAATTTTTCAAGAATAAATAAAAAATATACCTTATCTACTCTATATTCAATCTTACCAAGTTTTTCATCAATTATCTTTATGAAGCATCTACTGCTAAAAATTCTAAAATAATCAATTATTGTTGGTTTGTCTTTCCATATCTCATAAGGAGTCTTGTCACTATTAACTATCAATAAATATCTATTATTAATATTCAAGGTTGTAGAAACTACCTCTCTCCAATATTTATCTACTATCTTATATTCATTTAGCATTGTCCTTACCATCTCCTAAACTATTCTATTTTTTCATTCAACTACTCCATTTTACTATGGAGTTATGGCTGCTAAATAATGTCTCTTTATTCCATGGTCTTCAAAAAACTCAATAAATTACTCTAACATGAATTTTCCTCCTGGATCTGGTCATAGACACTTAATCTTCAAACTAGTTTCATTCTCAACTAATGCTTTGAATGATTTGAAATGTTTGAAAGCTTCTGATTTTTTCTTTAAAAATATCACCCAAGTCATACGTGAATAGTTATCAATAAGAAACATGAAATATTTCTCACCTTAAGTACTTTGAGTTCTCATAGGTCCACATAGATCAGTGTGAACAATCTCTAACATTTGAGTGGTTAGGTACTCTTTTATTTTAAACTACCTTCTGGCCTGCTTCCCATGTTGACAAGGTTCACAAAGCATGTTGATTGTCTTTGTAATCTTTGGAAGATTTTTGACTGCTTGTTTCTTATTGATGTTGATAATATTGTCAATATATATGTTCCCTATTCTCCTATGCCATATCTAACTTTATTCAATCTGAATCAAACATCTTTGACCTTTGATGTCTAATAACATATACAAACTATTGTTTGTTCTCTGAGCATCTACAACCAACACATCTGAATATTTTCTTCTAATTTCACAACCTTATAAATAAAAATCTAGTGTGTTCCCCTAATCACACATTTGACTTACACTCAAAATATTATTCTTAAGACCTTCTACATATAAAACATTTTTAGTTTTAGTTCTACCATTATCCAAATTTAGTGTGCCTTTTCCAACAAATCTAGCAGTAGTATTGTCTCTGAATTTCAATATGCGACCATTGATATTCTTCAAGGTTATGAACCTTCTATTATCTCCTATCATGTGCCTTAAACATCCACTCTAAATGAATGATGGCTTATCTTCATTTCTTGCATGTAAATCTATCTGTACCAACATAGATTTTTTAGGTTGTTTCTTTTGCCATGAACCTGTCTAAACTTTCTTCTTGATGAATGGAGCCTTGAAACTCTAGTCCTTCTTGACTAAATCAAACACACTTCTATAGTAATAAGCTATATGTCCAAAGTTTTTTCACTTATAACATATTATGGCCTCTTCATTAAATCCTGATAGAGGAGTAAAAGAGTTGTAGCTTCTACTTGACTTTGCATGACTTTTCTTATTATTTCTAAAATTGTTAGCCCTTTTTTGACATTCTATTTTATTATGACCATATCCATTACAATAAAAATAATAACCATAAAAATATGACCTATTTTTTTATCTCTAACCTGGTTACCTTTTGTAGCTCTATTCCCTCTAGCCTTCTTTTTTTGAGATGTCCTCTATATTCTTAACTTCTTCCCTTTTTATTTATTCTTTTGTAAGAGCTTTAGCATAGCTCTTCCCTTTTTCCTTATCTATGAAATTAGCGACCTTCTCATTATCTTTTTCAAATTTAATACCTATCTTATCTAACATTTATCTTTGATTTTCTAATATCTTATTCAACATATTAGTGTTATTTTCAAATTTTGAATCATTGGTTGCTCTATCATTGATTGCTTTATTTATTTTCTCAAGATCTATTTTTAAAGAATCAATTTGAATAACATACCTTTCACATTATTTGCATATTATTTTAAAATGTGCTATTAGATCTTCTTCATTCTTCTTGGCTTCTTCAAAGTGTGCTTCTAGATATTCAAATATTTCTTTTGACTCCTTTTCATTTTTGTCGATGTAGAGCTTTAATCTTTGATTCTTCTTTTCAAGATATTTTAACTCTTCTAAGGCACAAGTGAGTTCTCCTTATAGATTCACTTCATATTCATCCTATTCTTCTTCTTTATCATCTTTAATTTTTCTTATGGAGGCATCTTCATGTACGACCATTAATAGAATCTCTTCTTCTTTTGAGTCACTAGCTCCACTATCTTTGGTTGAGCTAGGATATTTAGAATACAAACTCTTCTTCTCAAATCCCTCCTTGAATTTAACTTTTTAATTCTTCTTGTATGTATCGTTTCCTTCTTCATTGTCATCATTACCCTTATTTGGGAATTTAGCTATAAAATGTCCAATCTTCCACAATTAAAACATTTAAAAGGTAATTTCTTTGATATTTACTTGTGCCCTTTTTTGGCTTGCAAAGGAATAGATCTCTATTGTCATCTTCATCATTGCTATAACTATTTCTTTATTCTTGAATCTTAGCCTTCTCTTTCTTTGATGTCTTAAAATAAATTCTCTTTGAGGGTTTATCTTATTTAGTCTGTATCTCATATGCTGTAGGAATACCATGAAGCTCATCCATCTTTAGCTTGGCTAAATTATTCATCTCTTTAATTACCGAAACATTTGCATCATATCTCAATGGTACACATCTCAAAACTTTTTTAACCACAATTGATTCTTCTAAATTTTCTCCAAGACCTTTAATCTAATTAACTATTTGATCAACCCATAAAAGATAACTTGATATATTTTCTACCTCTTCCATCTTCAAACTCTCAAACTATCTTTTGAAAGTCTAAAACTTAGCTTGTTGAACCTTTCCATCACCTTTGTAAATATTCTCAAGTATTACCCAAGTTTCATGAGAATATTTAGATTACATAACTTTAACAAATTTTGATTCACATAAACCACATAAAATAGCATTTAAAGCTTTAGAATTATTTTCACTTGCCTTCTTTTCTGCTAGAGTAGTTACAAGTGTCTATGGCTCTTCATATTCCTCCACCACTACTTGTCATATGTCAAATACAATGGCCATCACATAAGTATTCATCCTAATGCTCCAAAAAACATAATTCATCCCATCAAAGAAAGGTGCCTTATTTTTAGAAAATCCTTCATGTGATCTAGCCATCATGCTTTCCCAATCTACCTTCAAGCTATAAAAATTTTTCAAAAGGAACCTGGTCTAATACAAATTATTAATCATGAAATATACTTAGAGGAGGGGGAATGAATTAGTATATTATATATCTTTTTACTTAATCTGATTTATTTTCTTTAACCACTTAATCACACATTCAAGATATGCAATAAAACTAAAACAATAATTTGCACCACACAAGAGAGAGAGAGAGAGAGAGAGAGAGAGAGAGAGAGAGAGAGAGAGAGAGAGAGAGAGAGAGAGAGAGAGAGAGAGAGCAAATATTTACGTGAAAACCCATAGTGGGAAAAACCATGGAGAACAATCTTAAGTATATGAATGAGCACCAACTCAAAATATAAAGTTTTCAAGCATTATCTATCAGGAGCACCAACCCATTTAGTGAGAACCAACATAAAAGCTATTTATGAGCACCAACCCCTTAAAAATATTTGTGAGTACCAAACTATAAGATCACCAACCCCTCTTATGTATGAAACACAAATATCTCTCAATGTTGCTTACTCAAAAAATGATAAAACTCAACAATATCGCTTGATTTTATCTCTTTAAAATTAAATACAAACATGCACTCACTTGCATATTATAAATGGGTTCTCATGACTTTATTTATAGATTTTCAAATGACCTTTGGTATTCCCCCTTTGTGACCCTTCAATACTCATGGAAAATGGTGCCAAAATTGCATGACCCTTCATATCCTTGCATTTGAAAAGTCATATGGTGAACCTTCATAATAAAAAGAATACTTTCCTCTTTTGTATTTATCTTAGTGACTTTTCATATTCCTCAAAGTGTCCCTTCATGGAAAAATGTGCCATATGTCTTTTATCTTCACATGCTGACTCTTGGAATTCCTCAAGATGACTCTTCATGAGAAAATGCATCCCAGTCCTCTTTCATCTTTTACCCCGTGACTCTTTGACTTCTCCATGGGCCCTATTTTGACTTATATGAAAAAAAAAAATATTCATTAATATTAAATAAATATTAACACACATTACCCAAGATATGAATATTAAAAACACCATTAAATGTAATGGGACCTTTATCACCAATAAAGATAGACCTTTGACATCAATGACAATATTTCCAACATAACTCACTATGAAATTCTTTGGTATATTCAGTATATTGAAGTATATAATGAACTATAAGATTTTAATGTGTATTTAAGACAGATAAAATCCTCATTCAACCCTTTTAAGAAGGATATAAGGTATTTTTCATGATACCCATTGACAATTTTCCTTGTCAAGCTATGTATATTTCCTAAAAGAGAGGTTTTGGGTCTTTAAATGATAAATTTTCAGTCAAAATGCCACTATATAATTTATAATACCTTTAATCACCTTTATATTCATGTCATTACTTTAATGAAAATGTCTTATGCTTTAGAAATATCTCCTCTATAGGATTAAAGCATAGTTTAGCCTCTAAAGAGTTCCCACATGTGAAATATGCCCCATTTTTATCTCAAAAGAACTATTAATTGTTTTAATCTCACTTATGACTCTTACTCTTCCTCATTTTTAACTAAAATTAGTGGTTTAAATCGTAAAGTGTGGAATAAATGTAGGAGAAAGGGTATTGTCATGTGTTTCATGTAGGAAGTACGAATTTGTATTGAATTTTCCATATAGTGGAGATTATGAGGTTATAGATGGATTGATTTTAGGTTTTTTAGATAATATTCATGGAAAAAAAGATCTCAAATAGACTCAAAATTGGTTCTTTTACACCATTGATCTTCTTTATGACCCAAAATAACCCTTTAAGTTTTCACATGGTACAACCATGAGAGAGAGTTTCAAGATTTATAATGTTGGGTAGAGGAAGGGACCTTATATTGATTACATATTTATGAATTTTTTCTCAATTTGGCTCTCTTCTTTAAGAATCATCCTTTATATGTTAAGGCACTCATAATGCATTCTTCATTCAAAAAGGGAACTACTTTTTTTGGATTTTGTTCTCTCCTGAGCATTATGACAAAAGAATCAAAGTTTATGGATATTTTCAAGAATATAATCCACCTTCCAATATCATTATATAACCTCATATCACATGTGTGAATTGTATAGAACTATAGAAGACAAATGAATGCTAAAATTTTAGTCTGTAAGAAATTTGAGGATTATTGTATGGTTCAATGGTTGATCCATGGGTATAAAGACTCATTATGACATTATTTTTATGTCTAATTCATTTCCATTTATTTTTATTCATGTTTCTCATACTTCATCAAATCCTATCATAGCCTATAAGCCCTTAAAATGGCTTATGAAATTAAAGGGACAATCACTAAGCAGGGGTGAATCAATGATGTAAGATAATCCAATAAAATTACCAACTATTTAAACATTCAAAATACATCAAATTCATTAAACAACATAAACATGAAACACATCCATATCATTCATACATAAGAGCATACATCACATGAACACATCATATATGTGAGAAACCCTCCTTGGGGATAAAACCCATTAGACCTTGCATGATGAACTACAGTCCTATAAAACAAGATCCAAAATTTTGACCAGAACCAAATAATCAAGGAATACCCATACCTTAGTTTAGTAAGACACCAATCCCATGAGGAGCTACTTCCCCTATCTAGTTGAGTACCCATAACAGCTAGACCTTTAGGAAGCTTTACCTTAGAAAGCATAACTAACCCCCGAAGAAGCCAAGAACAAACTCAAATACCTAAATATATCACCTTGAACACATATTAATACTCTATAACTAATTATGATCACATTTTTCTACAATCTTCACCTCCAATCCCTCTCAAGACGCCTCTAGGGATAACCTGCTCAAACTACCTCTTCTAGGCTCATTAGGTACAATGACCTGTGTCTCCTCCTACATCAACTTGATAAGATAAGAATTATTAATCTTCTTATCACTCTAATATTCCTAACTTACCTTTACCTTCTCTTTCAAAGGTTCTCTCCTTTGCTTGAATCCACACATGCACAACTTGCACAATTACTCCAAATAGGCCTTGTACTTATAACACTTTCTTCCGTTCACCCATATTGGTCATCCAATATGATTTAAATATTTGAACCACATCCTAAATAGGTCATAATACATGATAAATTTAATAATCACACATTCCTTAGGTCAGTCATTACCTCATTACCATTAAACTACCATTAGGTCTTGGTGAGACCTAAAACAATTAGGCCTTCATTCTCATACATTACAACTTCAACTCCTTGATCAAATTTAATATTATACCAAAGATTTTTAAAAAAAAATTATCACTAATATACACTTTTTAACCTCCTCATCTGTCCATTCCACCTAAGACACCAACTCAACACTCAAACCTACCAATTATGTCTCTTTGCTCTTTAGGCCTTCATACATAAAAAATAGTCTTAAACTTTTGAAGCAAAAACTCAAGTATTCCATATATAAATATAATTATATAATATGTATTAACCCTTCATAAACTATTATACCCATATATGTGATTTATACACTTCAACATAGGCACTAATCACTTAGAACAGCTCTCATAAAATAACCACTCATAATGGACATATACAATCAAAATATAGTCAATTTATTTTAAATTTCCATATCTGATCAAGGGTATATAATGAAATTAAATACCTTATAATAAATATATGAGACTTCCTTGACATATTCATATTTAATTTTTCCTGAAGTCTGCTCATAACACCTTCAATTTACCTTTGTAAGATGGTCACTCAAACTGTTAGTGCATTCAACAAACATAGTCAACTTCTAAGCCTTTTCTATTACTAAATATGGATTGGTAAAACCTTATAAATCCAAATATAATGTTATAATGTATTATATAACACTCTCCAATAGTTATTTCATCTTTAAATATGAAAATACTTATCAAGAACAACTCAATTATCCTTCTCAGGTCACATGCATAACATGGTCAAACACATAGTCAACTTTAGAGCTTAATATATACAACTATACAAACATTAAAATATTATAAATATATTATATGGATGAATATTTAATTCCTCTTATATTTTTAGTTTTTCCTTTGTTAAATTCAAATGCCAACATTCACTGTTTAAATGTTAAACATCAAGCACTTTGTCATCATCTCACGGATATTGGTAGATAAATAAAATATTAAATATAAATATCATCATAAATATCATAATATTTACCTTGAAATTATCATTATTTACCTTTGATCTGAGCTCCCATGATTGTGCCACTTGGCAGCTTTGTGTGCCTACCCCACATCTTGTACCATTCAATCAATGTACTTGTGTTACTTGGTAGTTATGTGTTAAATATGAGAATAATTTTAATTATTGAATTAAATTAAACCACATGTGTGTGTGTGTGTGTGTGTGTGTGTGTGTGTGTGTGTGTGTGTGTGTGTGTGTGTGTGTGTGTGTGTGTGTGTGTGTGTGTGTGTAAATTCATAAACACTTATGTACCATTTTTATAGTATCAAAGCTTCCAACATTCTAACACTTGTCACCAGCTCGTGCCTTCTGAGCATATTGACTATTTAACTCTAATGAACTTCTGTAACTTGGCAACCTCACATGTACTATTGATTATTTTACTCAATACACTCCATTTGATAATTATTTATTCATGTTAAATTCTCACCATTATATCTTTGATCTGATTAAATTCTCACTATAGATCTCCTCTTGCAAATTTGGCTAAATATAAAAACATAGTGAACTCTTGTCTAAGAGGCCAGCTTTAGACCTTAATAACTTTTTATAAACTCAACCTCATGACCTGAAATTTGAACCATATTATCTCCTCACATAGGTTAATTTATAAATATATCAATATTCTCTTGAAACAATCACATGTTTGAAATATAATATCATAAAATTGCTTACTTAACTTTATCTATCAAGATGACTACTTGAACCTAGACACTCAATTAACTACTCTGATGAATTATTTTCACTTACAATAGAAATATAAGAACTAATAACATCATATAATCTCTAATAAACATGGACATATCATCAATATCATCCATCAATTTCCTTATTAAGTCAAACACTATTCAAAACATCAATCTGATCACTTTGTCATTAATGCACTATGAATCATGTTCTCTTTGACATCAATGACAACCAAACATCAATTAATATTCTCAACCATATCCCCCTATGTCAGTTATGGAAAAACACCCTCAAAATTCCTTCTTAATCATTTGAACTTCTTCATTATGATCTTTCTCTACCTTTGACATTAATGACAAAGGGTCTCTTCCTCAACATGCCAACAAACAATCCTTAACATCATGTATGCATTCAAATATTATTTAATATTCTAATAATACTTACATAATTATAATCACATGAATAAATTATTCCCCCTTTGAAATTCACCAATATGAACTTGGAATTCTTTGATCCTTGGACTTGATAAATTGCTTATAAAGCTTAGAAAGATCCCCTAACATCAATCTCCATCTCATGTCATTTATTCTTTAACATACAACAATCTTAACTTGGGATTTTATGATCCTTGGACTTATCTATCTATATAACTCACAAAATCCCTTTGTTCATGTATGAAGATTCAATACCTTGTCAAAACATATGACTTGGTTTGATCAAGTCATCATATCAATCTTCTTGAATTCATAGCTATAGTAGACTTATTCATATCTCCACCATGAATAGAGCATCTTCACATATGTTCCCCCTCACATCATGCACATTTTATTTAGGACTCTCAAACTATCTGAGTTAGCTACCCTTAACTCCATGGCATACACAACTTGTCATCTACAAAACTCTGAGACCTTTTTCATGATATCAATGTATGACAACACATTCTCCTCATACTCTTGTCTTTAGTATTTAATATTTGATCAATAAATTTAAACAATTAACAAGATCTTACATTTAAGACCAAATACCCTGAACACACCTTAATCACATCTAAACAAGATCAACATGCCTTCCTATGAAATATAATATCTCTATAACATATCATCCTTGATCAGACACTTCGAAACCTCTATTATTTTCTTACAGGATTTTAGAACCAACATATTCATATGACCTTTCTTGACCTACAATATCAACCAAAGCACAACTAGCATCCACCATTCTTCCTTTTGCTATCAAGTATCTCCTTCAATCCTAGATAGAGACACCCTAACCCATAATGTCTTAGAATAATATGAAATGAGGAGCTACTCATAACTCCTCATAACCTTCTCCTCCTTGGTCATGTAATACTAATAGTTCTTCTTCTTCTTATTAGGCTTAAGAGAAGTAACTTTCTCATACACTATAATATTTTCATTTTATTTTAAGAATGAATTGACAATATATGGAGACAACAAAGATTTATGACATACCTTTTTATCCAAAGAAATAACCTCATCACTAGGTATTGACAATTGATGTTCTTCACATAAAACATGTTGGAGAATAGTAGGATATTATCTTAGGTCCATACATACCTAAAAACTTTACTTAATTAGCATGTTGGTCTTTTATTTGAGATTTAATTGAATTAAATTTAAATTTTCCTTTTCCATCTAGATAGATGACAAATTCTCTTAGAATTCTTGATCCTTCTTCATATCTAATTCCTCTTTTGCTTTAGCAATCATTTCACCTTGATCTTTCAACTCAACTAAATTAGTTTTATTGGTCTTCACTTCCTTAGGATTCCATACCAAGGAATGACCTTTATTTATTGCACTAGGGTGTCCATGCACCTTCTTATGACCTAAAAGCTTGCTTATATAATATCTTCCAATATGACCAACTTGATGACACTAGAAACAAATAACATCATTCACACCTTCTTCTTGATGAATATTATGAATCTCAACAAACATGTCATCTTGTCTCTTAGGTTCATTAATCTTAAGCTTAACTATCTTAGGTATCCATACCTTGGTTAGTATTTTATCACAAATTATATAGTATAATCTACCAATATGTCCCATGTCATGATAATTATAACAAACTATATTATCTATGCCTCTAGCTGACCAACTACTCTTCCTTCTATATTTTATTGCCTTATGGCCAAAAAGATTACATGAAAATTAGCGACCATGAAATGAACTTTCATACCTTATAGCATTTGTTTTCCTATTAGGTCTTCTCATGTTCCACTTGGTGCTTGCATCCTTCTTGTCCTAACCTGACCTCTCTTGCTCTTTCTAAGAATTGTTTACCTTGACAACAAATTTCTCAAGCTCATGTTTTAATGAATCTATCTTTGTATCCAATTTAATTCTATCATCCTTTTTAGATCTCATACTTGAACTTATAGCCTCTAATATAATTTTGAGAGCTTGGATAGTATCCTTATCCCTCTAAGCCTATTTAGCCATGTCATCCTTTATTCTAGATGCTTACTCCTCAATAATCTATATAGAATCAATATTGTACTTCAACTCATCATTTTAAACTTACTTTGAACCCAACTTGGCATTTATCTCTTCTAATTGAGTCTTGATATGTAATGAAATTACTTCAAAAATAAAGTATAATAGTAGAAATAGATCCAAATATGACTGAAATATATCAAAATATATGATAATAGACAAGCCACTTCAAAGGGGAAACCTCCACAAGTTTCAGTAAGAGAAGAATTCACAATATGATGATGAACAATTACCCACTACCTCCTATATATAGTCTATCTAGGCCATGGTTACTCCATAGGCTGACCTACTAACTAAATGAATGTATAGAGAAATGTGATATAACATCAAATAGGGATAATCAAGCCACAAGTTAGATAATCTTATCCTAATACATGTGATAGGTTGGGGGTGTAGCATGCCCTTACCATTTAAACCAACATTGTCCTCAACATTGAACAACTCTAGATGTTATTGTAGAAAATATTCACCTTCCCAAGTTACATCTCCACTGCTCAAGTTCTTCCACTTGATAAGATATTCCCTAATCTCTCTAGTTCTCAACCTCTTAGAATGTGTTTGGAGGATCTTCTCTAGTTCCAAAGTGACTCATCCTTCTTCATCTAGTTCTAAGAGCTCTATCTGGGCTAAAACTTTCTATCCAATGACCTTATTCAAATAGGAAACATGAAATACTAGGTGTATGAGATATAAATGAGGTAACTCAAGCTTGTAATCCACACTTCCAATTTTCTATAGAACCTAATAAGGGCCATAATACTTAGGAACAAGTTTTTTATCCTTTTTTCTTGCCTTAAAGACATCTACTTGTAACGTTACAAACATACAAATACCCAGTCACCCACCTAAAAATTTCACTCACTATGGTGTTGATCTACTTGTTTCTTCATCCTGTTTTGTTCCAAGGCCAAATTATCTCTCAAACTAGCCAAAACCTCTTGTTGATGCTGAATGTGCTACTCCATATCTCAAACCTTGGTTTGTACCTTTAATGAAGAAGTGATGGAAGGTGGATGGTAACCATATAGTGCTAGAAATGGAGACATTTTAGAAGAGGCATGGAAATATGTGTTAAACCACCATTCTACAAGTGGTATCCATTTAACCCAATGTTCATGTTTATCTGATACAAAATAATGGGGATACCCCTCTAAACATTTGTTAACCAATTTTGTTTGCCTGTTAGATTAGGGGTGGTAAGATGAGCTATGAGCTAGATCAGTACCCAAATAGGAAGATAGTTTAGTCTAGAAATTACTAGTGAAAATAGGATGATGATCACTTACAATTATTTTTGTTGTTCCATGTAATTTTAGAACTGCCTCCAGAAAAATAGTTATTACTGTACTTACTGAAAATGGGTGTGAGAGAGTAAAAAAATGGGCATATTTTTTAAGCCTATCCATAATGACAAAGATAACATTCTTACCTTCAGAACAAGGCAACCCTATGATGAAATCCATGGAAACGTCGTCCCACCTTTGACTAGGAATTGTTAATAGTTGTAATAGACCCAGGGTCTTAATTGTCTCACCTTTATTCTATTGGCATATCAAGAATTCTACCACAAAATTTTGTACATATCCCTTGAGTCCTTCCGAAAATAATTATTTCTTAATTCTATGATAAGTTTTCAAGAACCCTAAATTTCCCCCAATTGGAGATGTATGCAACTCCACAAGAATTTTATGCTTAAGCTTTGAATCTT
The DNA here is from genome assembly GCA_037957365.1 of Torreya grandis. Taxonomy (NCBI): domain Eukaryota; kingdom Viridiplantae; phylum Streptophyta; class Pinopsida; order Cupressales; family Taxaceae; genus Torreya; species Torreya grandis. The sequence continues at coordinate 131,071 of JARHVA010007485.1, read as the reverse complement.
TGCATAAGTATAACTTACCCTTATACCATAGGACATTACCTTTCCACTCAAATTTGTTAGAGGCTAAAGTACCTTGCTAGAGATTTTGAATCAGAACCTATGTATCCTTGTCTTGTTCACATTCTAACCTGGCTTCATCTACCCAATATGCTTGCAACATGGACATTACATAAAGTAATGCTTTTATGGATGTATCTCATCTAGATAGTGCATCTGCTATTACATTATCTTTACCCTTTTTGTAGATGATTTCAAAATCATAACCCAACATTTTGGTTACCCACTTTTGTTGTTCCTTAGATGATAATTTTTGCTCCAAAAAGTATTTGAGACTATCATGATCTGTTTTCACCTTAAAGTGTCTACCCATCATATAGGGCCTCCATTGTTTAACTACATGAAGAATAGCCATCATTTTTTTCTTGTAGATAGATGTTTGTATATTCTTATATTTGAATTATTGACTATCAAATGAAATGGGTCTTCCTTCCTATAATAGTATTTCTCCCAACCTAGATCTAGAAGCATCAAATTCAATAGTGAATGTCTTTGAGAAGTTTGGAGTAGCCAAAATTGGATTGGTGCACATAACTACTTTTATTTTCTCAAATGCTTTGGTGGCAGCATCATTCTAATGGAAGGCATCATTCTTTAGCAATGTAGTGAGTGGATCCACTATGCCATCATAACCTTTCACAAATCTTTAGTAGTAACCCATTAGTCATAGGAACCCTCAAAGGTTTTTAAGATTTTTTGGCATGGGCCATTCCATCATAGATATGATCTTTTGGGGATCAAATTTGACACCTTCATGGGAAACAATGTGACCTAGGTACTCTACCTCTTGTACTCCAAAATCACATTTGGATGGCTTTGCATAAAGATGATGCTTCTCCAAAAATATCAGCACTTGTTTCACATGTTGTAGATGTGCTTCCCATGTCTGACTATAAATCAATATGTTGTCAAAGAAAACTAGCACAAACTTCCTTAAAAAGGCCTAAAATTAGTGTTCATCAAGCTCTGAAAAGTAGACGGTGCATTTTTAAGACTAAAGGGCATTACCAAAAACTCATAATGGCCCTCATGCATTATAAAAGTAGGTTTATGAACATCCTCATCCTTGATTCTAATTTGATTGTACCCCAAGTGAAGATCTAATTTTGTTAAATAATTATCACCAAGCAACTCATCAAGTAAATCATTAAATACTAGAAGAGGAGACTTATCTTTGATGGTGTACCTATTGAGTTCCCTATAATCTGGACACATCCTTTATATGTCATCCTTCTTTTACACCATAACCACTAGTGATGAATATGCACTTTAGTTGTGCTTGATGATCCTTGCCTCCAACATCTCATGGACAATCTTTTCAATTTCACTCTTATATGCATATGGATATTTATATGGTCTTATATTTGGTGGTTAACTCCTTAGAAGTAGTTCAATGACATGATCATGTTCTCTTTTTGGTGGTAGTCCTTTTGGTATGGCCCTAAAAATAAATGGGTGGTCATGAAGAATCATCTATAGATTAGGATGTGTAGATGACTATGTGGGTTGAACTTCTATGGAACATAATCCTAAAATAATTCCCTCTACCCTCTTTTTTAACATCTTGGTCATCTGATGTGAACTAATCAATTGTGGAGATTTTTCTTGTAATCCACATAGTTAAATTTTCCTACCTTTGGAATGAAAGCACATGAATAGTTCCTTAAAGTTCATCTCATTGGTACCCAAGGTTGTGAGCCATTAGACTCCCAAAACAATGTCTGTGCTACCCGTGGGAATAGAAAACATAAGAGAATCAAGATTGTACTCACCCATAGCAAGATTAATATTATGGAATTTGATTGAACAATTAATTACACCACCATCTACAATCATGACAAAAAATTATGGTGCTAGGTAGATGAAATAGTTCAATCGAGTGGCAACTTATGGTTGATGAAGTTATGTGTGCTCCTTGAATCAATCAACATTGTCACCTTCTATTTCTTGAGGAAACCCACCACCTTAAGAGTTTGTGGAGTATTAATACCTATCAGTGCATGATAAGAGATTATAGGTTGGGAATATTTAGGTACCTCCTCTATATCTTCCTCATCATCATTTGTGGCATCATCTTCTTCTTCATCTTCATTAGATCCCTCAATGTAGAATAACTTATTCTCAGCACATCTATGGCCTTTACTCCACTTGTCATAACTAAAACATAATATTTGTGCATGTTTCTCTTCAATTTGATGAGGGGTCAATCTGGTAGGTGGAGGAAATATTGGTGTTGATATGTTATGATCTTTGAAGTGAGTGAATGGCTACTTCTTGTTGGCTATGAATATTTCCTTAGCTCTACATGCCATGATAATAGAATAAAAAATATTAAGTGGATTAAACATGCATACCTCATGTTGAATGTGGTGCTTGAGTCCACCCAAAAAAGAGGTCATTCAAGTTCTCCTCAAAAATTATCTCCACACATAAGGATAGGTTCTAAAAATGATGAATATAATCCTTGATAGAGCTAGTCTATCACACTTTTTTTAGTTTGATGAAGTAATTCTCTATCACAGTATTGCCATAGTGTAATTTTAGCTCCTCTATAACAACTGACCAAGTGACACTAAGAGTCATCTTTTTCTTTTGAGTACACAACCATTGATACCAAATAGATTGATCAGGTTCAAGATAAAAGGATGTCATGGTAACATTCTATCCACCTAGGATTTGATGCAAATCAAAAAAATTATCCATTTGGTTGATCTAATTGAGTTGATATTTTCCATCAAATTTGTGCATATCTACTTTTGGTAATAGATTCCTCTGTGCCAATGTAGTTGGATTTGAAGTAGACTAGTTAGGAGAACCGCCCTAGTGGGGTTATGCAATAGTAATAGTTGGATGATTTGAATGATTATTTTTCAAATCCATCATGATATCTACTAAACTATCTTGTATGGATTTCATATTAGATTGTATGTCTTGCACCTCACTTTGAATGCCTTACACACTATAGTCAATCTAGCTCACTTTATGATCTATGTCAGAGAACCCTGGTATAAAGGATCTATTACATCCCCCTTATGACTTCATCTCTTCCTTTTTAGGAGTTTTACCTATATTTTTAGCACCCTTTCCTTGGCCCCGAGTTTCTGGACCTACGATAAAAGGGCTTTATAATGTTGACCCTAATTGGCACTTTTGACCCAACTTTGACCAAGTGATTTTGGACTTATTTTAGAATCAAATCAAAACATACAAAGAACATACCCTAGCCAAATTTTTCTAATATTTCTAAAAATGTAAATAATTCAAAAACATTCTTTGAATTGTGCACTATAGAGTAATTTTATGAAAAATACTAAAATGGTGATAACTTTTGTAAAATAGATCCAAATGATCTTATATTTTAATGGAAGCTTAATTTAATTATTTCACATCTCTAGTAAAAACATTCTACATGAATTCTTAACCTTTTTTTATATATTGCCAAATTTAAAAATTTAGTGTTTCACCCACAAGATTACCCAAATCACAGCTCTGATACCACTTGTAATGAAATTAATTCAATAATAAAGTATAATATCATAAATATATCCAAATATGAATTAAAAATATCATAATATATGATAATAGACAAGCCAATTTGAGGGGGAAACCTCCATAAGTTTCACTATGAGCAGAATTCACAATACGATGATAAAAAACTACCCACTACCTCCTATATATAGTTTATCTAGGCCATGGTTACTCCATATGCAGACCTAATAACCAAATTAATGCATAGATAAATGTGATATATCATCAAATATGTATAATTATGCCACAAGTCATCTATTCCTATTCTAATACATGTGATAGGTTAGGGGCGTAGCATGAGATGTTTGTATTCTTCCTCTTTTGAACTCAGATTTATCTTTGTAACCCTTAATTTATCCCTAAGATTAATATTATTATATTTATCATATATTTATATTGAAATTTATTTCAAGTATTTTATCTCCTTATTGAGCTTTATACATTCATCTATAATATCCTTAAAGTTTGAGGCCATGGTCTTATTTTAAGATTCTTCTTGACCATACTCTCTCATCTTACTTTTGTACTTCTCAAAAAGTGCCTTGATATAATTAAAATTTTATTCACTTTATTTTATACATGCATAAGTAACCTCCTCTTTATCCTTAAACTCTTTATTCTCTTTCTTAAACTACTTATCCATATTGTCCCTTGGATCACCTTCAAGTGGTTAAAATTGCAAAGAAGTCTTGCTCTAATACCAATTATTAGAGGTATAATCACTGAAGGGGGGTGAATTAGTGATGTAATATAATCTAATTCAATTTTTTACCCTTTAAAAACTCAACATATATCAACTTGATCAAGCAACATAAACATTAAATTACATACATCCAAAGCATACATAAGATCATACATCACATAAACACATCATATATGTGGGAAAGCCTCTTAGGGGATAAAACCCACTAAACCATAGAAGCTGGACTAAATTAATATAAAATAGGATCCAAAATTTATACCAACACCAAATAATCAAGGAATAACCATCACTTATTTTAGTGAGACACCATTCCCATAAAGAACTACTATCCCTATGTAGCTGAGCACCCATAATAACTAGACCTTTAGCAAGCTTTACCATGTAAGGAGGAACTAACCCATTAATAAAAAAATAACCCATTTAAATACCTAAATATATCACCTTTAACACCTATTTATACTCTTCAATTTATGATGATCACCTTTGGCTACACTCTTCACCTCCAATCTCGCTCAAGCTGCCTCTAGGGCTAACTTGTTCAAACTACCTCTTCTAAGATCATTAGATCTAATGACCTATTATCCTCCTAAATAAAATTTATTATATAAAAATGAATAATCATATTGTAACCCTTATTTTAATAACTAACCTATACCTTCTCTTTCAAAGGTTCTCTCCTTCACTTGAATCCACACATGCACAACTTGCATAATTAGTCCAAATAGACCTTGTACTTATAACACTCTCTTACTTTTGACCATATTAGTCAGCTAAGAGGATTTAAATATTTTAAAACCCTATAAAATATTTCTTAATACATTTTAAATTTAATAACCATAGATTCTTTAAGTCTATCATTACCTCATTAGCACCAAACCCTAATTAGGTCTTAGTGAGACCTAAAATAATTAGGCCTTCATACTCATACGTTACAACATCAACTCAATGAACCAATATAAAATTATACCAAAGGTTCAAAAAAATCAAACCTATAACCAATATCCCATTTATAACTCCCTCATGGGTCCATGCCACCTAAAACACCAACTCAACATTGAAACCTACTAATTAGGTCTGTTTGCTCTTTAGGCCTTCATACACAGAAAACATAGTCTCAAACTTCTAATGTAAACACTCAAGTATTTCACATATACATATAACTATATCACATGAGTTAACCATTTATAACCTCTAATACATATTTATGTGTTTTATATACTTTAACAAAATCTCTAAGCACTTAAAATAACTCTTCCAAAATGACCACTTGAACTCGTCATATACAGCCAAAATAAACTCAAGCTATTTTGAATTTACATATCTAACTAGGGGAATACAATGACATCCAATACCTTCTCATAAATTTATTATAATTTATTGAAATATTTATATTTATTTTTTTCCTTAAATTTACTCAGAACACCTTTAACTTACCTCTGTTAATTGGTCATTCAAACTACTAGTACATTCAACAAAGATAGTCAACTTCTAAGACTTTACTCCTACCAAATATGGATTGTTAAAACCTAAAATATATAAACATATGGTACTAATGGAGTTTATAACAATCTAAAATATTTATTTCATATTGAAACAACAAAATACTATCAATAATGACTCAATTATCCTTCTCATATTACTTACAGAACATGATCAAACACATAGTCAACTTTAGAGCTTAATATATACAATTTTATGAATATTCAAGTCTCCTAGCTAGATTATATGAATGAATCTTAAAGATATATTCAATTTTTTTTTACATAAACTTCAAATTTGTCCTAGATCAAAATATATAGCTCAAATACTAAGCACTAGTTTTCTCTTTGTTAAATTCAAAGGCCAAAAGTCATTGTGTAAACATTAAACATCGAGCACTTTGTCATCACATTGTGATTCCTAAAATCTAGATCAGATATTAAATTTTTATATCCTCATTATTATCTTGATATTTGAATTACAATTCTCACCATTGATCTTTGATCTGAGCTCCCGTAATTGTGCTACTTATCAACTCTGAGTGCCTTCTATGCACCCTGTACCATTCAATCAATGTGCTTGTGCCACTTAGTAATTTTGAATGAAATATAATCATCCTTTGAATTATAAAAATAATGTGTGATATTGATCTCTAAATACATGAACACCTACATGACAATTATCTACTTTCAAAGCTTCCAAAATTTTGACACTTGTCATCATCTCATGCCTTCTAAGCATATTGACTATTTGACTCCTATGAACTTCTACCACTTGACAGTCCTGCATGAAATATAAATATTTGACTCAATATGATCCATTGCATCATTATCCACTCATATAAAATACTAGCCATTATATTTATGATCTAATTAAATTCTCATATCTCTCCTCTTGAAAATTTTGCTAAGTATAGAAACATAGTGAACTCTTGTCTAAGAGGCCAACTTTACACCTTAATAACTTTTTATATGCTCAACCTCATGACATAATATTTTAACCATATTATTTCCTCACATAGGTTAATCCATCCATATATGAATATTCTCTTTAAAATTTCACATGTGTTAAATATAATGTCATAAAACTATTGACTTAGCTTTATCTATCAAGATGACTACTTGAACCTATACACTTAATTGACTACTTTGATAAATTCCTTTCACTTGCATAAGGAATCTAAGAGCTCATAACATCCCATAGGGTCTCTGTAACATGTCCATATCTAAATATCATCCATTAATTACTTTATTAAGTCAAACACTATTTAAAATATCAATCTGATCACTTTGTCATTAATTTAGTATGAATCATGCTCTCTTTAACATCAATGAATATGCTCAAAATATGATACTCTCAGGAGGAAAAGACCTAATCAATCCTTATATGCATATAATCTCTAATCTAGCCTATGTATTCCATGATTAGAAAAGACTTGTGATGAGCATGTAGTAATAATGGGACAATTCATTTGACCTCTCTCCCTCATCCAATGAGTCTAAATTAGCATTATATGGAACGTTCTAGTCAATATTTTCATATAATCTTGGTAGGTGAGATGATGATGAGTTTCTTAAGTTAAATTTCCACCTACAATAGTTCTACAAAATAGAGATGTTGAGAAGGTAGATGATTTGATTAGGGTTCTAGCTCAGAGTTCAAGAATACTAGATGAGATCAACTTGACCACTTCAATAAACCAATGAAACTATTAAGAGTTCAATCATGAATAGATAAGACTATTGGAGAGAAAGCAACATTGCATTTCCCTTATTAGCAAAGACTAAGGTAATTTTGTATTATTTAAGGTAATGGACCTTTTCTTATTCACATTGTTATTCAAAGATATTATGTCCAATATAGGTTTTTAAAAGGAAGGTGTGGACTATGGAGAGTAAAATAGAGTCTTGGAATAACTTTTGTCTCTTAAGGTCAATCTCCCATTTTCCATCAATCCATACATATAGTCTAATGACTATCTACAACAATCATCATGAAGTCACTTCATTATGATGAGGATGTCTCTTGAAGGAAAATTTGAGAGTGGATGAAGCCTTATGATGTGCTTTGAGAAAATTCCAAATACTAATTTAATATCATTAACTTATCTGAAGGCATCCACCTTATGTACTATACTTTGAATTGCTCAGTCCATAGTGTTGTCCCCCAAAAATACCACTCATTTTTGGGACAACATTTAAACTATTTTGGTCCTACAGACCAAAATTGTCTCTTCCCTTTTTGAAATTTGTCCTAAGCATTCAAATTCCTCATTTCTCAAGCTTCTCAAAAATCTATGGACTCTATAGGCTTGAATCTATAGACTCTACAGGCTTGAATCTATAGACTCTACGAGAAGAGAAATCTATGGACTCTGCAAGAAGAGAAATCTATGGACTCTATAGGAAAAGAAAATCTATGGACTCTACAGGCCAAGTTCAACAGGCTTCATAGGTTGATTTCTAAAGACTCTACAGGAAAGAAGCAAACTTTCAACACTTAGGTGATCTTAAAGTTGGTTCAATGACCAGGTTCAACCAAAAGAGTTTAGTGGCAAGCTTCTAAGCAAGGATCAAACCATTAAACCTTGAACCATTTTGGTTCAATGGGCTCAATAGGTTCAAAGGTTTAACATTAGCAATAAGAGTTCAACCACTTCCAAGTTCAAAGGCTTCTACAGTCAGATTCAAAGGCTTCTACAAGAGGGTTCAATCAAAAGAACAAGTTTTGGAGGCTTGAACCATTGAACCATTGAACCACTTGGGTTTAAGGTTCAATAGGTTCAATGCACTTGGTTCAATGAGTATCAAAAGGACTTAGCCAAATCAAATGGAATGAACCATTGAATCGTTGAACCAAAGTTGATTGAATTCAATTGGTTCAATGCTTTAGTTCACTCAGTTGGTTCATCAAATGGTTCAAAGCTTGGTTAAAAGGAGTGGTTCAATGCAAAAGTTCAAGAGAGCCTCCTGAAGGACAAGTGCCCTTATGGAGGGCACTTGGTTGACAAAATCACCCTTTGAAAGGGTCATTTTCAAGGAAGTTGCAAAGGTAAGTTCTTTTAGAATTTTGTTTAAGGCAGTCAAAAGATAAAGGCATAATTCCTTCAGACTTTTTGTCTGAAGGAATTCATTCAGACAAAAAGTCTGAAGGAATTTAGAAAGGCTGCAAATGAAACTCCCACAAAGACCAAGGCAAGAAATGAATTCTTTCAAACTTTTGTCTGAAGGAGTTTAAAAAGGTTGCGAATGAAACTCCCGCAAAGACCAAGGCAAGAAATGAATTCTTTCAAACTTTTGTCTAAAGAAATTTGAGAAAATCTATGGGAGAAAAGCCTGAAAGAATTTATGAAGGCCAAAGATAAAGCCAACTGAAACAATTCTTGCAGACTTTTTGTCCATAAGAAAATGTCTGTGGGAAAATGTCTGTGGGAAAGCTCTGAAGGACTCCAAAGACAAAAGGCCACCGAAGGACCCTGAAGGGTAGGTGCCCTTACGGTGGACTCTTGGCTACCAAATTAAAGGACACTTCCCCAAAGTTGAAGGGTCACCATCCCTTTAGGAGGATGAAAAACAAGAAATCTAAAGGAAGAAAATAGCAAAAAAAGGCCAAATCAAGAGAAAGTCGAAGAAAGCGCAAGGGGTGACATGCCCGAATATGTCAAAGTCAAGAACGGTGAACTAGCCATTGGAAATTCAAAAGTAATGATGGGTGCATGAATGTCAATTTCAAGGTTCATAAAATAACCATTGATTTTGAAAAGCCTTTAAAAAGATCCAAAGAACTTAGTGACCCATTGAAAGAAAAAAGCTCGAAGGCCATCCGAAGACCGCCCGAAGGGTAAATACCCTTGTGAGGGGCTCTTCCTGAACCAAAGTGGATAATTTCTCAAGGCTCAAAGGGTAGGTCCCCTCTAAGAAAGCTCAAATGAAAAAGCTAAAGGAATTACTGAGGAAAGTGATGTGCCTATGGACATCAAAGTCACAATGATGAAATAGCTATTGATCCTTGTAGTTTTAAATCTATGGACCCGAATGCATTCAAAGGCTTTAAGGCCAAGATCAATAGGAAGTGACTAAGGAATAGAGCATTAAATTGAATCTAGGACCTAATTCAATTAACCAAAAAAAGAGGAAAGATGAGGAAGGACCAAAAACATTAGCACATTAGATATGTTTCTAGAAGTAGACTGCCAGGTGGATATTGAAAGATACAAAATTTTAATAGCGTGACTCATTTCTCTATATTGAGAAAAGAAAATGGGTAAATTCCCCTAAATTTTAGCCTATCTTCTTAACAAAATTCAATGCAACATGATGTGTTACTATTCCCAAGTCCTTCTTAAAGAGGCTATATAAAGGACTCTCTTGTTAGTGTAAAAGGGTATCTCTCTCTGACAATCAGAAACAAAACTCTGCCCAAATTGAAAGGCATTATTGAGACTTTGAGCTCAGATTGTTGATCATATTTTGTTATTGGAATAAGAAAGCAAGTGAATTTTTAGACTTTATGCTGTGATATCTTTGTTGTTGAGGAAACTATTCTTATGTCTTTTTCCTTAACATGTTTTCTATTCCTTTAATTCAGCAAGCAGAATTAGTGAAAGTAGTCAGGAAGGTGTCCTGAAGTTAACTGTGGAGAGACTTTGTGCCCCCATAATTTCCTTTAGTGTGTTTTATTTTTGTTTCTGTGTAAAGGACCTTGGGATGACTTTGTGCCCTCATTGTCCTTCGTATCTTACTCTTGGACAATTCAGGTGGAGACTTTGTGCTGCATCTCAATTTGCTGGTTACTACGTCCTTGTTTACATTTTGAAATTACTACCAGGAGTATTATTGTGGTTTGTTGAATAGTAATTTTGAAAGAAGAGGAGTGCTTTCTATCATTTCCCTTGAGATTTTTCCTTTGATTTACATGCATCATCTCTGAAGAAAGAGAGATGGATGGTTTATCCTACCCTTGAGTATTATTTTCTATTTATATAGATATATAGCATATCTATAAGGAACTTTCCCTTGATGAGAGGAGAGATTAGTCCCCTTTTGATGTGTTAAACCTACACATTTAGATGACCAATCTTCCTACTTTGGCTGATCAGACCTATTTTGTTTATTAGTATGTTGATCGACAAAATATTCAACCAACAATTTTTGGCAACTCCGCTAGGGATATACATAATTTTGTGCAATTTGGAACCTCAAGTTTTAGATTGAAACATCACCTGTGTCTTACCCATTATCATTATAACCCTTATCCATTATAGACTCTGGCGACTCCTTTTCATGTCTTACCCATTATCCATTTATATCCTTACCATCTTCCTCCACCTTTATTATTTTATTTGGTCTGTAAAAACCAAAGTTGCTAGGAAAGAATGAATAGTTTAAAGCCTCAAGCTTCAAACTAAAGCAAGGTTGATTCTTTTCCATTTTTATTTCACAATTTGGTAGATTCAAGGTATACATGAAGCCAAAGGGCTAAAGGTACTGTTGACCTAGTATTCAAGTTGGTACAACAAAGTGATTTTGATCTATTTCTTTCACCATCTCACCTCTAACGAACCAAGAACTTTCCTCCTATTAAAGTCAGATCTCCATTACCAAATGAAGTATCCACTTCTACTGTTGATAAAGCTTTGCCAATAATTACCCCTCTAAGATTTTTTATTTCTCCTTTTCATAATCTTATAATGGTAGCTCAAGACCCCTAGGGTAATTCTTTTGGTCCTCTCAATCTTACTCCACCTCTACATGAGCTTCCATGCAGTTCAAAGAAGAATTTCCCCAAATTATATGGTGATGGGAAAGTTCATCCTGATGAACACATTCTAGCCTTTAGCATAGCCTATGGCATAATTGGAGTAAAATTTGAAGATGTAGTAGTTACACTATTTGTAGAAACATTAAAAGGTGCTACTAAAGATTTGTTTTATCATCTATAGGCTCAATCAGTAACTGATTGGAATACCGTCAAACCTAAGTTTGAAGCTAGATTCAAACATACAGAAGATGTACATGCACTTTTGGCTCAACTTACACAGATGAAGAAAGATCGTCATGAACTAATGAGAGACTTCATAGCCAAATTTGACAAACTGAGGAACAAAATTCTTGTAATTGCTCAACCTACAGCTAAGAATCTCAAATGCTTCTTCATTAATTCTTAGTTACTTGAAGTTTTCTTTTGAGACGTGCTAGTCAAATAGATCTTGTTATAGGTCATGTTTTGGCCACTGAGGTAGAAGATGATCTCATCTTAGTAGGGAAGATAAGAAGAGATCCAAATAGAAATAGATCCTCCTCATCTTCTAAATATTCATCTATAAGCACCACTAATCAAGTGGTGCAAAAGCTAGTAAATGAACTACTAGCCTTGAAAAGACAAATGGTGTAAGGAATGTCTTCTTCTCCTTCATACAAAGATATGCCAAGAAGGACATTTAAAAATTAGTCATATCAAGGCAATGCTACCAAGAATCAAGGGTAGCCAGATCGTCTTCCTCCCCCACAAGGGAAACTTGCCCTTGAAGCTCTTCCAACCAACTCAGCAGTTGGATATTTGGAAACAAAACATGCTTTCTCTTTCCAACCTGATTTTGAGCAAGAAAATGATGTTGATCTCTTCATGGAGGATCAAAAAGAATCAGCTGGTGACTCCCACATTAGTTTCTTAAACTACCAGGATGAACCTAGAAGCAAAAGAGAAGCTATTGATGGATCATATGTAGTGTTTACCAGGTTCAAGAACCAATTAGTCTAGCAAGCTGATAAAGGGAAGATAGAGGAGCAACCTCAACTAGTAATTACAATTGCTAAGTGTGGAACCACTCTGCCTTACCAGTCAAAGGATTTGGGGATCACCCAAAAAGTAAGTACATCAATTTCACCTTCACCTTCTACTTTAATTTTGGAAACCAGCCCTCCTCCCATCCCTCATAAAACTCAAAAGGTTGAAATACCTTCCTCTATACCTAGCTTAATTCAACCATTTGACATAATTGATCATGTCAAGAAGACCAAAAGACAAATGTTTGAATTTGAATATTTACAGTCTAATCATGATCAATTAGATAAGTTGGTCCAATGTGTCAAAAACCAAACCATCCCTACAAGACAAGAGGTTAAGAAAATAATTCTTGATTCCCCAAAGAACATGCCCATTCCAAATAATCTTGTCATTACTCCTCTAATTGCCCCTAGAAAAATAGAACCTTTCTATGTTTCCTTATTGATAAATGGTTATCAACTCAATAATTACATCATTGATTTCAGGGCATCTGATAATGTCATGCCTGCTAAAGTAGCTGAGTCTTTGGGTCTCACACTAACCAAGACATTTGGGAGATGTTTCTCCATGGAAAACAAGCAAGTACCACTACTGGGGCAAATCAAAGATGCCCAATTTGTATTTGCAACATTTTTAGACAAGAAAATCAAGATGACTATCTTGGTGGCTGATGTCCTAGCATCTTATGGCATTTTACTTGGACAAATTTTTTGAAATGATGTGGGAGGAGAACTAAGCATGGACCTGTCTGAGGTAAGGATCCATGTCTAAGGTGTAATGAAGAGATTGCTCCTTAAAAAGGAGGCAAAATACGTGGTCACCCAAACATCAGCCCCTACAGCAAAAATTTTGTTTGAGTCTTTAGGCAAGGGTAATTATTTCTTGACCACAAAGAATGTTCATGTTTCTATAGACAAAAGTCATGTAGCTAACAATCTAGGAATTAATCCAAACAAGACATCAAGAGAATTAGTAGGGCACAATATAAATGAGGAAGGATCTTCCATCTCTAATAAAGAGAAATCTGATAGGAGATCAGCTTCTGATGATGCTTGGATCCTGGAACTTGATGGCAGTAATTCTTCCACCAATGATGGAGTCAGGACTATGTTGATACCTCCTCAAGGAGATATTCTTCCTTCATGAAATTTGCAATTTAGCAACACTAACAACACATCTAGATACAAACCTCTGTTGCTCAGATTGAAGACTGTTCAAGATGAAGAGATCAAACTCCTCCACATCAAAGGAGATGCTAAGCTGATAATTTGTCAGGAGTTTGATGTGGACAATCTAATCATGTGCTAGACTAAACTAGAAGAACAACCAATTACAATAATGGACCATGCTCCTACAAATCAAAATTAGGTAAAGGAACCCTTCACCAAGAAAGTAAGGAGTTATGGCTTTCAAATCGAAGACCACAACCTGCCATGGGACAAGAAGAAGAAAAATCCAAGAGGAAGACACAAAAAATTGGTTTCCTAGTGGAGAGTTCCATTCACCCGTCACTATTTCTGGGGACAAAATGTCTTCTTGCTAGTTTATCAGGATAGAGCACTATTTTCACTATCTCTCAAGAAGCAGCATCTAAAATACTTTAATTCTTAAAGTATCAGATCATTTCATCTGTACATATGTATAGTTTTTAATTTTGTTTTGTTTTTTTTTTCCATTTTTATGCCTTCTATTTTTGGGTAACATGACTTTCTAGGCTAATGGTACACATGAAGACACTAGAGATTTTGGATTCTACTCCCTTCAATTATTTTTTACAATTGGTAGAAGTTCCCCGACTACAGGCAGCTATTGTCCCCCAAAAATATCACTCATTTTTGGGATAACATTTAAACTATTTTGGTCCTACTGACAAAAATTGTATCTTCCCTTTTCAAAATTTGTCTTGGGCATTCAAATTCCTCATTTCTCAAGCTTCTCAAAAATATATAGACTCTATAGGCTTAAATCTATGGACTCTGTAGGCTTGAATCTATGGACTCTATAGGAAGAGAAATCTACAGACTCTGTAGGAAGAGAAATCTATGGACTCTATAGGAAAAGAAAATCTACGGACTCTGCAGGCCAAGTTCAATGAGCTTCACAGGTTGATTTCTATGGACTCTACAAGAAAGAAGAAAGCTTTCAATACTTAGGTGATCTTAAAGTTGGTTCAATGACCAGGTTCAACCAATAGAGTTTAGCGGCAAAATTTTAAGCAAGGATTGAACCATTGAACCTTTAACCATTTTGGTTCAATGAGCTCAACAGGTTCAAAGGTTCAACATTAGCAGCAAGATTTCAATTGCTTTTAGCTTCAAAGGCTTCTACGGTCAGGTTCAAAGGCTTCTACAAGTAGGTTCAATCAAAAGAACAATTTTTTATGGCTTGAACCATTGAACCACTTGGGTTCAAGGTTCAACAAGTTCAACATGCTTGGTTCAATGAGGATCAAAAAGACTTAGCCAAATCAAATGGAATAAACCATTGAATTGTTGAACCAAAGTTGGTTCAATTTAGTTGGTTTAATGCTTTAGTTCACTCAGTCGGTTCATCAAATGGTTTAAAGCTTGGTTCAATGGTTGGTTCAAAGGATCAGTTTAATATAAAACTTCAAGAGAGCCTCCCGAAGGACAAGTGCCCTTACGGAGGGCACTTGGTTGACAACATCACCCTTCAGAAGGGTCATTTTCAAGGAAGCTTTAAAGGTAAGTTCTTTCAAAATTTTGTTTAAGGTGTTGAAAGACAAAGGCATAATTCCTTCAGACTTTTTGTCTGTAAGAATTCCTTTAGATAAAAAGTTTGAAGGAATTCAAAAAGGCTAAAAATGAAACTCCCATAAAGACCAAGGCAAGAAATGAATTCTTTTAGACTTTTGTCTCAAGCAATTCCTTCGAACAAAAAGTTTGAAGATATTTGGGAAAATCCATGGGAGAAAATCCCAGAAGAATTTTTGAAGGCCAAAGACAAATCTAGCTAAAATAATTCTTGCAGACTTTTTGTCCATGGGAAAATGTCCATAGGAAAATGTCCATAGGAAATCTCCAAAAGACTCCAAAGACAAAAGGTTGCCGAAGGACCCCAAAGGGCAAGTGCCCTTATGGGGGACTCTCAGCTGCCAAATTAAAGGACACTTCCCCAATGCCAAAGGGTCACCTTCCCTTCGAGAGGATGCAAAACAAGAAATCCAAAGGAATTAAATACTAGAAAAGGCCAAACCAAGAGAAATCCAAAGAAATCCCAAGGGGTGATGTGCTTGAAGACATTAAAGTCAAGAACGACAAACTAGCTATTGGAAATTCAAATGTAATGACAGGTGTGTGAACATCAATTTTAAGGTTCATAAAATAACTGTTGATTTTGAAAAGCCTTAAAAAAGAGCCAAAGAACTTAGTGACCCACCAAAAGAAAGAAGCCCGAAGGGCAGGTCCCCTCTGGGAAAGCTCAAATGACAAAGCTGAAGGAATTGTCAAGGAAAGTGACATGCCCACAGATGTCAAAGTCATAATGATGAAATAGTTGTTGATCCTTGTAGTTTTAAATATATGGACCCAAATGCATTCAAAGGCTTTAAGGCCAAGATTAGTAGGAAGTGAATAAGGAATAGAGCATTAAATTGAATCTAGGACCTAATTTAATTAACCAAAAAAGGAGGAATGATGAGGAAGGACTAGAAACATTTGCACTTCAAATATGTTTCTAGAAGTAGACCACCAAGTGGATATTGAAAGATGCAAAATTTCAATAGTGTGACTCATTTCTCTGCATTGAGAAAAGCAAATGGGTAAACGCCCCTAAATTTTAGCTTGTCTTCTTAACAAAATTCAATGCAACATGATGTGTTACTATTCCCAAGTCCTTCTTGAAGAGGCTATATAAAGGACTCTCTTGTTAGTGTAAAAGGGTATCTCTCTAACAATAAGAAACAAAACACTACCCAAATTAAAAGCCATTACTGAGACTTTAAGCTCAGATTGTTGATCATATTTTTTTATTGAAATAAGAAAGTAAGTGACTTTTTAGACTTTGTGTTGTGATATCTTTGTTGTTGAGGAAACTATTTTTATGTCTTTTTCCTTAACATATTTTATGTTCCTTTAATTCAACAAGTAGAACTAGTGAAATTAGTTAGGAAGGTGTCCTGAAGTCAACTATGGAGAGAATTTGTGCCCCCATAATTTCCTTTAGTGTGTTTTCTTTTTGTTTCTATGTAAAGGACCTTGGGATGACTTTGTGCCCTCATTGTCCTTCATATCTCACTCTTGGGCAATTTGGGTGGAGACTATGCTACATCTCAATTTGCTTATTACTACGTCCTTGTTTACATTTTGTAATTACTACCAAGAGTATTATTGTGGTTTCATGAATAGTACTTCTAAAAGAAGAGGAGTGCTTTCTATCATTTCCCTTGAGATTTTTCCTTTTATCTTCACGCATCATCTCTGAAGAAAGAGAGATGGATAGTTTATCCTACCCTCGAGTATTATTTTCTATATATATATATATATATATATATATATATATATATATATATATATATATATATATAGCATATCTATAGAGAACCTCCCCTTGATGAGAGGAGAGATTAATCCCCTTTTGATGTGGTAAACCTACACATTTGGATGACCAATCTTCCTACTTTTTTTTATCAGACCTATTTTGTTTATCAGTATGCTGATCGACAAAATATTCAACCAACACATACAATAGGGTTTGGAGCATCATGATGACTAAGTTTCTTCAAGTGAGATCAAGGTCTAGATTTTGGGAAAAATTAATGGTGAGATGGTTTCAATATGAGTGGAAAAAATATAAAGGTTATATCATTTCCATCTTACCTCATGTTCCAATCAACCAACTATCTCATACAAGGCTTAATAAGCACCCACACATAAACTAATGGAGCTACATAGCTAGGTGGATAAAGTTAGTCTTAAAATAAGAGTGAAGATTAAATTTATCAGGTATGAAACATAAATACATGTTTTAGTATTTTAAAATATATTTAGGTAGATATAGTTAAGGGGTTGTGAATAAAGATATAATAGTCATCATATCCGAAGACAACCTACAGGTATTATTATTATGATATGTATATGAACATGATAAGAGTGTTGTAGTTATAGAAAAAACATGCAATAGATAGTTAAAGATTATATAGGACCTAAAAACACATTTAAAATACTATATAAATCTTGATTAGGATGTGAAATGGTCGCAAGACATAAAACATAGTCCTTAGTGAACTACAATCTACTTTTTTTTAAAATATCTTATTTGCAATAAAATAGAAATATGATTATTGGTATGTTAAGGTAATGCAAATCATTTATATATGATAAATATAATGTTTTAACATCCATAAATCACTCATAAACCTTATTAGAAACATTAAATGATCATAAAATGGCCTAAATCTATTGAAATCTATGAGAACTTGGATACATTCAACATATGAAACTAGTCTTAGATGAATTTATGGTTTTGAGGCCTTTATAAATAGACCTAAGTTATCTAATTTGGAAAAAATATTATACATAGTATATTAATATTTATATGCTATCCTAAAGGTCAGATGATTCATATAAACATCTAGTATTTTGTCATAGATAGACCTCAGTCTGTTGAGAGTCATTGAAGAAGCTAGGAGGATGTTTTGGAAGTCTACGGATCAGATAGGGGATTTTAACTTCATGTGAAAGTTTTTTTAGGAAGATAAATGTTATTATTAGTCTTCACACATCTATTTATATGGATCACACTCAAAATTTCATGACAAAATGCCCTTGAGGGCTAAAAAAGGAGACAAACCTAAACATGCTTGAATGTGGAGGTTGAAGATATATGCATACATTTGATTATTGAAAGGGTGAATAAATATTTATAAGTAATTAAAAATTATTTAATAATGGTTTCAATGTTTAAAAACCTTATTTGGAGGCTTTAAAACACTAAAATTAGGCTTGGGGCTACTTAAGCATAGTAAATCCTAACCCTAAGTTGACTGTATAGAGTATGCAGGGTGAAGAATTGAAGGATAATTTGGAAATGAAGGTTTTTTTAGCCTTTTAAATGTGTTTTAAAATTTAAAACTCTATAAAACTTTAATTTTAATGAGAAATATTATGCTGAGCTTTTTCTTCCCAAACACATAATCTTAATAGTGTTATCTATAGGCACAATCATTAGATAATGGAGATAGAATGACATTTTGAGTGTTAAGGATAGCTATTTAAGGTAATAATATGTGAAAATAAGTTTATTATGTTTAATTAGAGTATCTCAAAGCATATAAAATCCAATCAACCCTCAACACTATCTATTAGACCAATTAGTCCTAAAAGCATGTTTTAGGTCTACAAGGCCTATACCACTTTGAGACACCATCATAATCTCAAAAGAAAATATGACCTCATTAAAACGTTATATGGGATGATAAAATATTATAAAGGTAAATAAAAACTATGAAAATTAATAGGAAGGTTAGTATGGGTCTTAAAGAGATAATTCAAACCATGCAGTCTAGACAGCTAGTTTGATCGACTTGTTTAGTGCTTGGATCTTTTACCATATGAAAAATTGGAAAAAATGATATTATAAGTATTTTATTACCCATATGTATATAAAATCCATTTAGGATTGAGTTTTTTTTAGGGGAATAAGTTTATGAATCATTTCTTAGACTATAAGCAAGTCCAAAATACATGTAGAGAGTTCATGGTCAACCTACATATGTATCTTGACACACATTTTTCATGGGAACCCAAGATTATAAAGAAATTTTAAGTGGTCTATGGAATAAATATCCATGTAAATAATTTATATTTTAGGTATCCTTAATTTATGAAACATTTTTTAGATGGTGGACCTCTAAAACCCTCGCTAAACCCTACTATAGACTAGTCTTGAGAAAAGTGAATATTCTTGCACCCAAACACCCATGAATCACCCTATAAACACTTGAATCATGAAGCAAACTAAGAGAGAATACTAAACATTGTACTGTGTTATATGGAACTATATGAAGCTATTAGAAAACAACATTTTTAGGGGAAAAGAGTATAAATAGAGGTAAAAGGCAATTTAAGAAGATGTCAATCATTGGAGATGGTTGTTTGAAACTTGTTTCACCTTTTAAAAACATTGTATGTCCAAAGATCTACCTATAAATGCTTTTTTTAACCTCTTCTAATTAGCTAATATATAGGAGTGAATGGCAAGGGGACTTAATCACCTAGTTTGACAAGTTTTTAGGTGTTTCTTATTCAAAGAAGCCTATGTTATGATTTGAATAATTGATTTAGACATAAAACTCACTTATTTTTAGGTTCCTTAAGTTTTTTACATGGTTTACATGGTCATCAAACACTATAATTTAGGCTACTAGGCCTAATTGGCCTAGTAGACCTACTTGGTCAAAAGTGAAGATGAAGAATGGCATAGAGAATTGAATAAGTGAGTCAATGTAGAGTGAAAATACATAGATAATTCATCCTTAAGTGGCTGATGAATGAGTCAAATGATCCTTAAGTGGTAATCAATTCATGTTCCATGACCTTCATAGAGGAATGAGTCATTCTCTTGAATTAAGTCTTATGATAAAAGGAAGGAAAGGTTTTTATACAATTATGATGGCATTGTGACACATCATACATGCTTCAAGTTTCAAATCCCAATATTTAATTCAAAGATCATGCAAGAGCATCAAACATGGAGAGTTTTGGAGGACTATTTGTAACTAGTAATTGAAGTAATGTATGAGTTAATGATGATCAATTTATGACCTTTTATTCTCTCATATATGCCATTATATAGATTCTTATCTCCTCATTATATATATAGGCCTTATTTCCTTAATTTGTATCCCTCACCTAGGTATGAGGAAACTCCACAAAGTTTTGTACTTGATAGACCTCTTGGATCAATAAATAAACTATTATAACTTCTCCATTATTGGCATATTAGTGTGTTTACACTTGTTCAAATGTGTATAAGTGGTATAAATATTCCCTTATAATGTCATTATCACACTTATATGATGATTCATTATCTTATGAAAGTTTTGTGTAGTGTCAAAGTTTGGTGATCATATTTGAAGTGCAATCTAGTTTAAATTGCCTCAAGATAGGCCTCTCTCCCTTCACCTCCAAGTTATAATCACTCATTAGGACATTCATATGAAACATTATCACTTAATATTTTTGGAGATAATTTTTAATATGTTTATAGTTCATTAGTGTTTTTAGGAGTATAATATTGAGTGGATGAATAATTTAGGTGCATCACCATCAATACTATAGGTTTTCTTTTTATGCAATTCTTCCCCATTTTAATCCCCAAATAAAGATAAGTTTAGGAAAAGGATTCAAATTTGATACATCAGAGGAGATAACCTCATAATATAGAGGTTTGGTCTACTTATATGTAACCCAAAACCTATAGACCAATCTAATATTAGTATGGGTTTGATGGAGAGCTAACATTCTACTTCATAGGGTAAAAACTCAGGTTTTTAATAGTTTTCTTAGTGTAGTATATTTTCTATGGTTAGAGATTACATGTTAGAGTTATCTTTCATTCTAAAGAAGTATTTATCTTAAATTTATAAATTATACATGTATTTACCTTTTTAAAATGTCTTTCATTAAAAATAATCTTTTAGTTTGATAGGGTTACATGCTTCTAAATTATTTTCTTTACTTAGTGGTGTTCCCTTATTTAGATAGTTTTTTTCCTATTATTTATACATTGTTTATTTCCTTTAACTAATTTATTTATTATGGTTGGATCATTTATATATACTCATGTCATTTGTGTGGTTGATTGTGATATTCCTAACCTAATTTACAAGTCATTCTTTAGCACATTATGTCCTTGATCCTAGTAGGTGTTTGCTTATTACCCTTTGTACCTCCTATATAGAACCTTAGTGGATCTTTTGTAGTTTTAGAGTTACATAATGATAGGCTCAGGAGTAACTTATACAATTTTTCATTCTATTTTTATCCCCTTTATAACTCTCTCAACCCATTTCTAACTAATAGTTGCAAGGATTTATTTTCATCTATGTTTTGGCTCTCCCTCTAGTTATTTTACCTTCCTTTGGATCTATGTCATGTTATTCACTACTTCTCTATAAACTTGCCTATTTTTTTACCTCACTACTTATTTTTGTTTTGTAACACCTATGGTTAGCCTCTATAGTCATATAAAATGTGAAAATTGGTAAGTTGAGTGTGGCTAATGATACACAACCCATAGGTCCCTCATACTTTCTTTCATGACCCTCATAGGCATATTTTCACTAATTCCTAGTCATTTGTAGCCTTCTAGACCTAATCCTTTCTCATCTATACTACTCTTTCCATGAAAAATCCATCCCCTTAGGTCCCATCAGCTAAGGATTATAGCACCCAACTTGGACTACAATGTCCATACCACTAGTATCCTATTTTGGTGTTCTTGTCCAAGTGCATTTTTATCCCCAATAGTCAGTTCCTTCTAGTTCTTCATCCTTATCTTTGTTAGCCTAATGCGATCACATTCAAATCATGACCAATAGATCCTTATAAAATCCTATTAAAATATCATTTGGAAAGGGTTAGAAATTATCACTAAGCAAGCAAGAATATAAGCAAGACTACTCAAAAAATATTCCCTATTCTCTACATACAACTAACCAATGCACTTACAATCATATCCAAATCCTTACACTAATCCTTATCCACCTTAAGCGCATATAGTTTTATTTGTATCTTCATTTACACTATTACATAGGACACATCAAGTGTGAGAACTACATATGGCTTGATCCCTCTTCAGAGTATTGGTATGTAGGCAACATCACCAGACAAGGGGTGCAGATACATGTTTAGTACATATTAGACACACTAACCCCCTCTTTCTCAAAGTTGGTCAAATTAAAAAGAAACCTAGGGATTGAAGACAAAATCTACTGTATAAGGATTTCCATGGACATCCAGTAGTGGAAACTTCATATACAAGGTCACATAGACACAATGAACAAAACCGAAAAAACATTACGTCTCTTGGACAACAATGGTAGTAGACCACAACATTGGTGTAACTAGTGTCCTATTTTGGAAATCCTATCCAATCATAAAATAAAGGCTAGATCAATATTTTTCATAGTGTTCCAATCTTGTATAGTAAATTTTAGATTCTATCTTAGCCATCTCAATTATTTTTTAGCTAAGTATTATTTTCTATCCCTTATTACTATTTTTAAAAAGGTTAAAATCCCAATTAGATTTATATAAATAAATAACCTAATTATTTCATATTTATTTATTTATTTTACTACTCAAACCCTTTAACTAAATTAGGAATAATACACCAATATTCCCAAAACTTTTAAATCATTTGGTGAACTTGAATTACTTTATTTGTGCTTAAAAACCCTAGAAACCCTAAGGTAAGTCTCCTAGAAACCCTAAGGTAAATTTCCTACTAATTTTGCCTATATTTTTTTTGATTTTTTACTTGCATAATAAAATAAAAAATTAGTATTAAATTCTAAATTTTTTTAGTTATTATAAAATAATCATCTTCCAAACCCTAGTTGCATATACTAGGTCCCATTGCTTCTTAAGGTATTACCTTACATGTTTGTGAGACTCGTATCCTTTTTATGCAGTTTCTAGTTCATTATTTTTAGGACTTTACTTTTCCTATATTCAATATTGTCCTTCTCTATCACTTTGCCTATTATAAATTATTTCAAAAAATTGAATCAAATTTCAAATTGTTTTCCTACCTTAACAATGGCCCAATACATTGGTTTTGATGAAACTGATAAAAGGGAACTTCAATAAATTTTAACTAAACACCCTAACATGAAAGATGCCATGCTTAAAATATTTCTAGAGGAATAATAAAAAGTGAACAATGTTGAATCATCTCAAAACATAGAGCAACTAATTACAAATGATACTAGGGGGAACTATGTCTCAATAATCCCCTATAGCATCCCAACCTACCTCTATGCCACCATATATAGCTATTACATATTTGTCTCTTGATGTTGTATCCCTTGCATAAGAGATAAGATCTCTTTAATTGAAGGTGATACATCTTGAGCAAGGTGGCTTTATACCTATCAAGGATTTGGATTCTATTATTTTATTATATATACCATTGGAATGTCACATTGCTTCTACACCCTTACCACAAATATTTTTTCAACCCAATATTACTCTATATGATGGTAAGGGTGATATAAAGATACATTTGAGAGATTTCCATGTATCATGCTTGGACTATGTACTAAATTATTGGCTACTTACCAATCTATTTTTATGGATCCTACAAAATCAATCAGTTAATGCATTCAATCCTTTAGCCGACATGTTCCTAACTCATTTCAATATTAACATTGGTGATAATATTTAATATTACCAAGTTGCACATTAGAAACAAAGGTTAAATGAGCATCTCACAAAATTTGTTCTTTTATTTAAGACTGTTTTGGCTAAGATGACTAGCCCCATGGACAATCAATATTTACAAGATCTCTTTAAATAAAGTCTTCTACTATCTTTGCTTGAATGAATCATTTTCAAAATATTCTATTCCTTCAGTAAATTATGTCACACATTAAAGGAAAGAGAATTCAAACTAATTTTAATGGGTAAAATCAAGTACACAAGTATCTCAGAAATAAGAAACAAGAGTAGCAACAAATTTACATACAAATTCAAGGTCAATTATAGAAAGAGTAAGAATAAATCAATAGTTAATGTAGCTTTTGATCCCCCTCAGCATGTGGTTTTATCATCACCTCCTTGATAAACCTTTATCAATCTACTAGTTTCTCCAACCATATTTTTACAATAGTTATTAGAATGTAACATCATATCTTTCTCTCATATTTGAGAAGTTGACCCAACAAATCCTCTTCCATGGGGATATGATCAACATGAATTTTGTGAGTTTCATAGGACACCAGGCCATACAACAAATAAATGCATTAGTTTAAGACATAAAATACAAGATTTGATGATGGCAATCATATTTATCTTGGTACTTCAATTAAGACTCCTAAGGAAAAGTAACACAGAATAAAGATTTGAAAATTTTCTCAGATCCCTTTTTGTAACATTCTAAATAAGAGACATGGGAAACATCAAGGGTTCACCATGTATATCATGCATATCCACCACCATATACATATAGGGCACACTAAGTTGAGAGACATCCTTTTAGTAACATGATTGGTGTGTACAATTATAGAGTTCTAGGTAGACCTTCCTTCTCCTTTTTAGAGAAAGAGATCATCAAGGATGATTCAGATTATCATGCACTCTTTATCATAACATACATTCATAATCATCCTATTCATAGTGTTCTCATAAATAATAGATCCAATATGAATATGTGCACTATGACATTATTGTAACATTTGGGATATTTAGAGCATGATATTAATCTGATAGACATAGTTATCAGTGGATTGAGTAGGCACATATAGAGTTCATTGGTTGAGATTTTACTTCATATATAGGTTGGTCTAATACACATGGCCACACCATTTACTATAGTTCGTAGTGAAGGAGTTTTTGATATGTTACTTGGTCAACCATGGATTCAAAAACTTTGGTCAATACCTTTTATATTTCATAGATTCATGAAATTAGTTCACACTAATCAAGTTTTTATAGTTATCAGAGTTTCATCTGAGTTATGACTCCCCACTTTAGATCCAACTACCATTTCATAGTGACTAGTTTTAGTTTTGCCACTGGTTTTAGTTTTGCCACTAGTTATAGTTCCTCCTCTAATTTTTATTCAAACATAGTTGAGGCATCCATCACTAGAATAGAGAGTTCATACACCTCCAAAGCTTCAAGATTATAGACAAATTCTAGATATAGTGTTCATGCCCATGGTAGTTTCATTGAGATCTTATACATCTACTCATAGAACATGTGTTTAGAGAGATTATCATACTACTAAATGGGTCCCTAAAAGCCCTATAGTTGCATCCACTTCTTAGAGTTACAAGGGGACCCCACACTTTATTTCTAATTCAAAAAAAATAGATCATTTACAACATATAAATATTTTAGATCCATAGTCTCAACCCTTCCATCATGCTTCATGATCATGCATGATCCTTTTCATTGATATAGGATACCCTGATAGGGAGTCTCCCATGAGACTCATCAGGTAGTATCATACCTTCCTAGATTAATTGTACATAGCTTTTATTTAATTTATTATACATAGTCTCCTAATGATTGATTGTACATAGATTATATCAAAAATACCAAAAACATTCAAATATTTAAAAATATAAAAATATGCAAATAATTCAAAAAACACCAAAAATATTTTGATTGTATGCATCATCCATGCTTTACATTTATACTATCATTATATACTTACATTTTCTATTTTGTGATATTATTTTTTGATTTATCTACATTACCATACTTCACTAGATCTTCTTTGAGTGTGTGCAGTGGCATCTAGATCCTTGATTGCTTTACTCCACCCATTGATCGGGCATCCTAATTCTACATTGAGACATACATTTATATACATACCCACTAGGGGAATATTATACATGACTACACCATCTAGGTTATGTCATTCCTACACCATATACTCTAGTTATCATGTTGATGTATATTATTTACTAGCTTACACAGATTACTCTATCAACATTCATTAGTATATGGAAATTGTGTATTTATTAGCATATACCTAGTCTTGTACTAACATGTCTTGCATACATTCACTTCTTGATTTGATTAGTTAGATGTGATTATGTTTCTAGTATATTACGTGCTTTATTTTCTTGTTTAGTATAGGTAGATTATTTGCATTTCTTAGTTCTTATTTGTCTCTTGTATGTGACTTAGGACATTTTCCAATGTACTTTATTTATATTATTATGTGTGCCTTGGGATATTTTCCAATGTCCTTTTCTTTTACTCTTCTATATGATTATGGCTTTCATGCCAACCTTTATTATTTTAATTATTATGTGTATGTGGCATTTAAACATGTCTTGTATGCTTACCTTCTAGTTTGAGTGATGTGTGCCCATGTCCCTTGTTTGTTTGACCCCTTGCCCACCCTTATATGTTTCTTGCCTTGTGTTATTCATGCTTCTTTACTTCTCATTATTTTTCAATGCCATGATCCACATCATATATTATTCTTGCTTTCTTGGATGCCATGATTGACATCACACTCCATCCCTTCTTAACAGCTAAAAACTAACAACTAACCAATATTTTAGTTATAGTTTAGTAAATTGTACATGTCATTACATTGTCATATTTATCTACACATACCCCTATTGATCTAACAATATCTCATTATAAACCATGCCATAACTTTATCTTGTTGATTATCACTATTATATCATGTATCTTTGTAACATAACATACTTGTAGGGATCTTTATTTTAAGGGTAGTCATTATAGGGTCTTCATTTCTACCCTCAAAAGAGGGGGAAGCAAACAAGGATTTTGTCATAGAGATCAAAGCTCCTAATGATCAAAAAATTAATTTTCAAAACACTAAGAACAATAATCAAACATCAAACTAGGTAGAATAGACTAGGTAGATAGTGAAAATGTCAGAACAATTACTAGATTTGGCCTAAGATAATAACACCAAGATTGGACTACAATATCGAGCCTTCTAGTGTTTATTTTTGGTTCTCATATCTAAATAGAAAAAACTAGACTTTTTAGAAGTAGGTATAAAAGTATGTTCAACTATAGTTTTGCATAGTCAAACTAGTTTAGAATTAGTAGTTTTTAGTACACTTTTGATTAGAGAATATAGATATAGGGGGAATCATACATGTCATGATGGCTCTCAATTCTAGTTTTAGATACATTATTTGATATACCTTATAGATCAAAATCCATGTTCTAGACACCAGTGATTGGGGGTAATGTGCACAACACATTTGCTTTATTTTCTTTTCAATTTTAATACATTACCCAAGCATTCTCAATAGTTACATGCATTATTCCATCAATAGGTGGTTGACATAATTTTGTAGTGGATTTCATACAAGCCTAATTTCTATGTTTTAAAGTGGCTTTCACATAAGCCTAGTGTACTTATTTTGAAGTGGATTTCATACAAGCCTAATCTCCATCTTTTAGAGTGTCCAAGAGTGGCCTAGTTTCTAAGATACATTCAGATATCCACACTGATATTTTTAGATTATAAAACATTCATGGGATTTAGAAGCCATATCATATGACACACATTTCATACCAATATCAATTCATAGCATCACTTCACATGGTAATAATGGAGGCAAAGGACTAGTTATCTTTTATATTTTTAAACCACTTATTCAAAAGGATTAGACACATAGTCTAAACATTTACTAACACATGTAAGAATACCTAGCTTCACTTAGTGGGAAATTATGGAGCCAAAGGGCCATATTTTACATTATTGAGCCACTCTTGAGGAATTAAGCACTCATCTCCATTATCAATATTACTCTTGGTATGATACACATCTAACATCACTCAACATCACAATAGGTTTTGTATTGGTACACATACGTAATGAGGTGTATTCATTCATTTCTCTTCCTCTCTCTCTTACCCAAATTTGTAAATTATTATTTTAGATATAATGTATCTAGTAAAAAGTGATATACTCTTTATTTTCTCTTAGAGATTCACACTTTATAGCATGATCTCTCTATACACACCCAACATCACACAACTTCATGAGCTTTACCCTTGCAGGTAAGTTTAGGTACGCTTTCTATTTTTCCTTTATCCTAGTATTTCACTTTGTTGCATTACTATAATAAAGGGGGGGGGCAAATGTAGTCATATAAAAGGTGAAAATTGGTAACTTGAGTGTGGGTAATGACACCTAACCCATAAGTCCCTCTTACTTATATGCATCTTTTCATTGATTTCTAGTCATCTGTAGCCTTCTAGATCTAATCCAATCTCAACTAGACTACTCTTTCTATGACAAATCCATCCCCCTAGGTCATGTTAGCAAAGCACAATAGTACCCAACTTGGACAACAATATCAATGTTACTAACATCCTATTTTAGCACTCTTGTTTAAGTGCATTTTTAGCCATAATGGTCAAATCCTTCCATTTCCTCATCCTTCTCCTTGTCAATGTAATATGAGCATATTCAACCCAGGACCAATAAATCCCTATAAAATCACATTCAAAGATCATTTGGAAAGGGTTGGTAATTATCATTAGTCAAATAATAATACAAACAAGACTACTTAGGAAATCATCCCTATTCTCTACATACAACCATCTAATACACTTGCAAGCTTATCCCAATCATTACACCAACCCCTAGCCACATTAAGCACATATATTTTTATAATTTGTATCTTCATACACAGTATTTCACAAAGAACATCAAGTGGGAGAACTACATATGGCTTCATCCCTCTTCAAATTATTGGTATATAGGTAACATGCCCATACAAGGGGTGTGGATACATGTTCAATGCATCTTACACACACTAAACCCCTCTCTTTCTCAAATTTCATTAAATTACAAAGGAACGTAGGGTTTGAATAAAAAATACTCTCTATAAGGAGTTCCATACAAATATAACAATCAAAACTTTATATGTAGGGTTATATAGACAGTGAACAAAACCCAAAAAGCTCAGGTCTCCTAGATAATATTTGAAGTGGACTATAGTGTTGGTGCCACTAGTGACTTATTTAAACAATCCTATACAATCATAAAACAAAGGTCATATCATAATTTTAAATAGTTTCCTAATCTTTAATAGTGAATTTTAGACTCTATCTTAGTTATCTCAGTTAGTTTCCAACTAAGTCTTATTTTTTATCCCTTCTTAATATTTTTAGAAAGGATAAAATCATAATCAAATTTATATAGATCAGTAGCTTAATTATTTCATATTTATTTTATGATTTTACTCCTTAGACCTTTTAACTAAATTAGGAATAATACACCAATATTCCTAAAATTTTTAAATCAACCTCATTTCTTTGGGATGTCAATCTAACTACATTCAAGGACACCCTCCTAAGTACACTCATGAACAAACCAAGGTCACACTAGAGTATCATAGTGCATCTAGATCTAAAATGTCAAACTAACCACATCCTAGTGGTCATGACCCTCTCGATTTCTATACAAAAAAAGAGAGGTAGTTATAAAACTAGCAACCCTACTTTCCTTTTCAATAACCCAAGGTTGGCCTATATAAGGGCATTTCCATTTAATATCATTCCATTAAAGTAGTTACATCTAATCATTAATTATTTTTATATATGGCTCCATGTTTTCATCTTTCCTACCACCTCCCATATGATTGGGCCATAAATTAGCTATAGAGATATAACCAATACCCATTCATGTGTGAATACCTATTTCAGTTCCTATTTGAGTTCCCCACCCCCTTTATGGAAATAAAATGTATAATGGGAGACCCCTATGATATATATAAAGGATAATAGGGATATTTATAAGGTTTATTATCCACATAAAGTGAGGCCTTCCCATCCTCCTAATCCTTCCTTTAGGGTTTATAAGGAGGGCACTAATTTTGATTGCCACCTACAGACTAGAAATCCATGGGATGCCTATTATAAGTACCATTTCCCTTAGATAGACACTCATCTTTCCATATATGGATATAACCATGGATATTTAGGTCATCAATCCCTTCCTTATGTTCTATCATTTAACCTTGTCATCCCCACATGTAATGAGTCCCTTCCCATATCTATTTGCCATGTGTGATTAGGAGGAACCCTATCATGAACATCCCATAGTAGGATCTACCTCAACACCATCTCCCCCATGCCCATTTTCATGATGACCTTACTCTCATAGGCAACATCATGATCCCTATGAGCCTCCTCAAGGAGCTTATCACCAATTATTCATCAACCACACCTATTAGGACCTTCACAAGGACCATCTATCCTCCTATATTTGTGTTATTCCCCTTCCTAATCCAATCCCTAAATTTCCTAAGTTTATTTTAAGCTTTAGCTAATACCATGTATCATATCATGGAATTAATGATGGCATGCATAGATTACGAACATGATGAGGACATGATGTTTTAGCTCTTCATTCACACCATATGATCCCAAGTACTAGTTTGGTTCCATAATTTTCCACTACATTCTCTTTCATCTTTTGTATCCTTATTGGATGATTTAAAATATTAATTCAATATCTCCAAGCCTTTAAACCTTGAATCCAATCACTCACTTCCATGGTTCAGTCTAAGGGTGAGTCAAAATTTAACTTTATGCATAGGTGGCATTCAACCATCCACATGTGTAGGAAGAGGTTCATGAATGATTAGCTCTATGATATGTTAAATTGAGCATTGAGGTATGAGGTCCACCTTGATGACCTCAAGTCTGAGCACACCTCTTAGATGAATTTATTAACAAGAGCCTAAATATTGAGGTCTTCAAGGTACATCTAAACATTAGTCTTGTACATACCCAAAATTCATCCTACTCACTTGTTATTAACTAAAACACTATAGGTGATGGTGTCACTAAGTCTCCATTCAAGATGAAGGACAAAAATCATAGCCATAACATCAACACTGTACATAAGAGGCCAACTAAGAATATGGCCACTAATAGAATGTTGAGGGGAAGTGGGTGTCATATCTAAACCTGCCCACCAAATTATACAACTTCCATAAGATTAAGGGGAATTCTAACAAGGAATGTATCACCCAATATTATCATGAGAAGACCTCATTTACTCCATATAAATCTCCACTTATTGATCCCAACCATAAGTTAGACATGTTCATGGAGCCTCTTCATGATCATGAAAAGGTGAATAAGAAGAATAAATGCAAGGCTAAGTCCAATCACTCTTCTTTTGACCCTTCTTCTTCTTCTAGATCTTCATAATTAGTTTACCTAAAAGTGATAACCAAGTATGATAGCATCAAATTATTTATTGGAATTGGCATAGCCCATATGGGTTAAGAGTGTTTTATTAAGATGATTTAGTTAGATGATTGACCCCATTGGATATATTAACAAATATGGTATTACAAACCTAACCATAAGGGTAGGTAATCCCAAATTTAGGTTTGAATTTTATCATAACATCCCTCCACAAGTTAGGAAGTGCCCTTACTCTATCATAGAGGAGTTATAGTTCTTCTATACCATAATATCCATCTAGGACCTTCTTTGCCTCTACCCTAAGAAAATGGACCTCATATTCTATGAACTTAGTCTCATCCATGAGAAACCACTATGAGATTAAATTGAGTTGTTTAAATCATACATTCTCATTTACCCTCACCCACCTACCTTATCCTTTGACCCCACCTCTTTGCCAAAACCTTCTATTCCAGTAAAGAGGGATTGATTCCCATTGGACATAGAGACCTCAAGAAATGACTTCCATATTAAGAGATGCATAATTAGTGAGGGTGTTTCATTGAAAATAATACCACTATGATTTTTAAACAAGTAGGTATTAGCCACAATAAGATCTATGAATCTCACCACAATTGTGTCAATTTCAAAAATGACATGGTTGTGTTAATGGATAATATGACACTTCAAGTCAAGTTTTGACCCAAGACCATCAATATCATTTTTTGTGTGTTATACTTAGATCTCTCATAGAACATGATCCTTGGTCATTGTTATACCACTACCATGTAGGTTGTTATATCGATAATGTTTCATGTGGTACAGTTCATGTATATAGGTGAGTTTCATAAATTGGAGGCTAGCCCAGATCCCTAGGCATGGGTAAATTATAAAATAGATAATTATGTCAAGGATTTTTATATCTCCTCAAAAATCCCTACTAGTTTACCGAATGTGCATGTATATGAAACTTTATTTCACAAATATGAATGGTTTGATATAGTTGACTATCAATCAAAATTCACTCCTCTTATACCATTTACATGATATTCATCATCCCCTCATTTTTGCTAGAAATATGGCTCTTCACTCTAATATAATCCATTCCAATATGTCTCCTTAACTAATAACCCCTTTTCTCATGATGACATATCCTTCATGGCATTATCATTCTTAATTCCTCCTTTACAAACGTCTCTAGATTTAGTACTTCATATTTTGAGTGCATTTCATCCATCTCATAACATGTAACTCATTCAATGAGAGGAGGGCTTATAAAAATTCTATGTCTACACATTTCACACACCACCACTATATTACTCAACTAGGTTTAGAGATATCATTCACTATAAATTACCCCAACTCTAGAATTCAATTATTTTAGGTTATGCCTACCAAACCAAAGGATTAGGATGATCCATCTCCTTATTCCCCCCCCCCATTTTTCCTTATGTTGTGCCTCATTTCAGGCCTATCTTGGGCTTTTTTAAACATCTAAAGGGTATGTCATGGCTTATAAATATAATATGTGGCTGCCTTTGGGGAAATCCATTGGTTAGGTTTAAGTAGTGTCCTTCCCTTGAGGTCCTCTATAAGCTAGGCCTATAGTATCCTAGTAAGACTTATAGCTTAATATAACACCTCCACAAGCCCCTATTTATTATATTGTCTCTCTTAGGATGTCTATCATTATATATTGAAAATATCCTTTGTTATTTGGCCTATGTACTCATCCTCAGATGCACCTTTGGATAGAGGTAGAATTTTTGGTGTATTTTATTTGGTAGTGTTGTTACCTTTTAGAGTTGGTCCTATACTAACTCCCTCTCTCCTTCATCATGATCCCTTCAAGTGTTCATGTTAGTGTTTGTGTTTTTTTAAGACTTCCTATGGTCTTCTCTAACTAGTCTTCATCTTTTAGAGACCTCATACCACCCCTCCTTAGTTCTATATAAGTGGTGTAAGTTAGTGGTTACAGTTTATAAGGACTTGATTTGGTCTTTTCTAACTAGTATTCATATTTCATAGGCCTCTTACAACCCCTATTTAGTTCTCTATAGGTTTTGTAGGTTAGTGGTTATGGTTGCTCAAAACTTACTCTAATCTTATCTGACTAGTCTTCATATTGAACAAGCCTCCAACTACCACTCTTCACCTCTCATTAAGGCCGATATTGGTCTCTTTCCTACTATTATGGATTTGTCACATTATTTGTCTCCCTCATATTGCTTACTTGGTTTTATTTGTGCTAAGATGTTCCCTTTATGTTTTTTTGGCATCTTTGATCACCATCATAATACACCACTTGTTGTTGAATCACATTGATGGTATTAGTCAAGTAATCCCAAGAATTATAGCTATAGTTTGGACTATTCATGACCCATGAGGCCATGCAATTTTTTTATATAGTTTATTCCTACTAATGAGATAAAAAAATCTATTATCACATGATCACTAGAAACTTGACTGATGCTTATATGCTATGTGTGTGATATGCATAATTATCCTATAACTATCTCTCTTATCTATGTCCTAGCTTATTAGGGTGTGGAATGCCCTTGGAACTTAGTTTCTCCCCATTTCCTTGAGGTGGTACACACTTTACTCTTCCCTTTTGTGGACTCCTAGAATTCTGACATCCCTCATTTCATCTTGGATTTTTGGGTTTGATGTCACTTTTTTGTCTCACATTCAAGCTTTGGAGCTAGACTTAGATCACATATAGCTCAGAATTGGTATTGCTTGGATCACATAATTGACTTGTTATCCATTTTCATTCCTCCTAGATGAGTATAGGTGATGTTATTTTTTTCATTTTTGGCTCTTATTAATTTTTTTCTTGGAATTCTAGGTATTGCATGAAAATCACTACTCTATTGAAAATCAACTTCTTGTACCTCAGGGGCATATGTAATTATGATTCTTATCATTTTATTCCTCCCAATTATTACATATTTTCTCATCATGCATATTATCAATCATTATGAGTCCTATTTGATCCTTAGTCATTTGGAGAGTTCCCCAATATTTGATAACCAAATTAGGCCTTGTACTATGTTATACTTTCCCACACTTCTCAAGTCCTTTATATGCCCACAAGGCCCATTTAGGGACCTTTTTTGGCCTGACATAAAGGTAACCTATGATATGGATTACACCATAAACCATGACCTAAATATGGTCCAGGATACTTGATTTCATACATATCCTATAAGCTAAGCTGTGGATTCTCTAAAACTACTCTTTTTGCTCCCATTTATTTCCAAACAACTAGAAATGTCTATTTTGGGGGGAATCTAACTTTGGGAAGCCATTTATTGGTTATAAACCTCCATCTTAACCCTTGATATTAGTTTATATTCTTCATGACTTGTTCCATATTTTGGATTTATCTTTGTCTAATTACTCTTCATCTCTCTTGAGCTTCACTCTTTTATCTTCTTCACATCTTGATAGCTCTTCATCTATCTTAAGTTATTCTTGATCTCTATGTAGCTATTCACCTTTCTTGATTTCCTCTACTACACACTCTCACTTATTTTATAGATTGGATTTAACATTATTGATCTTAGTTGTTATTATATTGATTATTGATTGTTCTCATGATCCTTTGATTGGTATTGCACCATATTTGTGCGCTTGGATTAGCCTCTACATCCCTTTTTTGATGTTAATTCACCTCTCTTATATTGTTGATAGTGGACTATATAAATCTCTAAATTATAGCTTGGTATTCCTTTAAACTAAATCAAACTTAGAGTCATACTTGGTAGAATTCTTGCATTATATTTGAGCATGATCTAAGGGCACCATGTCTGATAAGGTGAAACTAGTTTATTAGATTAGTGTATTATATTTTCTAAGGTTAGAGATTACATTCTAGGGTTATATTTAATTATGAATAGATATTTAAATTATATTTATAAATTACACATACATTTCAATTTTTAAAATTGTTAACTCTCCAAGTCACCCTTGAATAAGCATTGGACTCATAAGGACCATAAAAGAGGTTTCATGCTTATATAGTGTTGAGTTCCCTAAAAGTAAGATTATGCATAGACACTTCTCATTTGTTCTCACACTCAATAGTTATCATGAGTTCACACATTAACTAAGTGTTGTTTTATGCCTATGAAATTCCTTAATGTACACCCCATACAAAGATCCTTCATCACACCAACATAAAAAAATAATCAAAACATGTGGGCCTCTCAGACTTCAAGTAGTGAAAGAGAGAAGTGTATAAGAAGTTATAAAATGTGAACAGTGTTCTCAAGATATTCAATCTTCTTATGTGTTCTTATTCAAAGGCCTCCCCATGATTGAATGATTAAGTCCCATGCCAAATCATAGGGTTCTACATCTACACCCTTATGGAATGTAGACCAAAATATATGTTGTGCACCATCTCCTTAACAAACCAATATATTTTTTGGATATAATGCATAGATTATGAGGAACATCAAAACAACTCAGCATAAAAGGATTTAGGACCTTGTTTATTTATTCAATAGGTTTCCCTAAATGCCCTTCATAATATTGTAGCTTCAATACATAGTCAATTCTCTACATAAACTTCAATGTTGTGTAGGATACATTTAACTAACCATGCATGTGCAAGATTACATCGCAGAACCTAAATATATGATTATGTAGTTTCATGTTAGTCAGTTGGCCTAGATGGATTGATAGGTGGCATTCATGAGTAAGGGCGGTATCAAGGTTTGATTATATGTTAAGCGAGCCAAATCTAAATATATTTTAATGTAAGGGTGGCTATCATATCATCATATCATAACCACATACCTCCCTTGGCTACCTAAATGCCTTTCACTTTCATATGCACAAATGGATACATGATTTATCTTCCAAATACTTCCATGATCAAATTATCATACCTAAATTAAATGAGCATGGCTTACATTAGTTATTACAAAGATTTTAGTTCTCTTAGATAACATTGGTCTCTAGGAACTATTTTCAAATTTAAATTCCCACCTACCACTTACAATTGAAAATTAATTATGTTGGGCCTTTTCTAGTGCTATATAAATCCTCTTTTTTATTGTAAAATGGTTGACATTTATATGCATATTAACACTAATAAAATTTTCCCTCCAATATTCCTATCTTGGTATAACAAAACTTTACCCATTAATAACTAATTTAATTTTATTCATGATTTATGTTCCATGTGTATTTATGGATATTTATCCCTTTTATTGTAATCCTCCCTTTGCACATTTTCACATAATTGAAAATTTCTATAGACTACATGTTGTTTATACACAAGTTTACATATCCATTATTTATGTTAATTTTTTCACCCATCCTAACACTGCACTATGTTCCCTTACCTCCATGTGAAACACTCATCGAGTTCACTTAGTTTAAAGGTCTTACATCCAATCTATTAGTTTTATTAAGTTATTAGGTGAGTAATGTGCTCACTCTATTATTTTTGCATCAAATTTTACATTCCAATAACCCTCTTACCTTTTTTCTCCATTATCCCCTTTGGTAATTTTATGTTTAACACTAGTGATAGATTTTATTTTGTTTTTTATAGGTCTATGAACTAGTCCTAAAATAGGTGAATTTAGGATAAAATGAATTTGGCATAATATTTAGGTTTATCCCAAGGAGTTAAAAAGTTCCACACCTTGGGGGATGATCCTATTGTTACAATGAAACATTGAATCACTCTTCGACAAGTAAGTCCAAGGTGCTAGGAATGAAAATGCCACACACCAATGCATATGAAATCCCCTCATATATGGGTGTAATTTTTTAGTGATAAATTTTATTTCATGCCTACCAAGACTCTTCAAATATTTAACTAATAATTTTGAGTAAGTCGATAGTTTCAAAGACACTCTATAGATCACCTAACAACTACAATCATTTCTAGTTTATAAAGATTAGTCCCTCATCTATATGCTATGATAAATGAGATCATATATAATATTTGTTGACCTTAATTTCATTGAATTATCTATACCATTTATATAAGAGTTAGAGCATCATTATCCCCTATCAGGAAGGATAGAAATGGAAGACAACCTTCTCTTAGAGATTGGTCTACACCCCCATTTGGTAGATTACCTACACATAAAAGAAGACTATCCCCCATCCCATTCATGGATACTCCTAGAAACCAAAAAATTATCCCATTAAAATGAGGCATCTTATTGATCCTTCCCTAGTATGATGATATTCTTGTAGATATTCTTAAGAGCATACCCTACTTTACTAGATAAAATCCTACTACCCCAATAGATCACATATAATATATTTCAAATATTTTATCCATCTACAATGTGACTAAATATAATATCACAAAGTGACTCCTTGCCTCTTACTTGAAAGGGATACTAATCCAAAGGTGCCATAGTTTACTACCTAAAACTATTCAAAATTAGGATGAGTTAGGTGAAACATTATGTAGTCAGTTTAAAGAAAAGAGTGACCACCTATTATTAATGGATTAGCTCATAACCATAAAAGAGGATTCACATGAATATATAGTTACTTTAACTTTATATTATAGTGGACTTTGAATAAATTTCCACTCTTGGTAAATCTAAATCCTCACACTACATTCTTATATTTTGAGAGTGTTAAATAATGATGTGGTCGTAATGATCCAATATATAAGAGATAGAACATTTCCAAATGAATATGAATTTATTATGTAAATATAAAAATTATTGATATAAGAGGATAAACTTACACCCATAAACCCTATGCCCTTATTTATTAAACCCCCATGTACAAGTTCACTTTCCTTTCCCTCCATCTTAACTCTATCCCCAATTCTTATTATTGCCATCCCACCAAATCCATAAGATTTTATGCCTTTGAATGAACTACATGAAGTAAAGTCCTTATTTGAAATATGTATAAATGAGATAGTAGCTATCAAAATGTATCAAGAGAAACATTCCAAACAATATCAACCATTTAATAAATAATATCAATCAAATAGGCCTCCCTACCAACATGCTAGATAGGCTCAAAACTAGATCACATATAAAAGACTACCTTATGTACCAAATTTTAACCTTGTAAGCACCTATAAAGATCTTGTTCCTATGTATAATAATATGGCACAAGATTATGAATGATTCTTACCATGTGATCAACCACATGATCAAGTTGTATGTGTGAATGGAATGATGAATAAAGCACCTATGATGCAAAATGTGCCACCACCTCAAGAGCCTCCATATACTTCATATCAACCAAGGAATGGATGAATACTTCAAATAAACTAAGTGATAGACCATAGGAATGAATGAAATACTGTGGTGGATCAACCCCCCTCAATTATCAAGAGGGTGACTTTAATTTGTGAATCAAAATGAACTATTGAGTGTAATAAGTAACATAGTTACTTTTAACATCATATTTAAAAAGAGAACACTAGAAAGAGAGTTATCTACTTTAACACACTCAAAATATAATCCCAAAGTTTTATGCATAGATATGTATGGTATAGACCCTAAAAAACATTTCCAAGAACACATGGAAATGGTCATGTAGAAATAGAATCATGCCCAAGTTGGTCAACAAATGTGAGAGGAGGTAATCACTCAAAAGCACATATTATAGGGATTCAAATCCCATTCAACATAGTTGAATAGATGAATAATATCATCCTTAATGTCACCATGTGGGATTTTATTTCTATTCCTTGCTAAAGGAATTTATTATAGGATTCCCTAAGGATCTTCTGATCTCATGACCCACCATAAACTGTGCCTACTATTTCCACAAGTCTATGTCAACCAGAGGAGGAGATGAGTATAAATAGTAAGTTTACCCCATTATACATCTTTATACTTATTTATGAGCATCTCATACATAATTTTATGATATATTTGGGCATGAAGAGCTTAGTAATTCTAAATAAAATCATAAACATATTAGGTATATCATATTATCTCATCTCAAAAGGGGTCATCCAATTAGATGAAATAACAATTAGAATTATGGGAGCTATCAAGGATCTAAGTCTCGTAATACATTCATGTTTAAGCCTTTCCATTATACAGGACATCATAGTCATTGACTTACCCCCTTACTTTTTTATATGCCTCTCCCAATATTTGACTATGAATGTAAGCAGATATCTATCATTGGATTGGTCAAACATGCTACTCAAAATAAGATATGGGACAAAGATGACAATCAAAACTAATCCTATTTCAAAGAATCATATAAATCCATATAATCCTATCTTGGTTCATACAAATTATACCTTGCTCGACAAAGAAGAGAATTCAATTCTTCATGAGACCACCATACCTCTTGAGGGAATTTTGTATAACCTACTTGATGAATAGGCATGTGAGTACTATGAGTCTCACCCATATGATAATTCAAAGGAAATAAGGATAGGCATGTACTAAATTTTTAATTAGGATACCTTATTTCCTAGCTTTGTAAAGGTACAAGAAGACCTCGAAGGCATATGGAACTTAACACGGATGGCTCTTGAAGCAAAAATGGTGCAGGGGATGGTGTTGAAATGGTCTCTCCTTAGAAGGAGATATATTTACATACATTTAGATTTTATTTTATCTAATATAATATTTTTTCCAAATATGAGGAACTGATCTAGGGTTTCTTATTAGTGCATAAGAAATCACTCAAGGTGTTTCAATATTTCAAAGATAACAAACTAGTGGTAAGCTATGTCATAACATGGAACATGTTCAAAAATAGTCTATTAAGAGCTTATAAACACATATCATGGGACATAATCAAGGATTTCAATGCTTTAAATATTTTTTCAATACCAAGGGTGTGGAAAGATGATGTTAATAATCTCACAATCATGGGTGCATAGTATGACCTCCCACATCATATAAAGAATAAATATGAACAACTCATAAAACTTGTAGCTAGACTAGTAGTATAGGATAATGACAAAAATTGGTATGTGTTCAAAAATGATGAAGAAATTATCAATTTACTATAACACAAAGCTAATATCTACACCAATAATCAACTTTAGCTCCATACTTAATATAAAGAGTAAATCATTCAACTAAAGGGAAATAAGATACCTAAAGGGATGGCCACACTTGAAATCATCTTTAATTTTTATGACCAAGTAAAGGGTGAGAGTATAAACATGATGGGGAAGGAGTAAATATTTAAATTGGTGGCCATCTCTAATGATAATCTCTTGAAATTTGGTAAGGTATGCCCCGAGTTAAAATAGAATAATTAATCATGCTAAGCCAAATATATGATGATATATTTGCATGGAGATATCAATACCTTAGAAGCTTTGATCGAGTCCTAACCCAACAAAATATTGATCTTGACCTTAATACTAGGCTAGTTAGGTGGAATCAAACACTAATTAACCCTAATAGTAAGATCTTAATAAAGAAGGAACTCTTAAAGCTCATTGATGCCAACATAATATTTCCTATCAAACATTCCTCATTGGTGGACAATCTAGTCCTAGTGTGCAATAAGAATGGAGATATCCATATTTTCATAGACTTTATAGACCTAAATAAAGCCTACCTCAAAGATCATTACCCCCTCCCAATGATGGAACAAATTCTATAAACTATCATAGGAACTGAAAGATTTTCACTATTGGATGGTTATTTGGTCTATAACCAGGCATGTGTGCAAAAGTGTGATAAATTAAAATTGGAATTCACCATTAACTAGAGTACCTTTGCATACCAAATTATTCCATTTGGTTTGACAAATGTAAGAGCCACCTTCTAAAGGGCCATAGATATGGAATTTAAGGGAGTCCTCAAAAATGTTATCTGGGTTTACCTTGATGACATAAATATTTTTTTAAATAATACAACGGATCAATTGGGTTACATAGAGAAAGTATTTGAAAAATTGAGATCTTAGTATATCTATAAACCTAAGTAACTACATATTCACCATGCATGAAGTTAAACTTTTAGGACATAATCTCTAAATAGGGACTCATAATCAATATCAAATGATTTGAGGTAATTCTATCACTCCCTCTCCCAACTCACAAGAAATGTCTCTATTATGATTTGAGATTGTACCCTTATAGAGGAGTTTTTTATGCTCCCTCACTGCCAGTAATAATATGGGAATAACCTTAGGTTGTGGGTAACCTATGATGGGGATAAACCTCCAGAGAAGGCCAACTTCCTTATAATGAATCACCTAAACAAATGTTGTCATACAGAAAATGGTTAGAAAGGGTAAAATGGATCCTAATAAGGATAAAAATATGACACAAAAAATAAAAATAGAAAACTACCATAATCTTGAACCCACACTCGATCAACACAAGATAATGTTAGCTCACATAACCTCATAGACCAATTGATTTCATAAGTGTTTCATGGACTAGGTTTATGTATAACACTAATCCATACCTATAATATCTTGAAAACATCATAAAGGATCTTATAAATGAGGACAATGGATTAGGATGATTCTCCTTCACAATGCCATAATGCACAACTCACTCAACATAGATCCAAGGCAAGAGATAGGTATAGAAAGTCTTTTATTACATTAGGAGGTAGTTCTTACAATTGATTGATAGGTTTTAGAATTATCAAGATGAGCATATTTTGTAATATATTAGAGGATCCCCTACTCTTCAAGATCAAAGAGTGCTTGTGAGAGTCTTGAATTTGAGAGAGAGCTTTACAAATGATAAATAATTGGGCTATATATGGAAAAGGGAGATAGAATGGGGAAAATGAGTACATAAATCAATAAATGAGGTCCAATCACTTGGATGGAGTTCCAACTACCTTTCTTGTATTTTTACCACACTTTGAGTTAATAAAACTAAGCCTTCCTTAACAAGATAGCCTACATTTATCTTAATATACTTCAAGATTTTCTCATCTGAGAGATCCACTAGAAGATAAAGGTTTTTTTTGCTTGATGATTCATGAATAATTCTATTAGAGAAAAGATATTTATAGTTCTGAATAGTATTGAATGCTCTGACTACTTCTATAACCACCATATCTCTTTGCTTTGATCTTCAACATCACTTCCCACTTACTTTGACTATAATGACAAAGCCCTCATATATTTTGACCTGACAAAGCCATGACCATATTTTATTTAAGTGGATATTATTAATTAATTCTTGAGGATCTATCAATGTAAAATATGAGACACTTATTCATAACCATTCATATCTACCCTTATTTTAATATCTAAGCATAGGTCTTACTATAGATTGAAAACCAATCCAATTTATTGGTTTTCATATAGTTATTATATCAATATATCTCTAATGATGATGATATGATCCTTGTAGTACTTGATTCTATTTCAACCTAGGTCAAAACTATTCTTTATGATGTCCCTCACTTTCAAATTTTGACATTGGCCACTGATCTTGATCTAGGTCCTCGACATTATGACACTTGTCTTATTTGTGTTGATCCTTAAGATCTTGTAGTCAATTCATCTATTCCTTTACACTTACCATGTGAAAGCTTTGCATTCACCCTAAGATTGGTTAACCCTTTGACCTTATGTTCATCATTGATATTATTTAACATGGTTTAAAAATGTACCATTGATTTACCTGGTAGTTACCATGGTTATGACACTTGGCAACTATGCATTCATTCTTGGGATTCACTAACCAGTTGACCTTTCACTCATTATTTATCTAATTTGGTATGATGGATCATGTACCATTGATCATTTTAGACCTACTGGCTTTATCAATAATTTTAAATCATTATATCTTTATATGGGCACCTAAGATATTTCCACTTGTCAACTACACATTCATCTCAGGATATAATGATTTTTTGACTATGATCTCACCATTGATATTCAATGCATGATTTAACATGCTCCATTAGATATTCTAGACCCATTGACATCATTTATCACCCATTCACCATTGGATCTTTACTTAAGCTTCCATGATTTGGACACTTGTCAGCCAAATGTTTATCCTTGGAACATTTCAATTCAAATGGTTGTTTGCTCATAGGAAAGTTCATATTTGAATACTTATATCTTGAGATAGAAAACTCATCAAGATACAAAAAATTTAGAGCATGATTTAGGCATGAAAAAATTCATGATGTGATCTTTTGGCTTGAGAGGCTTTCCCATGTATACTTATTTAATGGGTAACCATACTAACCTATCTATTTTTGCATGACATTTGATGATGGTTTGGTCCATCTTCTTCACTTGCTAAAGTCATTTGATCATTTGGTCAATTAGGAACTTTTCTCAACTGATTTAACTAGGCAAAATATTTGTATGTGGGCCAAATTTGGCAAACATCTTTGGTGACTCATAGGGAAGCATTCCTACTATGCTCGAGAACCCAGACTAGTTGCTTGTTTGATCCATTGGGAATGGTGTCATAAGTATTTTCTA
Source organism: Torreya grandis (assembly GCA_037957365.1). Lineage (NCBI taxonomy): Eukaryota > Viridiplantae > Streptophyta > Pinopsida > Cupressales > Taxaceae > Torreya > Torreya grandis. The sequence goes on along the minus strand of JARHVA010007485.1, from coordinate 87,211 downwards.
TTTATTTGACATGAAATGATGTAAGGTTACCTATCTATATAACTTCCTCTTTAATTAATAGTAATAATATGAAACAAAACAAATAAATTGCCTAAGGAACTTTATAAAAAGAAACACATAGAAGGAAAATAATGTGTATAAGGTACCTAGATAAAAAGAAGAAAACTATTTTAATATGCATAGGGTTGTAACATACAAGTATATTCCTCTTGGATCAAATGGAAAATATTTAGAATCACCCACTTATGGTGAAATAGGATAGAAAACACCCTACTTTTGATATCTCATGATAGGTGAGCTCAGATACCTAATTGTTGAATCTTTTAGCATGATATAAAGTGAATGAAATGGGACAAACATGTCTCTAATGTAGAGATACTAGTCCATTTCTTAAATTCTTACTCCAAATTGGAATATAGGATCACCTAAAACCTCTTCATCTGATGGATTCTTTTAAAATTAAGGTTGATTGTCTCTACCTAGGCAAAAAATATCTAAGTTATCTCAAAAGGTAGCTTCCTCTTGGTCATCTAGGATAATTCTAACTTAAAAACCATCCTTGATTTGATTAATTTGAAAGGAGGCATATGTTATCTCATCAACCCTTCCAAGGTTCACCATGTCATATTCTTATGGATCTTGATCTCTTTCATTATTAAAGACATCAATACTTCCTTCAATAGACAAATCATCTTGAGACTGTTTATCTTTTTCAACCTGAATTTAAAGGTTATTTTCATGCTCTATAGGAGGAATAGGATAGTTTAAAACCGATACCTAGTTTATGAAGTCATGGTACATCTATTTTCATACTTCATTTTGATCCTCCCTCTTCTCTATTTCTTTCTCATCTTAATCCTTACCCATACCAAATGGAAGATCTTGAAATAAATCAAGATCCCCTTTGCTCTCATTGTAATTTAAATACATATCCCTTCAAATACAAAGGCATCAATACTACCTTTAGTCTTTAATTCATTAGTTTTGAAGCCATGCCAAGAAGTCTAATCAAAACCTAACTTTTCCTCTCCTAGATGAAGTGGATTACCTATCATGATCTCTTCATCATAAATAATTTAGTTATCCTCTTCAAGTTCACCTATGACTACAAGATTTTCCTTTATTCTTTGTAAAATAGATTTCTCCTCCATGAGGGAGATGGTGGGAGCATGAAAAATTTCACCTTTCTTATAGATTAAGAGTGTCCTTATAACTAGGGACCTTAGAGGATATTTTATAAGGTTCTTGGGGAAAGGAGAGAGATTCTTGAATCTTTTATAGGGAAAGCTCATTGAGTTGAGCTAATACCCCTTTTTATTTAACTAGATCCTTGACTACCTTAGATAGCACTTCCTCTTTCTTCATTGTGCCCTCCTTGATTTATTTCCATGAGTGGAAATCATAAGGATTGGCCACCTTCTCTTTTTCCTAAATGGGTGTGGGAGATGGTGGTTTCAAAAGAGAGGGTATGACACAGTCAGGGTCATTAGCATAAGAGAAGATCCAAGATGGGATGGCTTCATGTTCCTTAGTTGAATGGTCATTAATGAATTTTTTGGTTCTTGATAATGATTATATTTGAAAATGTTGACTAGGTGGTTAGGTTTGAGTATAAATAGGAGTAGGAGAGGGAAACTAGGTTTGAAGGTTGGTTTATCTCATTATTAAGAGCAACTTATGGTCATTTTATTTTCTATCTTGGTCTTGCCTAACCAAGCATTTTTCTTAAAACCTCAAATATTAATCCTAACCATAAGCTTGGTGTTCAAAATTATCTTGTTGCCTATAATATTCTTCCTCCCTATCAACCTCTCTTAATTCTTTTCAAGATCAAGCCATATCTCCTTAAGGCTCTTTTCTAGTTGACTAGAGAGATGCAAATTTTGACAAGGCTAATACATTAAATCTTAAGGGCCACTTAGGGTGAATATATGAACATTTATAACTTGATATGAAGGATAAGGAATGAAATAAAATCCAATTTTATCAAATGGGTGATGATACATACCAATTAATAATGATTAGGCACATGGGCTACTTATACTAGATAATGTTCATAGTGGAGTCACCATTGGTGTTTCTAAATGTCCCTCCAAAGGTTGATTGCATTGAAAGGAAACACAAAATAAAATTAGTTAGATTAATAGCATAGTAAAGTCCTATTGATCATGACAAAAACTATTGTGATGTGATATTTCACCCTTGTAGAGGAATTCTTTAGGTTCCCCCACTCCTAGTCACAATATGGGAACAACCCTAGGATGTGGGTAATATATGATGGGGTTGAACCTCTAGAGATAGTTGACTTCCTTCTGATGAATCACCTAAACTAATTTTTTCATAGGGAAAATCTTAAAAAAGGGGAAAATGGCTCCTAGAAATGCTAAAAAGGTGATGCACCAAATAAAAATGAAAAACTCTCATAAGCCTAAATCCACACTAGATCAACACAAGACAATGCTACATCACACAACCTCACATACCAACTAATTGCATAAGTGTTTCATGGACTAGGTTTAGGTAGAACACTAATATAGAACTATAATATCTTGAAAATAGCCTAAGAGATGTCATAAAGGAGGATAACAGATGAGCCTTCATAATTTCATCATGCATAACTCACTAAAAACAAATCTAAGGTAAGAGATAGGTAAAGAAAGACTTTTATTACATGAAAATGTAGTTAATATAAATTATTGATATGGTTTAGTCTTATCAAGATGAGAATATTTTGTAATATCTCAATGAGTCCCTTTCTCTTCAAGATCAAAGAGTCCTTATGAGAGTCTAGAATTTGAGAGAGATATTTATGAATGAGAAATAATGGGGTGATATAAATGAAAGGGAGAGAGAAGGGGGATCATGAGTACATAAATCAATAAATTAGTTCCAATCATTTTGATGGTGTCCCAAATCCTTTCTTGAATTTTCCAACACCTTTTGAGTCAATAAGACTAAGCCTTCCTCAACAAGCTATCTTGCATTTGACCCAATATCCTTCAAGATTTTCTCATTGGCTGAGAGATCCACTAGAAGACAAGGGTTTATTTTATATGATGAGTCATGACCAAGTCTATTGGATAAAATATCTTTATGGTTATGAATAGTATTGAATGTTTTGACTACTTCTCTAACCACTTTATCTCTTTACTCTAATATTCTACGCCACTTCCCACTTTCTTTCACTATAAGGACAAATCGTTCATATATTTGGACCTGCCAAAACGATGACCATATCTACTTTGAGATGATATAGGTACCTATTTGTCAAGGATCTGACTATGTTAAATATGAGACATTTATTCATAACCATTAATATCTACTACCCTTATTTCAATATCTAAGCATAAGTCTTACTATAGATTGAAAACCAATCCAATTTATTGGTTTTCATATAGTCGTTATATTGATTAAGATATAATGGCAATAAGATGATCCTTTTAAGACTTTCTTCTTTTTTAACCTAGGTTGAAATTATCTTTTATGAAGTCCTTGGATTTTTATTTTATGACATTGGATATCAATTTTAATATGGGTCTTCGAGATTGTGACACTTGTCTTCTTTATGTTGCTCCTCAAGATCTTATAGTCAGTCAATCAGTTCTTTCACTTGTACTATGTGGTAGCTTTGAATTCATCCTGAGATTGGTTAACCCTTTGACCTTATATACAAAATCAATCTTATTTATCATGTTTTTAACACATACCATTGATTTACCTAGTAGTTACTATAGTCATAACACTTGAAAACTATGTATTCATTCTATGGATATACTGACTAGTTGACCTTTTGCTCACCACTGATCTGATTTTGTATGATGGATTATGCACCATTAATTATCTTAGACCCAATGGGTTTGTCAATAACTATACACCATTATATATTCATATCATCACATGAGATCTTGCCACTTTTTAGCCACACATTCATCTTAGGATACACTGATATTTTGACTATGAGTTCATCATTGATCTTTGATACATGATTTAATGCACTCTATTTAATCTTTAGACCTATTGACATCATTGATCAACTAATTTCCATTATATCTTGACTCACTATTCCATTATTTTTACACTATCATTTGTATGTTCATTCTTATAATATTTGAATTCAAACATCTATTTTCCATAGCTTTAACTTAACATCACTGTACACATCCCACTCTACTAGTTCATCTTTGAATATTTATATCTTGAGATAGAAAACTCATCAAGAAATAAAATTTGCATAGCATGATTTAGGAAAGAATAAATTCATTTCCATGTGATCTTATAGCCTAAAATTCTTTTTTAAGTATACTTATTTAATGTTTAACCAGACTAACTTGTCTATTTTTGTATGGCATTTGATGACGGTCTAGTCCATCTTCTTTACTTGATCAGTCATTTTATCATTTGGTGAATCAACAAATATAAATAGCTAATATATCTAAGCAAAAGTTTTATTTGTGGGCCAAATTTGACCAATATTCTTGGGGAAAATAAAAATTTTCAAAAAGTTTTTTGTCGAGCTTCACAACTTTGGTTAAATCCCTCATAATAATGCTCAAGAAAAGTGTTATATTTAGGTGGACCTAGGAAGGCGAATGTAGTTTTGAGGCCATCAAGCATGCTATCATAGAGGCATCCACCTTGATCAACCCAAATTATAGTAATAATTTCATCATTTATGTAATTGGCAAAGATGAAGGCATCTTAGCCAATTGTGTGTAGAAAAACAATGATTAGTTGGAGTATTCTATAGCTTTATTTATCTAGGTAATCAAGAATTGTAAGATACATTACATATTTGTAGATAATCACACCCTCACATTAATAAGACTGCTTAATAATTTTATACACATGTTTTACAATAATATAATCCAACTCATGGTCATGCATGTAGGTGCAAATGAGTTCTTACTCAATAAGGACTTTGATGAGAAGAGACTCAATTAGGTCATAAAAGTGATGGAATACAACATAGACTTATAATCACTAAGCTAGTGTGAGGAAAATGACTATGTAAGTAGCTAGTATGATATGTAAAGAATGAATATTGTATAGTTTTTATGCTATGTGAAAACCAACCAAAAAATCAAGGCACCCCAGCAAGATGGAATGAGATCATGAGGATCTTCTTATAAAATAGTGTATATATACATGGCTTAAATAAATACAAGTTTATACATTTTAGATTAAAATCCATTCCTTATATTCTTTTTAATGATTCACTTTTTTGAAGAGACATCAATGGAGTTCTCTTGATATGTATAGAATAGGATTAGGTGAATAGGATCCTTGAAGATTTATATGATGGGCCATCAGGGGGTCATTATTTTTCAAAGACCAATGCTATAAAAATCATGTGAAGTTACTATTATTAACCAAATGTATTTAATTATTTGCACACATAGGTACAAGGTTGTAATAAGTGCGCCTTCTTTATAGGTAAGCAAAATTTGGTAGAGCTAACCCTATACCCAATATGATCTGATCAACCTTTTTCTCAATGTGCCCTAGATATCATTGGAATGATAAATACACCATCAAGTATTGGACTGAAATGGATCCAAATTGAAATTCACTACTTCACAAGGTAGATGGAGGTAATCACACCTAAAGAGGCTATTGAAATTTCCACCCTAAACTTCTATGAAATTATTGTCACAAGATTTGGTGTTAGAGCCACCATTATTTTTGATAATGTAATGGATTTCCTTAGAGCTAAAATAAGTGGATGGGAAGTTGAGCATAACATTAATTTGAGCACCTCCTCTAATTAATACCCTTAGGTTAATGGTTTATATAAATTAATTAACAATAACTTATTTCACATCATCAAATCAACCATGGAAGATAACTAGTTATCCTAGCATATTAAGCTTAAAATATCTCTCTAGGTAGATCAAATAATGTTGAAACGAGTGAATTCACCCTTCACATTAGTCTATGGAAAGGAAAAAAGGTTACCCACATCTCTTGAGTTACCTTTGTGGGAATTATCCCATCAAATGGAATTATTTGAGAATAATCCTATGATAATAAGGTCAGTTAAGCTAATGGAGCTTCAGGAACTCAAGGCACAGGTCATGCATACTATGGAGCTTCAATAGGTACAAACCATGAAATTTTTTGACTAAAGGGATGCTAATATAATCTTTAGTTAAATAGAATTGGTACTTAAATGGGACATAGATAGATCGAAGTCTGGGAAGCATACCAAGTTTGACACTATATGAAGGGGCCCATATATCATTACTAGTTACAAGTAAGTTAATACATACCAACTCACAAGGCTAAATGGAGAAGTATTTCCCATCCTCATCAATGGGATTCATCTTAATAAATATATATGATGATAATGAATACACTTGTATATAGTAATTTATATTTTTAAATTTTCTTAAGTGTTGTGTGCACATGTTGTTGTTTAGATTAGTTTTATTTCCTCTAAGTGCTTGTGCGTAGTTTTTATAGCTTAGATTTCCCTTTCCTTTAAGCATTTTTTAGAATAATTATTTACTTTGTTTGTTTTTATGGAAGTTATCTTAGTTCCTTCTAAGACCAGATGGCTTTTAGTACCAAATTCATTTGAATGAAAGGGTCAAGGGACTCTAGATGACTTTGTAGCTAATGGATTATTTCAAGGTTAGTAGATTTATGCTTAGTAAGCAAGAAACCCATAGAGGTTGCAAAAAGTGTTAACTCTCTAGGTCATCCCCCAATAAGCACTGAAATCATAAGTATTTCACAAGAGGTTATGTGTTTACATAGTGTTTATTGTAAATATTGTCATTGATGTCAAAGGTCTAACATTATTGGTGACAAAGGCCCCATAACATTTAATGTCTAAAGGTTTTTTTAATTTTCATATTTTAGGTAAAGTGTTTTTATATTTATTTGATATTAATGCATATATATTTTTGGTTGCATAAAGTCAAAAGAGGGCCCATGAAGAAGTCAAAGAATCATGAGGTAAAGACAAAAGAGGTATAGGATGCATTTTCCCATGAAGAGTCATCTTGAGGAATTTAAAGAGTCACCAAGTGAAGACAAAAGAGGAAGGGTATATTTTCTCATGAAGGGTCACCTTGAGGAATTTGAAAAGTCACTAAAATAAAGACAAAAGGGGAAAATATGAATTTGCTCATGAAGGGTCACCATGTGACTTCTCAAATTAAAGGATTCAAAGGGTCATGTAAGTTTGGAACAATTTTCTATGTGAATTGAAAGGTCTGAAAGGGTGAATTCCAAAGCTCATTTAGAAAGATATAAATAAAGGCTTGAGAAGCCATTTTTAATATTTAAGAGAGTGCATGGTTTAAAATTGTTTTATTTAAGAAAAGAGGAGAGAAGACAAAGGTATATTATAGAGTTATATCATTTGTTGAGAAATAAATATTGAGAAATAGTTTTGTTTTATACACAAGAGGACTTGGTGCTCCTGTGGGTTGGTGCTCACAAATAGTTGTTGTGTTGGTGCTCAACAAGGAGGTTAGTGCTCCTGCAAGTTGGTTCTTTCAAACTTTTTAATTTGAGTTGGTGTTCGTTCATATACTTGAGATTATTCTCTATGTTTTTTCCCACATTGGGTTTCCACATAAAAATCTAGTGTCTCTCTCTCTTGTGTGGTGCATGTTATTGTTTTAGTTTTATTACATATCTTGAATGTATGATTAAGTGGTTAAAGAAAAGAAATCAGATTAAGTAAAAGATTTAAAAGGTATATAATATACTAATTTTCCCCCCATCTCAATATATTTTATGCTTAACAATTGTTATCAAATCAAGCTCTTTTTTAAAAGAGTTTAACATCTTGAAGGTAGATCAGGGAAAGCACAATGGCTGGATCACATGAAGGTTTTTCTAACAATAAGGTACCTTTATTTGATGGGAAAAATTATGCCTTTTGGATAATAAGGATGAGGACTTACTTGATGGCCCTTGGATTTGAAATTTGGCAAACATTTGTGGTGGAATATGAAGAACCAAAGACATTTGTAACTACTCCTACAGAAAAGAAGGCAAGTCAAAATGATGATATATCTTTAAATCCTATTTTATGTGATTTATGTGAATTAGATTTTTTTAAAGTTATGCAATGCAAAAATGCTCATGAGACTTGGGTAAGTATTGAGAATATTTACAAAGGTGATGGAAAGTTTTAATAAGCTAAGCTCTAGACTTTAAAAATATAGTTTGAGAGTTTGAAGATGGAAAAGGAAGAAAATATAGCAAGTTATGTTTTGTGGGTTGATCAAATTGTTAATCAGATTTAAGGCCTTAGAGAAAAGTTAGAAGAATCAGTGGTGGTATAAAATGTTTTGAGATCTCTACCATTGAGATATGATGCAAAATTTTTGGCAATCGAGGAGATGAAGGATCTAGCCAAGCTAAAGATGGATGAACTACATGGTATTCTTATGACATATGAGATGTGGAACAAACAAGAGAACCCCTCAAAGAAGGAATATAATTTCAAGACATCAAAGAAAGATAAAGCTAAGATTCAAGAATCAAGTGAGATCTTTAGTGATAAGTAAGATGACAATGGAGCTCTATTCATCTTCAAGATGAAAAAGGGCATAGGTAAATATCAAAGAAAATTACCATTTAAATGGCTTAAATGTGTTAAGATTGGACATTTTGTAGCTAAGTACCTAGATAAGAATAATAGTAACAATGAAGAAGGAAAGTCTACATACAATAAGAAATTTAAAGGAAAATTCAAGAAGGGATTCAAAAATAAGAGTTTATATTATAAATATCCTATCTCAACCGAAGACAGTGGATTCAATGACTCAGATGAAGAAGAGTTTTTATTCATGACCATAAATGAATATGCTTTGAAAAATAAAAGTACAGATGATCAAGAAGAACAACATGATGAAGCTAAGGTGAATATGGAAGGAGAAATCATATTTTCCTTAGAAGAATTAAAAGCTTTTAAGAATAAGAATTGAAGATTAAAGATCTAGATCGATAAAAATGAAAAGGAGTCAAAGGTAATAATTGAATATCTATAAGGACACATTGAAGAAGCCAAAAATATTGATGAAGATATAATAGCTCAATTGCAAAAATTAAGTGAATAATGTGAAAGGTATATTGTTGAAATTACCTCTTTAAAAGAAGATATCGAGAAAACCAATAAAGCAGTCAATGATAAAGCAACAAATGATTCAAAATTTAATAATATCACTAAAAATTTGAATAGGATATTATAAAGTCAAAAATCAATATCAGATAAGATAGGTATTATATTTGAAAAGAAAAAGAGCTATGTTGAAGCTCTTACAAAAGAGGAAATGAAAAGGGAAGAAGTTAATAATTAAGATGATAGCTCAAACAAAGAAGGCTAGAAATAATAGAGCTACAAAAGATAACCAATTCAAAGATATATAAATTATAATAGGTTATATTTTCATGGTTATGTTCATCAGAAAATAAATTATCAGAAATAAGGTAATAATTTCAAAAACAATGAGAAGGAAACTCATGCAGAGTCGAGTAGAAGCCACAATTATTTTGCTCCTCTATCAGGATTTGATGAAGAGGCCATAGTATGTTACAAGTGTAGTAATTTTGAACATATATCCTAATATTGTAGAAGCATTTTGAGTTAGTCAATAAGAACTAAATTTTCAAGGCTATATTCATCAAGAACAAAGATTAGACATGTTCATGGTAGAAGAAACAACTTAAAAAGTCTATGTTAGTCTAGATAGATTTGCATAAAAAAATGAAGAAAAATAATGTTTCATTGATAATGGATGTTTGAGGCACATGATAGGAACAAGAGAAATTTCATAACTCTAAAGAAGATCAATGGTGGCACAGTGAAATTTAGAGATAGTACCACTAATAGAATAGATAGAAAAGCTACATTAAGTTTGGATAATGGTATAACTAAGACTAAAAATATTTTTTATATAAAAGGTCTTAAGAATAATGTATTGAGTTTAAGTCAAATGTGTGATCAGGGGCACATAGTAAAGTTTTATGTAGAAGGTTTTAAAATTTAGGAGAAAAGAGTTAGATGCATTTATTGTAGATGCTTCAAAGATAGGCAACAATTTATATATGTTATTAGATATCAAAGGTTAAAGATGTTGTTTTGAGTCAGATTGAGTAAAGTTGGTTGTAGTATAGGAGAATGGGACACAAATTTTTAAAATCTTATCATCATCAACAATAAGTAATAAATTAGAGATTTCCTAAAGATTACAAAGCCATCTAACATGCTTTGTAAACTTTGTCATCATGGGAAGCAGGCTAGAATATGGTTCAAGACAAAAGACTACTCAACTACTTAGATGTTAGAGATTATTCACACTAATGCATGTGGATGTTGAGAACTCCAATTACTCAAGCTGAGAAATAATTCATGTTGCTTATTTATGATTTTACATGTATGACTTGGATGATGTTTTTGAAGAGAAAATCAAAAGCTTTCAACCACTTCAAAGCATTCAAAGCTTTAGTTGAGAATGAAACTAGTTTAAAAATTAAGTGCCTAAGATCAGATCAAGGAGGAGAATTCATGTCAAATTAGTTTATTGATTATTGTGAAGACCATGGGATAAAAATACATTATTTAGCACCCAAAACTCCAAATAAAAATGGATTAGTTGAGAAAAAAAATATAATAGTTAAAGAGATGGTGAGGACAATGTTAAATGAGTCCAAGATACCAAATAAATATTAGAGAGAGTAAGTAGGTACAATAGTGAATATCTAAAATAAAGTGTTTTTGAGAGTCAACAGTGACAAGAATCCCTCTGAGCTATGAAAAGATAAACCAACTTTAGTTGATTATTTCAAAATAATTGATAGAAGATGTTTCATAAAGAGAATAAATGAGAAATTGGGTAAGTTTGAATGTAGAATAGATGAAGGTATATTTATTGGATATTTTTGTAAAAGTAAATCTTATAAATTTTATAAAAAAAGAACCAAGAATACTATTGAAAGTGTAAGTGTTAGGATAGATGAAGATGTAGCACAAAAAGATAGTGATCTAGTAGACACTCTTAAAATCATTGAATAATAATATTTTAAAGAATTAGATATAGATGAGAAGGAGAAAAAGGATACCAAAATCCTATCCAAATATGTCTAGATAATTCATAATGAAAGTGATATCATTAAGAACATAAATGGAGTTTTCACCAAAAGAATGATGGTAAGTGAATATGAGAAAGTTAATTTTTATTTGTTATCCAAAATTTAGCCTATAACATTTTTAGAAGATAGAAATGATGAGCATTGGGTTAAGGTAATAGATGAAGAATTAAATCAGATAGAAAAGAATGATACTTGAGAGTTAGTCCCTAAACCAAAAGGTCAAAATGTGATAGAAACATAATGGGTATATAAAAATAAGTTGAATGAAGAATGTGATGTTAATAGGAATAAATCAAGGTTAGTATGTAAAGGATAAGTTCAAATTGAGGTAATATATTTTGAAGAAACTTTTACATGATTTAAAAGGCTAGAGGCTATTATAATGTTTCTTGCATATGTAGTGTTTAAGAATTTTAAAGTGTTTCAAATGGATGTCAACTCTACCTTCTTGAATGAGAATTTAGAAGAGTATGTCTACATTGAGTATTCTAATGGATTTATTCTCTCAAATGATAATATCTATGTATGCAGATTGAAGAAATCATTGTATGGATTGAAACAAGCTCCTAGAGCTTAGTATGCAATACTTGATAAGTACCTACAAGATCAAGGTTTTAAGAGGGGTTTTGTTGACAATAATCTCTACATCAAAATAGAAGGTGAACATCAATTTATTATTGTGGTATATGTTGATGACATAATATTGGGAATAAACAATGAAAAGATGATAAAGAATATTTTGATAATATGTAAAAATAATTTGATATGTATATGCTTGGATAATTTTCATTTTTCTTAGGGTTGAAAATATTTTAGTTAGAAAAAGGAATTTTCATATCTCAAAATAAATATGCCAAGGAGATGCTGAAAAATTTTGGTTTTGAGGATTTTACATCAGTTGGCACACCAATAGGTATAAGAAACAAGGTAAGGATGAAGATTCACCTATTATAGATCAATATTTGTATAGATATATGACTGGTACTCTTTTATATTTGATAGCATTAAGGCCATACATCATGCATGTAGTAGGCATGGTTGTGAGATATCGGTAAGTTCCAAAGGTGAGTCACGTTTAGTTGGAGAAAAGAATATTCAAATATGTCAAGGGGACATTGGATTATAGATTGTGTTATCCCATAGGCAAAAATTTCGCTTTCATTGATTATATAGATTTAAATTTGGTAGGTTATTTGGAAGAGAGAAAGAGTACAAGTAGACGAGCTTTCTTTCTAGATGATAGCTTAGTATCTTGGCTAAGTAAGAAGCCAAACTTAGTATCACTTTATACAATTAAAGCGAAATATATTATAATGGTGTTGTGTTATACTCAAGTGATTTGGATGAAGTGAACGTTAGAAGACATCAAGATAAAATATGATGAACCTATTTCTATTTATTATGATAACACAAGTGTTATTAATATTTATATGAATCTAGTAATGCATTCAAGAACAAAACATATTTCTATCAGATATCACTTTTTGAGAGAGTAGGTAGTAGATCAACATGTTAAAATGGAATATATCATTACTATAAAATAGACTATAGATAATCTCATAATGGCACTACCAAAAGACACATTCAAGTATCTGTGGGAGAAGTTGGGAGTAATTTATTTTACTTTTTACCATTGAGGATCAACATTAGTTGAGGGGGAGCTAAGTTTTATCTCTAGGATAAACCCTTTTCCATTGATGTCAAAAGGGGAGAGGTACAAAAATAGGTACATGAATAGGTATAGGAATAGGTACAAGATTCTATATTAAGGGGGAGTTACTGTATGTTTTTTAGATGGTAGTATGTGTAGGTTAGCATGTGCAATACATGTTTCATGATGTTGCAGTTTCAGTTTAAGGTTGCCATCAATGACAAAGGGGAAGATTGTTGGAAATAATGTCATTGATGTCAAATGTTTAACATTATTAGTGACAAAGGCCCCATAAAATTTAATGTCGAATGGTGTTTTTAATGTTCATATTTTATCTTAAGTGTTTTTATATTTATTTGATATTAATGAATATATTTTTGGTTGCATAAAGTAAAAAGAGGGCCCAATGAAGAAGTAAAAGAATCATGAGGTAAAGACAAATGAGGGATATGATGAATTTTCCCATGAAGGGTCATCTTGAGGAATTCAAAGAGTCACCAAGTGAAGACAAAATATGAAGGGTGCATTTTCTCATGAAGGGTCACCTTGAGGAATTTGAAAAGTCACCAAAATAAAGACAAAAGGGGAAAATATGCACTTGCTCATGAAGGGTCACCATGTGACTTCTCAAATGAAAGGATTAAAATGGTCATGAAATTTTGACACCATTTTTTATTTGAATTGAAAGGTCTCAAAGGGTGAATTCAAAAGTACATTTGGAAAGATATAAATAAAGGATTGAGAATCCATTTGTAATATGTAAGAGAGTGCATGGTTTAAAATTATTTTATTTAAGAAAAGAGGAGAGAAGAGAAAGAGATATTATATAGTTCTATAATTTATTGAAAAAGAAACATTGATATATAGTTGTGTTTTATACACAAGAGGATTTGGTGCTTCTGTGGGTTGGTGCTCACAAATAGTTACTATGCTAGTGCTCAAAAAAGGGGTTGGTGCTCCTATAAGTTAGTGATTGTGAAATTTATAATTTGAGTTTGTGCTCATTCATATACTTTAGATTATTCTCTATCATTTTTCCCACATTGAGTTTCCACATAAAAAACTGGTGTCTCTCTCTTTCTTGTGTGGTGCATGTTATTGTTTTAGTTTTTTTGCATATCTTGAATGTATGATTAAGTGGTTAAAGAAATGAAATGAAATTATGTTAAATATTTAAAAGATATATAATATACTAATTCACCCCCCTTAGTATATTATGTTTTTAACACCACATGTATACACTTCTCATCCATGCCCACATTCAACTATAAGCACAAATTCACACATCAACTAAGTGTTGATTTACACCTATCATAAGTTTCAATGCATGACCCATGAAAATATCCATCATTTCACCAACACAATACATAAATTAGAGTGCACAAACCTCTAAGACTTCAAATAGTGAAAAATAAAAGTGTACATGAAGTAGTTCTGAATCATGAAGAGCTAGTTCAAAATATTCAATGTTATTACATACTCTTATTCATGATTGAATGATGAAATCTTTCACCAAATTTTAGGGCTACACATCTATAACCTTATCAAATGAATATTGTGATTTAAGATGTGCACCATCTCCTTTTTATACCAATATACATTCTAGATGGAAGGTGCATACTATAAGGACCATTGAAATCAACTAGGTATAGGAGAAGTCAAGGCCTTGTGTATTTCTACCATAGATTACCCTTATCACCCTTCACAATCTCATAGCTTCAATATGTAGTTAACTCTTTTCATAAAATTCAATGCAAACCCTAACCCATGACACATTTAAATAATCTTGTACATGTAAGATGACATGGTAAAACCCAAAGATATGCCTATAAATTTCCATGTCAATAGGCTAGCCCAGGGGGATTGACAAGTGGACACCATGAATAAGTGTAGTAGTTGATCCTGATTAGACACTAAGGGAGCTAAATATGAATATATTTGAATGTAAGGAAGTTATCAAAATGTTAGATCATAACCAAATTCCTCCTTTAGCTAACTAAACACCCTTAAGTATTAGACACCAACATAGATCCAAGAGTGACCTTCAAACTACTTCCGTGATCATTTTGTTAGACCTAAATTGAATGATCATGGTATGTAGTATTTATTACAAATATTTTAGTTATCCTAGTCAATATTGAGCTTTCATCACTATTTTTGAATTCAAATTCCCACCCACCACCTTTAATGGTAAATTGATTATGCTAGGCCTTAAGCAGTTCTATATAAACCCTAATTTTTATCATAAAATGGAAAACATTTATAGGCATCATAATGCTACCAAGATTTTCTCTCCAAGAACCTTCTCCTAGTATAACAAAGCTCTACCCATTTGATTTTATAATATTTCCTTAGAACTTGATATTAATAATAATTTATTTACTTTTCTTCAGGTTTTATGTTCTTTGTGTATTGATGGTTGTTGATCCCTATCTATGGATGTTTATCCCTCTCATCATTGTCCTCCCTTCACACCTATAAGTAGAATTAAATGTCTCTATAGTCACATGTGTATACATAGATCTCCATAAGCATTATATATGGGTTGTTTTTCACCCCTCCTAATATTGTATTGTTTTCCTTTACCTCTATGTAAGAAACTTATGTAGTGTGATCAGTTTTAAGATCTTATATCTAGTCTACTAGTTTTATTAAGTTGTTAAGTGGGTTAGTTGATCACTCTATTCTTCATGCATCACCTTTTACATTCCAGAAAACCTCTTACATTTTCTATCCCTTTAACCTTTTGTCAAGTTTTAGTTTAATGCTAGCATTAGATTTCATTATTCTCTTTGTAGCTTTGCATGTTGGTCATAAACTAGGTAAATTTAGGATGGAAGGAAGATAGCCTACTTTATAGGTTTTTCTTAAGGAGTTCAATAGTCCCACACCTTGGGGGAAAATCCCATTATTAAAATGAGACACTAGATCACTCTCTAGGGTACAAGTCCAAGTTTCTAGTTGTGGAAGTGTCACACACCAACACACACGAGAGCCCCTCGTATACAGGTGTACATATTAAGTGATAACAAAATTATATTCATTAAAAATCATCTTTCATTTCCATATGGATGATTCTTTTGAATCATTCTCTTTTCTTGGTAGTTTCCCCCTGTTTAGATAGTTTTATTTGATGTTATTTATGTATTATTTATTTCTTTTATATACTTTCTCTACTATAGTTATATAAATTAGAGATACATGTGTCTTTTGTGTGTTTGATCATGTTATCCATAACTTAATTTATAAGTTAGTATTTGACCTAGTGAAATCTATAAAATTAGATGGCTACCTTAGTCTTCTAGTGGTATATTTCATCCTTGATCCTAGTAGGTATTTTCTTAGTAGCCTTGGTACCCCCTCTACCAAATTCTAATGGCTCATTTGGATTTTTGGAGATACAATTCCCTATTACTTTGACATGAAAAAATTAGTTACATAGTGATACACCTCTTGACCAATTGTATCAACTAGATTAAAGTAACATGATAGATGTTAACATTTTTGTTACTATTATGATCCATCTGATGTAGTATTGTGTCTACACAATAATTTTATTATTGTACTTCAATTAGGCTAATGTCTTATAGATGAATTTTAGGATTTGGATTTATATATATAGGATTTCTATTTATCATTTTTCATAAGTGATACATCCAATCTACTATGCTTGTGCACATAAATTAAACTTAACAAAAGGAAGAGAAATTAGAGTAAATGAGCTTATACTTATGGAAGAATTATTTTCTCAAGGCCTATGAAGGTCTTAAGTAGAGAAGATAAACTAGCAAGGTAAACCTAATATTTAGAATCCTTGGCTAAAGATACTTAGGTATTATTATTTATATCTTGAGTTTCACCTACAATATATATCAAAAAGTGCCACCTATGATAAGGGAAAAATTGATGTCCTAATAATTAAACCTAAATTAAGTACTTCTATCCATATACAATTTATTTATTTTGGCAGATATTTGTATGTGTGTGCATGTGTTATATTAATATTTTATTTTCTTATATGCTTATATAAATTGATGTTTGTTAGTACATGTTATCTTTGTGTGTTTTCTTACTTTATTTATACCATTTGGTTACAATGCTTAATTCTGATACCTCTTAGTTACAACTTACGTCTTGGTTTAGATACCTCTTGGTTAAAACATCTTAGTTTAAATACCTTTTGGTCACTACCTGATGTAATTATATCTCTTTAGGTTATCCCTTTTACATCTTTGATCTAGGCAAGTAATTATTTTAGAGTTACTTGCATAGAATTCCTAATTATATCCTTGATATCCTTAATTTAAATAACTCTATCTTACAACCCCACCCCACTTTATCATGTAACATACTATATGTATGTTATATCTATTATGGTGTTCTCCATTTTCCTATATTAAAGGATATTTATATTTTTGACCATATTCACCCTACATATAGTATGTAACAAGGTTGTTATTATTGTTGCTATCAATTTCAGTATCATTGATATTTTTTACATACACATTAAACCTGACCAACACTTGACATGATTCATGTCTTAGGTTTGAGGTGATCTAAATTTTTATATATTTTATTCTCACCTACAGTTATTCCTATGATAATCCTACACTAGGTATTATGACACCATCATGATTATAACACATATATCATGTTAATATATCGTGTCAGTTTCAACTTCAATTGAAAATTATAGTGAATATGCCATCCTTACTTAATGTTTGGAATAAATGTAATAAAATTTGACTATTATGTTAATTTTCATTATTTAAAATTCTTTTACATTATGGTTTACCAAAAATAAGGGTTTGTGTATTTTTAAGGTTTGACAAATATGATCAATTAACTAGGAAAATTGTAACATCATTGTATCTTCACCACTAAAAATATACTAAAATAATTTGTTTTTTATTATTCCCTAAAAACTTTTATATAAAATATATTTTTGACCCTATTTGTAAGCCAATATAATAATGATAGATAACTATGCTTATGATATGCTATGACATTGATTTAATAAATCCAATAAATTGAACCCCAATTAGACTACGCTAGTCATGCGCTTATTGGTGGTGATAAGCCCATTGTGATTGCAAAATTTAATGCATATAATTTCATCTATCTTACATTAAAATATGAATTGAATGACTAATCAATGTTGAGTTTTTTAATTATTGAGACATTACATTAGAATAAATTAATGGTAATTTTAATCTAAAATTTTTATGGAGCAAAATTGGACTAGTGGTTGAGGGTTTGAACCTGGAGGAGAATTTGAGAGGTTTAATGGACCCTTATGTGAGGGTTGCATATAAGTTGGATGTGTATATTATTGTGGACTAGATAGGTGGGGCATGTAAATATTTGTATTTAAACTAGTGACCTTAAACTAATCATATTATAATGAGGCTTTCCATGATAGTTTTCTAATATATGAGAGTTTTGAATATTTTGACAGTATAAGTGTAATACATACTACTATTTATTTTTATATGCATATTTTTTAATACACTAGTTTTTTTTACTTTTTAGTGTAAAATATAATTCATTTTTTAAAGGATAGTTTTGTAGACAAATAAAGTTAATCATTAAGTGTTTAATAATTTTTTATCTTTACATTCTTACCTTACTTGGTCCATTCACCATTTCAATGTCTTGAAGTCTATAAGAGATCCTATATTATATGAAAAGTAAAAAACAATCATATAGACATCCTTAATTCAACCCTATTCATCCATATTCAACCTACATGTTCTTATTAAGATTTTTCTTAGTAGTATTCATCTTTATAATAAAAGACTATGCTAGGTCAAATAGGGTCACACTACGGCCTTTTTCACTAACATGGCCTTGTAACTCATACTATAATGGTTAATTTTTCAAATCAAGGCATTTCATAATGGCTCTCCTGCACCTTTTAAAAATGTGGTTAGCAAAAATATTCTAAAGATTCTTGTATATAATCACATCAAGGTTTATCCAAAAACATATAATGTTCACTTGGAAATTCTATTACACACTATGTAAAAGATTATTTAATATTCTAATTTTAATCTTTTTAGCATTATAATAGTCATAGGCCAAGTCTGAATGTCTTTTATTACATGTCAATCAATCTTGATGTAGATATACACTCATTCTTTCAATCTTGTTGTACTAAAATTTTACATTTCATGACAACACCCCCAATTTCACTCATATAAGAAATTACAGGTGTTTTAAAGATAGGGATGGTAAAAGTTTTACATAATGGGACATATACTCCATATCCCAATCAACAATGCTTGGGTATAATAATGAAATATAACTATCTTTCAAGCTTACAAATAGTTTGTTGAATATATCTTGTTAATTTACCTTTCAGTGCAACAAGATTATTGTCATCATGGAAAGTGTACTATGATAGAGAGAAGAGATAGGTCATGAATTCATTTGATCTTATCAATAATAGAGTAAAAATTTAAGGTAAAATCAAACTTCTCAAAAAATTCTTGATTTTTGTCTAAATGCAAAGAGCAGATCCGAGAAATGAAATTTGACTATAAACACTTGGTATAAAAATATCATATTTAACTTAAAAAATCAAGGAGGAGAATCATAGTTTTTAGTTTCAAGTCATGATAAAACACCAATGCACTTTTAAAATTCATACAAATTTGTTTTTGAAAATTTCAAGTCATGCAAAAATAGTGACATGCTTTTACAATTCATGCAAATACAATATTTTTTTGGCAAATTTCAAGTCATGAAAAAACACTAATGCACTTTTACAATTCGTCAAAATTTATTTTTACAAATTTCAAGTTGTGAAAAGACACCAATTCACTTTTACAAGTTGTGTAGATGCAAATTTATTTTTTCAAGTTTCAAATAATACAGAAATAGTAACAAACTTTTACAAGTCATGTAAATGAAAATTTGTTTTTGTAAAATTCAAGTCATGCAAAAACACCAATGCACTTTTCAAAGTTATGAAAATTTATTTTTACAAATTTTAATTCATGCAAATACATCAATGCAAATTTGTGTGTGGTATTACCTTTTTAAAATATTGGTTTCACATATTCATTTGTGGTTTTTCCCCAAAGTCATAGTAAATGGATAATGATGGTGGTTTCAAAAATAAAGTGGTTCTATCAATAAAACCCATGGGTTCAAGTGTTTAAAGGTTGTTTTGTTCCCAAAACCTATGGTATTTGCTATAGAATAATGGTAGTGAATGGAATTTTATATTTTTTTCTAGTAGAAGGCAATTTTAATGAGACAAATTTGTTTTACATGGGCTTCTCTAACATTAATTCAAGGGTTAGATGGATATATGTTTGCATGTGTTGAGTAGTATTTAGTGTAGGGTTTCTGGGTGTGGGCATAAGTTTCGAATCTAAAATTTTAGAGGCCAAATGAAAATAGTATGTGTTACCATTTCAAAAGTCCTCTGTAGATGCAAAATTTATACACGTATTAATTTTATATATCATTATGTCATAATGCCCCCCATGCATAATTATTTTTATAATTACACTTTACCATCATTTTTCCCTTTTACAACCTAGGTTAATAAGCTAATTACTATGGTTCAATAGTCATTACCCCTTTTTACCTTTACCCTTAAAACCATAAAATTTAATAAATCAAATAAAATCTAAATTTTCCCTCCCTTTTGTCCTTGTTAATCCTTTTACCCAACCTTGTTACATGGTTAAAACAACTTGAACAACTTCAGAAGTCATTTTAACCCACTTTTACCCTATGCCAACCTATTAAAACAACATTTCATTAGACTGCTCCCATTTTGGGTAAATTGATGTCGATCTTTCATGATCAACATCAATTGGTTAGGATCGACATCAATCTATAAACACCCAACATACCTCCATTTCTTAGGAGGATGGTGATTACACTTTACCTTTAAAACTCTACCGAAATCTCACTACAATTCATGTATAGACATTGTGAAAGCTCTATTATCTTTTAGAATATCCATTTAAAGCATCATCAAGAGGATTTTGTGAAGTTTCTTCTCTCATCCCATCAAGTTTTTTTTAAATAAAAAAGGTTAGTATTGTAATCCATTTATGTTCAATTTATCATATCTATCATCTTATGTGTCTAATAGTCATCATTTGACATTTGGTTTTATTTATTTTATCAGTTTTCTAGGTTGTTGTTATAGTCTAATCAGTATTCAATTTTCTTACATATAATTGATATCAATTCATCTAAATCAATGTTGATTATGTTGAATCTACATTGATCCCTATATATTTAATTAAGTACTTTTAAATATTTTATTTTCTATATCAAAATTGTGTTTTGTATGTAAATCTCTATTTCTATCCATTTTTTAATTTTAATTTTCATCATTTTATCAAAAATATAAAGTGTTATAGTTTTTTTATAAATTTAGCAGTATTTATAAGATTTACATCGATCCTATAAATCAAAATCAATCTTATAGGATCAACATTGGTCCCTGTTACATCTTTAAAACATTATGCAAATCTATTATCTATTTTCTAAAATATTATTTTATTCATGTAGATGACTTTGCTTAGTTTAGTGCATGATTCAATTAGCATATTTGATTTTCCCATATTCCTTAAACCTCTATTTATAGATTAGAGTGTTATATATTTTGATCTAGGTATTTATCTTGTGATTTCAATATGTGACTTCACCTATATTGATAAGCTATTGGCCATAATTCAATAATACATAGACATTGCTAATGAATTTTGGGATGCACATTTTGATCATATAAATCTTCTCATTTAATTATATTTGGCATTATATACTTGTATCCATATTTATCTTCATAATTTCATGTTAAAAAAAAAACTTGAATGTTTGAATGTGCGCTGACATCCATTTGAGAAAGCATGCCACTTCTCGAGACTAGTTTGTAACCAGGCAACTCACCCATCTAGTTATTAACCAGTTTTTTTTTATTTAAGTGTGGTGTATTACAGGTCATTCCTCCCCAACCAAAGAGGATTTATCACAATAAATACTGATCAATGGTGCACAAATAACCATCCATATCTCTAGGTAATCTTAAAAACCCTGCGTATACTTTGTTTCTAGTAGTTAATTAATTCACATTAGAAAAAGCAAAAAAATATTGAGACACCCTCTTAGCCCTTGAATCATGTTAGTGACTTGATAAATATTAATATTAATATAGTGGGATTCACAAAATATTGAAATGAATATTATGACATTATGAAGAAAACATTTCTATGGTGAACATAAAGGATGACTAGAAAACATCAGTGGTCATTGATAATTCTCAGTCAAGTAAATTTGAAATTACTTAGATAGATGTTGATATAAAAGATAAGCATATGAAGGACAAAATTACTTGATAAGTTTAAATAAATTATTAATATTGTCTTCATTTAAGGAGAAATTGAATAATTTATTTATCAATCTTCTAGTATTTTCATGTTAATGTTGGATCTCATTTTGTAATTTCTAGTTGCAAATTTTATGTAATTGTAACCTTATAAATACAATTCATGTAAATGCACTATGTCACTTTATAAGTCTTGAATTGTGTGATTTTTATTTACAAATTTCAAGTGGTGTAAAATAACCAAATTATTTTTTCACCATTTAAGTGGCAAAATTTTAGCATTTCACTTTTGCATAAAGTGCAATTGCACCAACACATCCTTATATCACTTAAGTGGTTCATTTTTGTAAACTCATTTTTACACCATTTCTAATGTTAAAAAAGGTGGTTACACATCATAAAATATTATTAATTTGTCCTATAAAGGTCAAATTACTATCCCTATCATTTGAAACTTTAAAAAATCTAGTCCTTACCCCTTTGTAGTTGGTCAAACTGGTCAATTATGGTCTAAAATGCAAATTTTGGTCAAAATTGTAAAAACTAGGGTAAAAAGAATCAAAAATGATTTAAAATTCATTTAATTACATAAAAATATCTTTAAATAGGTTAAAAATGGTGAAAATAGCTTAATTCTAAAGTTTCAAACTTTAACAAGGTCATTTAATATGTTTTCTAAGCTAAAAGTGGCCCAAAATCACCTCCCACATGCCAATTTACACATTTAAAACATGAAAAAGACTTAAAATGTATAATTTTTCATTAGTTACACGAAATTCATCTAAAAAATTATTTTTCAAGTGATGGGAAGTTTTAATTTTCTCTTAAAAGGCAAAAAGAAGCTCTTTTTCTCTTATTTACAAGCAAAGGTATGGAATCTGTACGATTTCCATACAATCCAGAGTAGGGGAGATCAAGATCAGGGCATATAATTTTTTTAATATAAATTTCATGGTAATTCATTTCCATAAAGGCCCTAAACTAGTCCTCTTCTGGTATTGGCTTAGTTGGCATAAACAAACCTACTTTTAGATTTACTAATGGTATGATCTACTGAGTAGAGATACAAATCTCAATTTTGGGGTGAAGAAAATAGAATCAAAGGGATTCCTAATAATCTAAGTTGTTTCTCAATTGGATTATCCAATCTCATGAATCATCTAGTTGAATTCAAGTCAAATTTTGTTGCCTTGAAACTAGGAAGGCAATTAGTTTTTTTTAATTTATCCTCACACAGGCAAGGTTTAAAGGAAATTAAAATTGATCTAGGATATTAGGTACTTTTTATATATTTCCATGGCCTCATTTACCTATTATTAATCTAATTAAAGGTCAAACAATGGTCATAAACTTAGGTAGTCAATCTACAGTTAGTATGAGCTTTTAAAGAGAAGTTGTACGGTCATTGAAGAAGAAGGTAGCCTCAAATTGCCCCAAAAATTGTGTTTTCAAGGTTCCATCAAGTTTTCATGATTTTCAATCATTTTTATCAAAATATTTCCATGTTTCATGGCTAATAAACCCATTTCCATGTTCTCAAAGTGCTTAAATGGGATAGCTTAGCATTCTTTAAGGAATTTTTACATATTTTGAGGTTTTTTTAAAGAAAACTAAGGTTCAATTTTAATATCTTTCCCTCCTATAATGGCCTATAAATAAGGTGGATGTGATGATAATTGGTTTGTGTTCTCATAATATGGTTTAGGTAATGTTTGTCATGTTCCTTCATGGTCTTTACCACCTCCATCTCACTCACCCCATCTCACTGCCATATATCAGTCACTTCCCATGGGCTTCAAGATTTTATAAATCATCCATAATGTTTCCATCATACATTCATGTCATATCACCCTCAAACCCACCCTTACATCACCTAATTCCATCTCATGGGTGTCAAGGTTGGCAAAGGCATCATCTCAAAAATGGTTAAAGGACATATGCATTAATATGGTATAATTATAGTCATGGATGAGTTGTACATCAAATAGTAACTCAATCAAATGTGGCCATAAAGGTCAAATGGAGATTGGAATAGAGAGAGACCTTTCTCAAGGTATAGTGGAAGAAAATAATCCATGGTGTAAGAAGGAAGTTCTCATAGGGTTAATAAGGACTCTATGGACTTTTAGTTTTGACACCCTCACACCAATACAATCACTTACAACCATCCTTTAACAAGCCTATAGCCATCTAAAAGGAATTTTGATGACACAATGTTTTTTGAAGAAATTTTCAATGGATCAAAGAAATTGACTCATCAATGTGAGTGGAGAAGATATCAATCCAAGAGGGACTCATAAAGTATCATAAACTAGCTATGAAGTAACCTATAGTTCTTGAAATGAACCTATAGGCAGCCTTGGGAACTTGACCTATAGTCAAGTATTTGAATCTATCCAAGATTGGACTCTTAGAGGGTCTTGATGACTTCACAAGGTTATGGATGTTATAGCTAATCATGCTAGTATGGGGACAACCAATGACAATTTATAATTTGTGAATTAAGAAAGTCTTAGTAAAGTGACCTATAGTGCCTAAGATGCACCTACAGGCTTGTAGGTGTATTCACTTGTAGTGATGAGTGATTTTAGCTTATCAAAGTGGTTGAAAGATATAATCACTGATAGTAATGGGTATCATTAAGATGGTAACCACTTTCAAATAAGAAGAGAATGATATGGAAGTCATATCCCATTCTTGACACCTACAGTCTTAGAATAAGACCTATAGGCCTGTGTTACCATAAAGAAAGCCTACTTCCTAAGTAAAGCATCTTTTATTCTCAAAAGGCTAAAGGGAATGTAGAAACCCCTATTTCCCTTGAATTTTGAAACTAAATATTTTTTGAACTATTTTGTGTATTTTGATGTTTTTGTGTTTTTGCTTGAATAAAGATGCAATTTTGGAGATAAATTCAAATAAATAAATAAACAACAGTATAATCTCTTAATTGACAAAACAATGATCTCATTATCCTTCTAGATGATTATAGTATTCAGTCTCTATCATGCATATAAAATAATACAAATATTGTCTCAAAAAAAACTTGAATATTCCACAATATAGAAATAAACCTTGAGTCTAGAACAGCTCAAGTTGTTATGTAAAAACATAGTCACCAATATCAGTTATATTGTCATTGTCAGTTGATATACTGTCGACATCAGTCTCCGTCAGTCGGTCTATTCTACTGACATCGGTATGAGTCGGCCGATGTCGGTCTCTTGGATGCCGATGTCAATCTCTAATCTTCCTACAATGATGTCCAGGTTGCAGCTGATGCGTATAGATTTACACAAATCTATACGGGTTCTATACCAAAGCAATAGAATATAGTGTGGCCTATAGGCTGGACACTTGATCTTTAAAAATATGGTGTTAATACAAAAAATCCTTATTTCTCAAACAAAACCTAATGGAATAAATACCTGTAAACCTCTATGATAACTTTTATATGGAGTTATCTCTCAAACTGGCAATAGATCAATTGATCTCTCACAACCTCTGAATTGCACACATTGAAGAGTGTACATTCTCCAATGCAACTGGAATACTGGAAACCCTTGGCTCCTTCGTCTCAAAAAAATCCTTAGCAAAATTTGTCTTCAATATCAACAATCAAACTAAATATTTTTTAAACTGTTTTGTGTATTTCGATGTTTTTGTGTTTTTGCATGAATAAAGATGGGATTTTGGAGATAAATTCAAATAAATAAATAAACAACAATATAATCTCTTAACTGGAAAAACAATGATCTCATTATCCATCTAGACAATTACAGTATTTAGTCTCTATCATGCATATAAAATAATACAAATATCGTCTCAAAAAAAACTTGAATATTCTGTAATCTAGAAATAAACCCTGAATCTGGAATGGCTCATGTTGTTGTGTAAAAACACAGTCACCTACATTGGTTATATTCCTATCATCAATCAATATAATGCTGACATTAGTCTCCGTTAGTCAGTCTATTCTGTCGATGTCGATATTAGTTAGCTGATGTCTGTCTCCTGGATGTTGATGTCAGTCTTTCATCTTCCTACGGCGTTGTCTAGCTTGTGGCTAATGCGTACGGATTTACACAGATCTGTATGGGTTCTATATCAAAGCAATAGAATATAGTGTAGCCTATAGGCTAAACACCTGATCTATAGAAATATGGTGCTAATACAAAAAATCCTTATTTCTCAAACAAAACCTAATGGAATAAATACCTGTAAACCTTTGTGATAACTTTTTTATGGAGTTATCTCTCAAACTAGCAATAGATCAGTTGATCTCTCACAACCTCTAAATTATACACACTGAAGAGTGTACGTTCTCCAATGCAATTGGAATACTCGAAACCCTTGGCTCCTTCTTCTCAGAAAAATCCTTAGTAAAATTTGTCTTTAATATCAATAATCAATAATTTTCAATCATAATGCCTCCCTCCAATAAGAAACCCTTATATCCTCTAAAATATGTGCTTTCCCTAATTAGGGTTTGATAGTTAAGAATTAGGGTTTCATAATTAAAATATGCTAAATAATTAATATTTAATTAAATCAATCAAATATTAATATCTCCCTCAATATATGTTCGATCCTCGAACCGACTGAAGCTGGTGAACCAGGGAGTGATTCTGCACATGATCATACCCAAATAGGTGTGCTCCACTGAGTACCAAAAATCCCTAAATAATAGGAGCTCAAGCAAACATGTCTAAAATAGCCCAAATGAAAGCCAACTAGAAATTTTTTTACTAATCAAAGCTAAGCCAAGCTCCATCATGACCCTCTATCCATCCTATCAGCCTACGAGGGTCTCATAATAGGCTAATCACCAACTCTGAAGATGTCAACTGAAAAGGGGACATGACAATCTACCCCTCCTAAAATTTCTTGTCCTTAAGAAATCACTGAATGATAAACCAATCAATCCACTTGGATGCCAAATGTAGTCATGATCTACACTGCTGTCAATCAACGCAAACTCCATGCCATGTCTATCACAACTCTCATCCAATGGCGTCACATCATCCCAAGTACCAAAATAAGGATCCAAACATCCAATCCATAAACAAAAATCCACTAGAAACTCAAGTAAACTCCTCACCTAAATAATGTGAACAATACCAACTAACTTCATGTACCTATCTCTTGTACCCACGATAATCTTTGAATCCAGAGTGTGAATGCTAGACATACTCATATCATCATCCACATGTGACCAGCCTGTAAAAGAAAGCTGAGTCCCTACCACATGTGTTAACTCTTGAACTAAACTCACCTCAAGACAAAGCTCATCCACATATCTCCCTTATGTTGGTGCCAATGTGCACTTGACAACGCACTCTCCCATATCATGTGGTATGAGTCTCTCCGTCTGATGAAAAAACATATTTTTGATGTTGCTACCTTGTATTGCCTTAAGAATATGTGTCTTCACACCAACATCAAAATGAACCTCCATGTCCTTTAGATGAAGATTGACTTCCTCAAGGGAATGAAGCCACTTCATACCCAAGACTAAGTGTATATCCCCCATGTTTACCACATAATAATCAGCCTTGAAGTCATAGTTGTTCAAGCACAATGGGAGGTCTCTAATCATCCACTCACACCTAAGAGTGTGACCATTGGCCACCTTAACACTAATGCCCTCAAAATATTTGGTATTGAGTCCACACTTCTCCACAAATCTAACATCTATAAAATTATATGTGGCTCCTGTATCAAGAAGGGTGATGACCCTCTGTCCTGCCAAAACTCCATGGAGTCTGAATGAATCATCTGACTGAATGTTGGATAGGCATGCCTCCTATATGTGAAGCTCTAAATATACCTCTGCCTTAGGCTCTAAAGCCTCTGCCTCTAACTCCTCAAAACTATCTTGTTGTTCAGAATCCTCTGATTTTGAATCCTCATAAAAAGCCCACATCCCATGATTTGCCTTACCCTTAGGCCTCAAAAGACAATCGTGATTGGCATCATAGGGACCTTTGAAGTAGAAGCAAAGATTATTCCTACATAGATCATTAAGAGCCTCATGATCCAAAGGTGGTGCTGCTAGATTTGCCTTCGAATCATTCTTAACACCTAATTTATCTATGTTAAAATCTGGTCTCTCTCTATTACTATTGAAGCCCTTATTGTCCCTGGATGAAGAAGTACCTCTGGAGTTATATTTACTAGATGGGGCTACCATCTCCATACTACACACCTTATTCATAGCTTCTTATAATGATGGAGGATCAAAGGCTTTGATCCAACCTCTCAATGGTTTAGATAGGCCCTCTATGAAGAGAACTACCAATCTACGCTCTGAAATGTTTGGCACCATGACTACTAATCCCTAAAAATCACCAGTAAAGGTCTCCAAGTTGCTTGTTTGTTTCAACTATTCCAAATATCAAAAGTAAAACTTAGGATCTTTCTTGTCAAACCACTCAACCAACCTATCCATGAAGTCCTGGTACTTTGTCGCCTAGTTATGCTGAAGTGTTACCATACCATGGTACCGCCAATCATGTGCGACTCCCTCCAAGTGCAAAGTGGCATATTTGATGGCCTCTATCTCTGTCATTGGCCTCAATGCCAAACATGTGTCAAGCTTATGAATCCAAGCTTGAGATGTCATCTTACCAATCCCATCAAAAGTGGTCAAAGAAAGCTTGCCAGTAGCCTTCTTCAGCTCACTAAGCTAACCTCTAGGCCTCTTATCCTATCTAACTGATTTGTAGTGCTCTCTCCTCTGATTAAAAAAATGATCAAATGACATCCTATCCTGAACTTGAGGAGCTAATAAGTCCCACTCATCATTTGCAGCCATGAGGGCATCTGTAAATAGGGAATCTCCTGCCACCTCCTCTACTGGTGCTTCTTCTGGTTCATCCTGAATAAATGTAGGATGTGTAGGCCTATCAACAGTCCTAGAATGGGCCAGCTGTGGTCTCTGATTAATTATAGCACACCTAATATCTCTTGATTCCCCATTCTATCTAATAGGTGGGTTCATCCTCTCTACCATAGTAGTAAGTGCCTGTAATGCTTGCATCATCTACTGCTAGCCTGTAATCATCACACGAAAGAATTCTCTGGTCTCCTGATCATATTATGTCTATGGCCCCTAGGTGGGCTACCCTCATACCTATCACTCATGGTGATTGGTTGTTGTTCTAACACTTGGGTACCTTTAAGTAAGGCTCTACTGTGTGTGTTGTACCTATGTGGTCCCAACTCTTGTTGCTGTATAAGATCTCTAAACCCTTAGGATGGCAGGATTTAGCTCTGATACCACTGTAGAAACCCATGTTTCCCTTGAATTCTAAAATTGAATATTTTTTGAACTATTTTGTGTATTTTGATGTTTTTGTGTTTTTCCATGAATAAAGATGTGATTTTGGAGATAAATTCAAATAAATAAACAGAAGTATAATCTCTTAACTGATAAAATAATGATCTCATTATCCTTCTAGATGATTACAATATTCAGTCTCTATCATGCATATAAAATAATAAAAATATTGTCTCAAAAAAAACTTGAATATTCTACAATCTAGAAATAAATCCTGAATCTGGAATGGCTCGAGTTGCTATGTAAAAACACAGTCACCGATGTCAGTTATATTGCCATCATTGGTCAATATATTGCCGACATCAGTCTCTATGAGTCAGTCTATTCTGCTAACATCAGTATGAGTCAGCTGATGTCATTCTCTTGGATGCTGATGTCAATCTCTGATCTTCCTATGGTGATGTCTAGCTTACGGTTGATGCGTACGGATTTACATAGATCTGTATGGGTTCTGTACCAAAGTAATAGAATATAGTGTGGCCTATAGGTTGGACACCTAATCTGTAGAAATATGGTGCTAATACAAAAAATCCTTATTTCTCAAACAAAACCTAATGGAATAAATACCTATAAACCTCTGTGATAACTTCTGTATGGAGTTATCTCTCAAATTGGCAATAGATCAACTGATCTCTCACAACCTCTGAATTGCACACACTGAAGAGTGTACGTTCTCTAATGCATCTGGAATACTGGAAACCCTTGGCTCCTTCTCAAAAAAATCCTTAGAAAAATTTGTCTTCAATATCAATAATCAATAATTTTCAATCATAATGCCTCCCTCCAATAAGAAACCCTTATATCCTCTAAAATATGTGCTTGCCCTAATTAGGATTTCATAGTTAAGAATTAGGGTTTCATAATTAAAATATGCTAAATAATTAATATTTAATTAAATCAATCAAATATTAATATCTCTGTCAATATATGTCTGATCCTCAAACCGGCTGAAGTTGGTGAACCAGGGAGTGATTCTGCACATGATAATACCCAAATAGGTGTGCTCCACTGAGTGCCAAAAATCCCTAAATAATAAGAGCTCAGGCAAACATGTCTAAAAGAGCCTAAATGAAAGCCAACTAGAAAAATTCTTCTAATTGAAGCCAAACCAAGCTCCATCATGACCCTCTATCCATCCTATCAGCCTATGAGGGTCTCATAATAGGCTAATCACCAACTCTGAAGATGTCAACTAAAAAGGGGACATGACAGGGAATAACCTAAGTCATGTAGTATAAAGATACAAATTTATAGAATGATCAATAAAGGAGGGATTTCAAATTTTAAAAAAGTCTAGAATCAAACAAAAGGCACCTACAAGCTTATTTTGAGACAAATCCTAAAGTAATTACAGTTCTATAAGCCCTAGAAGCTCATCAAGATGGAAAAGGCTAGAAAAATCTAACATAGAGGACAATTAATTTCAGTGGTTCAGCTTAAAGATAGTACAAGATTAAGATCTATTAGAGATGGAGCACAATCATGAGACACTCAGACAATCAAGTGGCTTACATCCACTCAATGATCAACATCTACAACTAGGAGGGTCAAGTGAGGCTTCCATAGTATAGCCTCTTCAAGATGGTTTTTGATTTATATATCATCCTGATAGTTAATTAAATCAAGAGACACTTGATGATTTATTAAAATTATCCTAGCACCTTCACATCTTGCTATCATCTGTACACATCTATAGTCAGCAATAAGATGTCATACTCCATAGGTCCTTTGGTGTACTTTAAGGGTTTTTAAACCTTTCAATGAGGATTTTATGCTCAAAGATCATCATGTCATAAGTAGAATCAAAAGTGTTTCATCAAATAATTAGATCTTAAAGGGGAGATGGAAAATTGTCAAAAGTATGGTGTACCAGTTATATCCTTCCAAAAGCATACCTACAGCTAATGTCAATTCTAACCCTGCAACCATGAATCAGGCATGAATTCATAAAGAGTTTTAAAGGGTTAGACTTTTTTTTTAATTTTTTTTGCATAGGTACTAAATAGTTTCCATTATTGAAAAGTATCTTAAGCTATTTATGTAGGTTGAATTGGTATCTAACTTCTCAAACCTTCAAACATGGCTATAGTTTGTAAAGTTGCTAATGAGCACTATATACACAGTCAAGCCTAATCAATGGGAGAAACAAGGGAGATATGGTCTACTAAAAGTAAACCCATGCTAGGTGACTGACTAGTGTGAGATTCATAGAAGGCATTTTATTTTTCATATGAATAGCGTGAGATTCATAGATGGCTTTTTCCTTTTCATATCACAGACGTATGTAATGAACACCTTTAGCCACAAGTGCCCTTCAGGCTTGTAGCATAGCCAATGGGCCTTGTCACTAGTGAGGATAGACTTATTTAAGTATAAAGACTAGTTGATTATGAATAAATGACACTTTAAGAATATGAATCTCATAGAGTTTTAAGAATAGTAGACTCTGTTAGGATAATTAAGGGCCTAAAAGGTTTTTAAGTTCACCTATAGGCTCTTACAAATCACCAATAATCATAAAGAAAAGAGGTTATATTCATGAGGTGAGGGGTACACTAAAGGATTGAAAGAGTGATCTTAAACTGTGCTTGGTATGTTAATCTAGAATTTGAAACATATTATGAACCTAGTTGACTCAAAGGTTAAATTCCACCTTATATTCACTATGAAATGGATACCCTATATGCTTGTTTATTGCAAGGCATAAGGGTTTTGGGGCATCATTAGGGTTTCAATACTTGAAGAATCATCATGAAAATGGTGTAGGAAATGAATATTTATTCAAGAGATAGGATTTTTAGGGTACAAGCTACAACCATTCCCTAATGATCACCTACAATCAAGGTGGAAATGGTACTTGGAATAATCATCAAGGGTTTTGGACTCTTGTAGAGTTTTAGTGTTTGAAGAATAATAATATTTCATTAAGGGATTTTCAATATCCATGTATATTTATACTATTATATCATCATAAATGGACTTTAAAAAAGAATCACCTACAGTGTCCAAGCACATTCCATAGACTTGTACTGAATTATACAAGAGAGGGGCCTAAAATGCCTTGTTTAAAGGTTGTGATGTACTTGAAATAGGGGTGAAGTATCTTTTAAAAATATTGAGAAGAATATTGAGATAAATTAATATTATTTTGACCTTTAAAACTAAAAATACCATTAATACACCTTTATTACACCAAAAGTCAGTCAAATATGTAGACAATCCATGTACAGGGGTCAATTTTAGGAGATATTTAAGGATTCTAGAGACAAAAGTGGAATAAAGACTTTTAATTTGGTATAAAATGTAATAATGACTTGATGAATAATATGAAAAATTTTAATGGCAATTGGAGGAGTGGATATATTTCTTGTTTTGTCTTAGACCTTAGCCTGTATGTTTGAGGTCACCATTAGAGTAGACATCATTCTGGAGTGATACAAAAGTTTTTAAGCCCAAGTAAAATTTTTATAAGGATTTAATGATGTTTTTAAATCATAATTATACCTTTAAATATTGTAAAAACTCTAAATTTTATTCAAACCATGCTCATATAGGCTTTTGCAAGCAAATATGCATATAGGCCAAAAAAGACATTTTTGGACTTTTTAAGAAAATAATAATTTTAGAGTGTTTTTATGGAATGGTAAAGGTACTATAATGATTTTTTTAGGATTTTTTAAACTATGAAGGAATTATTTTCATTTTGGTGAAGTTTTTCACTTTTTAGAGTTCTAGGCGCCTTTCCAAGCCTCATGTTTAGATGCTCATTTTTTTCACCATGTGTGGAGTTTTTACAAAGTATTTTAGTATATTTTGGGGATCCATATTTAATTTTAATTAATTAACAATTGATATCAGTTTAGGGGTTGTGATTTATGAATAATCGTTAAGAGTGTAGGCAATCTAAAATGCATGTTAAACACCATAGGCAAATTTCATTCACATGGTAACTTTTCATATATTTTTAATGGGAACCCAATATTTACAAGAATTTTATGGAGGTAAATGTGATACACATAAATTTAAATATTTAAGGATTTTTAGGTTTGTACTTCATGAATCATCATTTTGAAGATTAATCTTAAAAACCCTCCTAACGCCTTAAAAAACTAGTTTTGAGAAAAGTGAATTTTATTGCCCTAAAATCATCATGGATCAACATAAAACATTTTAATACATCAATAAAATAAAATATAATTCCATAAATATCAATTTTATGCATAGATATGTATAGATGAAGGCAAAAATCATATTTTTTATGAAAAAACATGTAAAATAAAGTACATCATAGTTCAATGAAATATAATCAATGGAGATAAAATAATGAGACTTGTTATTCATCCTAAAATATTTATTTGGTCATAATTATTACTATAATTTCTCCTATTAGCTAAATAAAAATGGCTAGTCTATTAGATAATGGAACAAAATAGGCCTAGTCAACCCTGTTGACTAAATGGCATGTGTTTTCTCATCAAAATTACATATATGGTGATGAGGAAAGTTGTTATAAATATAATTCATTATTTTTTTAGGTTTAATGGGTTATTTTTGTATGTTTAATGATGTCTAAGTGCACATATTTAATTTTAGGCCTATTTGGTCTAATAGGCATAGTTGGTCAAATGGTCAAGTTTGAGATTGACATTGAATTGGTTATCAAGGAGTTTAACTTGAGTTTCAATGATTCATATTTTTTGTTTCATAAATATTCATGCATATTTTTAATAATTCAAGTGCTACTTAAAATTATGTTTAGTTCAAAGGAAGTTGACTAGTCCTTATTAGTTAGCTAATTCCATGTCATCTCATGCAAGAAGTATTCCTTCACGTTCCAACTCAACTTTAAAATTATTTAAATCTTGAGTTATCCATCCAAGGATTGGAATAACATTCCATTCATGAATATTTGAATTTTAAAATGGTCCCACCATCTCCCTTATATGCCAAAGTTTGAATTTTCATGCAAATTTTATAGAGGTTTAAGATTTTTGATGAATTGTTTAAACATTGTAAAAAGAGTTAGCCTTGATTTAATAAACCAAGACTAATCCTTCTTTCAAATCAATTCGACATTGGATTATGTTAAAATTTAGACACATATATTAGGTTTTTCAATCCATTTTTCATCATTTCTAGAGCTAAAGTAGAAATTATATTTGGACCATACATCAATAAAGGATATTTTCATTTTGAATATGAGTTTTGATAGAGAATAGAGTGTAATTGATTCTATATAAACATATAAATGGGGTTATATCTCCTTTTGGTGGGTCCCTTTCTCACGTATTGCTTTCTATCTCACCTTCTACATGTCATTTAAAGAGGTAAAAATGAATCTTGTAATCCAAAATCATTTCAATCCTTCATCTAAAATATTTATGATTAAGGGAAATATAGGACTTTCACTGGTTTATATGCATACATTGGTTTCAATATCTTCTAGAGGATCTAACCAATTCAGATGCATCACCCCATTAGATAAGATTTTCTTTTAGTTTCCCCTTCCCATTTTCATTTAAAAAGTACAGTGATTAGTTTTAATAGATAAATCTTAAGGGAACCAACCCTATCTAGAGGTTCTTATTAATATAGAGTCACCCACACTCTAATAATTTATAATTATATTAGCTGAATTGATGGTGTACTTTAGACATCTTCAAGCAAGGTGCACTCCAAAGTGAAAAACAATTTTTGGCACACCTAGTTGGATAACTTATTCACACTATTGAATTATTATTTATTTATTTGAGTATATTATTCATTTCTATTTTTTCATTGTTATATTTGTATACTTTTCATGCCACAAAGATTTTTCACATGATCCTCTACAAAAGGGAAATAAATAGATTTCTCTTAGCTATCTTTCCACCTAGCAAAGAAGAATAAAGCCTCTCAATCAAATCCAAGTCTTACACTTCTATCTACTATGATATTACACAAAATACTCATGTTCAAGCCAATATTATTCATCTAAATATTTTTTTAAATCATATAATTTAGATGGTTATTACTAGAAGATAAGAATTTTTTGCATTCAATGGTGGTATTCCTCTCAATCTTAGTTGATGGGATGATATTCTAATTTCAGCTTTGAAGGCTCTTTCTTATTTTATAGGAGAAAATATAACTCTAATAGAACATATTATAGATATTTATAATATTTTTTATTGCATTATGTGACACAAGAAAATGTAGCAATGATGTTTTTGGAAAATTCTTTCAAAGGGAAAATACTTTAGTGGTATAGAGGTTTGGATCCTACATCAATCAAAAACTTGGATGAATTTGGAGAAATCCTATGCAAGAAATTTGAGGATAAAAGTGATAATATTTCATGTAGATTATCTTACAATAGTTTAGAGATTCAGTCATGAATTTAGGATGGATTCCAATTATATATTCCAGAAGACTTGGGACAGAATTCTTGTAGTGATCAATCCTACACCCAACTATGCTTTTTTGTACTATTTAAAGGCTCTTAATCCATATATGTCTATCATGATTCAATAAATAGGAGGAAATACTTTACCTAAAGATTTTTAAGTAGAAATCAATGCTAAAATTTTCCTTAAACATGTGGGTAAGTTATCTCCATGACCACTAATGCCTCTTTTTCTAGAGATCCGTCCCCATGCTTTAAATATTACTCCAATTCTAGAGTCATCAAAGTTCCATCAAATTAAAAGTGATAAAACTAATAGATTGGGGAAGATAGAGAGAATTATAAAAGCTTAAAATAACAAGTTGGTTATAATAGAGAGGCAACAAGCTCCACTATATAGGCCATATCAAAATACTAATCAAAATTATCAGTCTAATAGGCCATATTATTAGTCTAATCATCAAGGACAAGGGTATAATTCTCAATCATAGTAGTATAAGCCCAATAATCCAAGAAATTAAAGAGATAATATTCTAACTCAGAGTAACTATGCTCAATAAGGATAATGAAAAAATCAATGAGATCAAGCAAACAACATAGTAATGGCTCCAATTGGTGAGAGTTCTCATCAATATTTTATGCAACAAAGTTCAGTTATTCCTTCATTTGAAAACTAGCCACCTTCTTAGAATAATGAATCCTTTCTACCCTATGGATACATTATTTCATTCACTGAAGTAGAAGTGCCAAATCAATAAAGAGAAGGTAGTGGTAAGACACCTACAGAGACTACATTTGTGAACTTTCAAGAATGTGAGAATTATTTTGAGCACTTGACTAAAATTCAAAGTCAAGATTTACCTAATATTGATAATTTAGTTTTAGCCTATACTATATCTAAGAAAAGAGAAATTGGTGAAGGTTTAAGCCCTAACAAGGGAGTCCCTCCTTCTCAACCACAACAAAAGATGACTACACATGAGATCCTTGAGAAAGGTTCAAATCAATACACTCAAGATCCAAAGGGGTAGAATTTGAAAGGGCCTTTCATTCCTCTATTAACACAACATTTAGAAGCTCCTTCTACTCCTTAATTAAAATCAAGGGTGGATATTTATCCACTCAGTATTGTGGATTATATGAAGAAGACTTCAGTATCAATTTCAATGTGGGATACACTGCTAATCCCAAGATAAAAGGAGTATTTTCAAGAGGAGGTTTCAAAGATAAATATCTTCGAGAGACCATCTAAAAATGAAAGAGTTAATGCTATCCAAGCTAATTCCAATCTATTTATGGAGTCTCAACCTCTTAAGGTGACTAAACCTTCTCCATTCTAACTTTTTGTTATCATTAGAGATTGTCTTATTCAAAACTATATGATTGATTGTGGGGTTATTATCTTTGTCATGCCCAAATCAATAGCTAAAAAAATAGTAATATAGTATGAACCCCATGAGAAAGTTATCTTTTAATTAGATGGGTCTCTTACTAAGATTGTAGGTGTGTTGAAAGATATGAAAATTATACTTGCTACTTGTCTAAATTTTAACATTTTATAGGATTTTGTTGTTAATCTACCACCATATTTTGTACTATGTCTATCCAAAGATTTCAATACCAAAATAGGAAGATATCTTTCCTCAAATTAGTCATACATGGTTTTAATAAATAGGTATGGAACCAAAGTAAATATTATATCTGAGCCTAGATCTAGATGTCACCTTGAACCATATATATCAAATATGTGAAATGTGAATTGCATTATTTTAGAAGAAGATGATAACATCATTGAGCAAGAGCCTTCTAAGCCTCTTGAAGGCATACTAGATCTTCTCCTAGATGAATGGGATGATGAAAATCATGGACATGACCCCTATAAAATTAGTAAATATGTTAGTTTTTTAGTCTACTATATGCACAAAGATGGTGACTTATTGTCTAGTCTCACTAGCTCAATGTAAGATCAAGAAAGAGATTTTAATATATTCTTTAATGAATCTAGACAAAAGAATGGAAGTGGGGCTGGTGTAATGTTGATTTCACCATAAAATAAAAGGTATTATTATTCTATTAGATTATAGTTTGTTTTTACTTCCAATAATGTAGAATATGAAACTCTTATTTATAGTCTTCAATAAGCTAGAAAGAGGGATATTAAGATCTTGTAGGTGAAAGGTGATAGTGAGTTAGTAGTCTAGAAAGTCAGAGGTTTAAGTTTAGAAAATAATCCTTTGTTAAATGCCTAAAAACATATATTTTGGGATCTCATGAAATATTTCCTTGAATTTTACATTCATTCCATTCCTAGAGGATCAAATCAACATGCAGATAGACTTGTTGCCATAGGAACACAATATGATATTCTAGATCAGATTAAGTACAATAAAAACTAGACCCAAATCACCATTTTATGTAGGCCTTTAGTCCTAAAAAATGATATAAGTTGGCAAGTTTTTTATTTTGATAAGAAAATAACATATTTCTTATAGAATGAGGTAGAGTTTTGATAGATAAATCATGATCAATTACATGATCAATATGAAAATTAGATTATGAAATTGAAATCAAATAAGATACCTAAAGGTTTTGTGACTTTTGAAATTATTTTCAATGAAGATGATCAGTTAAGGAAATAAAAATTGAGTATTTATTCCAAGAAAGATCACTATGAACAAATTAGCATAGCTAAAGGTAAACTACTCAAGCTAGGTAAAGTTAATACTGATTCCAAGGGAGTAACATTCATTTCTTTATGAAAAGAGTTCATTGATGTATTTTCTTGGGAATTATAGGATTTAAAAGGTTTTGATCCTAGATTAGCACAATATACCATTGAACTAAACCAAGATGCAACCTATAAGATAAAATCAAAGGCCTATCAACCCCAAGGTTGAGATTCTCATGAGGAAAGAGCTTACAAAGTTGATTGAATCAGGTAATATTTTTCTTATAAATCATTCAACATGGGTAGAAAATCTTGTACCAGTAAGAAATAAAAATGAAGAGATAAGACTTTGTGTAGATTTTATAAATTTGAGTAGAGTATCACTAAAATACCTCTATTCACTCCCTTTCATGGATAAAATATTGAAGAGACTATCAGGTTCACAGAGGTTTTTTTTACTAGATGGATACTCAATATACAAATAGATATTGGTGAAAGAGAAAGATCAGTATAAAACAACTTGCACCCCCAAATGGGGTACTTTTTCTTAGAAGAAGATGCATTTTGGACTCTCTAATGCTAGAGCTACCTTCTAAAGGGCAATAGATGTTATTTTTCATGGTATTTTGTGTGAAATAGTTTTAGTCTATCTTGATGATATTACAATATTTTCAAAGAATCCTAATGATCATCTAACACACTTGAGAATTGTTTTTTATGGTTGTAGATAATTTGGAGTCTCATTAAATCCAAATAAATGCATTTTTTAGTTCATGAGGGGAGACTTCTTGGGTATGTTTTATCTGAAGCTAGTCTTTACATTGATTTAGAGAGGATAGAAGTAATTTTTGATCTATGATTTCCTAAACACAAGAAAGGATTACAGAGCTTCTTGGGTAAGATAAAATTTATCAAAAGATTCATTCCTAGTTTTGTAGAATTAGTAAAGCCACTTACTCAAATGCTAAAGACACACAAAGAGTTTAAATGGAATAAATAAGGTAAAAGGAGTTTTGAAGCTATGAAGAAAGTAATCAACCAAGATCCTAATTTTCTCAATCCATATTTTAGTAAGTATTTCTTCTTGTATGCTTTCTCTACTTCTAGTATTATATCAGCCATGTTTATGTAACATAATGATGAAGGTTTGTAATATTCCATTGATTTATTTAGTCAAAATTTATAGGTTTATAAAGAGAGGTATTAATTTTTATAAAAATATTTACTTATTTTTATAAGAGGTTTGAAAGAAATTAGACATTTGATTTCAAATAATAAGATTATACTAATGGTAGCTCATACAAGTGTGAAGGATTTCATTCTCAATAGAGACTTGAGCAAAAAGAGAGATGGATGGGTCACTAAGTGAATGGAATATGAAATTTAAGTCAAGGTTAAAAATTTGGCTTAAGGTAAAGGATTATGTGAACATCTTATATAATATGTAAAATAAGAAAAGAGATAATTTTGACAATTCAGGACACTCAACACGAAACTAAAAATATACCTCCTACAAGCTAGACATAGAGCATTTCTAGATTTATTAAAAATGGAGAGTGTCAAAGGGGTTTGAATTAATCATAAATAAGAAACTTTAGGATATAATAAGTATAATACATTATTTCTGATGCATTGTTTTTTAAGAAAGACATTGGAGGTATGCTTTTAAGGTGTGTTGAAACTAGTCAATTTGATAAGATTTTTGAGGAATTTCATGATAGTCATTCCGGAGGTAATTTTGTAGCCAAGAACTGATCTAAAACAATAATTAGATATATTTATTTTTGGAATAATTTAATTATAGGTTCACATGCATGGGTTAGGAAATTTACAAAGTTTGCAATGTTTGTAGGAAAATAAAGACTAGATGTTATGCCACTAAAGCCAATTCAGGTTGAGCAACCTTTCATACAATGGGGTTTATACTTCATTGGAATTATTCATCCTCAATTATATTCTGGTAATAAGTGGGTCTTGATATGTATAGACTATTTTAACAAGTGGGTAGAAGTAGTGCCTTTGAAGGAGGCAAATGAGAACTATGTGCTTAAATTCTATGAGAGTCTAGTCACTCATTTTGGAGCACCTTCTACTATATTATTAGATAATGATTTAGCATTCAGTATCACAAAGGTATTTTAATGGGATCTTTAACATGGTATTTATTTGGCATCTTCATCAAATTACTATCCACATGAGAATGGAATAGCTAAGTCCACTAACAAGAATCTGATTCAGATCATCAAAAGAATAATGGGAGATAATCAAAGATCTTGGCATAAAAAGTTGAAGAATAATTTATGGGATAATATAATCACACATAATAAGGCCATTTTTAATTAACCTTATATCTTATTTTATGTAAGAGAAGCAAGCTTGCCTATTTCATTAGAGCTTCTAGCTTTGGAACTTGCACACCAACTAGAGCTTCTAGAATGTGTTGCAATGGAAGTTAGAATGAATGAAATAAGAGAATTCAAGGAGATAATATATTATGATATGAAAACAATGTGTTAAAATAAAAAAAATAAATAATACATTTGAAAAAATAGCTTCATCAAAAACATTTTAGCAAGGAGACATAGTACTTAAATGGGATGAAGAGTGTGCAAAGCTAGGTAAGTACTCCAATTTTGATAGCCTTTGGAGTAGACATTTTATTATCATTTATTTTAATATGAACAATTATTTTTATTTATTTATTTTTATTGGATAAGATATTTTCATTCCTATGAATGGGATGTTTCTTAAATACTACTATTAGGAGAGTCATGCCTTTGTACATAGTCGTAGTTTCATTCCGATAAGTACATTTGTACACATGATTTGAGTTTTTTTTTTTCACTTTATATTTTTTTTTGTACTTTAATATAATTTAAAATGTCTAAATAATTTTATTTTGTGTTAGTTTCTCTTATTATGTCTTGGTCTGCAAGCTTTCCCAGTTTCAGTGTTTGTCTTAGTCTATCCTTATCAGAGTTTATGAGTTATTTTGACTAGTAGGCTGGTCAACCCCTAATATTTTCCAATATTATTAAAAATTTGGTCTATCAAGGTGAAATTACTATCCCTATAATTCTAAACTTTCAAAAATCTAGTCCTTACTCCTTTACAATTGGTCAAACCAATCAATTATGGTCTAAAACATAAATTTTGGTCAAAATGTAAAAAAATGGGGTAAAAAACTAGAAAATGGTTTAAAAACTCATTTTATTATCTCAAAATATATTTTAATAGGTTAAAAAATATGAAAATATCTTAATTATAAAATTTCAAACTTTAAAAAGGTCATTTGATATGTTTTCTAAGCCAAAAAGGGCCCAAAATCCCCTCCCATGCACTAATTTCCACATTTAAAAATTGAAAATATCTTAAAAAGGTATAATTTTGAATTATTTACACGAAATTATTCTAAAATATTATTTTACAAGAAGTGGGAAGTCTTTGTTTTCTCTTAAAAGGCAAAATAAAGCTCTTTTTCTCTTATTTACAAGCAAAGGTACAAAATTTGTATAGTTTCCATATAATCCAAAGTAGGGGAGATAAATACAAGGGAATATCCAAGATTAAATATGATTTTCATGTCAATTAATGGATATAAAATCCCTAAACAATTCCTCTTTTGGTATTTGCTCAGTTGGCATAAAGAGACCCACCTATAGGTTTTCTGATGATACAGTCTGCAAAAGAGAGGTACAAATCTCAATTTTGGAGTGAATAAAGTAGACTCAAAAAGATTATTTATGGTCTATGTGGTTTATCAATTGGATTATATAGGATAATGAACCATATAGTTGAATTTAGGTCAAATTATGTTGCCTTACAACCAAGAAGGCAACAAGTTTTCTTCAATTTCTCTTCACTTGGGTAGAGTTTATAGGAAACTTAAATTGATACAAGATATTTGGGAATTTTTATACCTTTCCATATCCTCCTTTATCTATTATTAATCTAATTTAATGTCAAACAATGGTCATAAACTCATCCAATCAATTTGTAGTTAATATGAGCTTGTAAAGAGAATTTGTAGGGTCCTTGAAGAAGAAGGCAATCTCAAATTGTTAATAAATTTGTGTTTACCTAGTTCCATCAAGTTTTAATGATTCTAAATAATTTTTCTCAAAATATTTCCAAGTTTCGTAGCCAATAAACCCATATCCATGCTCTCAAAGTGTTTAAATGGGCTAGTTTAGTATTCTTTAAGAGTTTTTTGCATATTTTGAGGTTTTTGGAGAAAATTAAGGTTCAATTTTAGTCTCTTTCCCTCCTCCAATGGCCTTCAAATTATATGGTTGTGATGATCATTGGTTTGTGTTCTCATAAGATTCTTTAAGTAACATTTTTCATTTTCATTCATGCTCTTTCCCACCTCCATCTCACTGCCATATATCAGTGATTACCCATGGTCTTCAAGCATTTGTAAATATTCCATCATGATTCCATCTTCCATTCATGTCATATCACCCTTAAACCCACCCTTCCACCACCTAGTTCCATCTCATCAGAGTGTGAATGTTGGAAAATGCATCATCTCAAAAATGGTCAAAGGACATATAAATCAATATGGTATAATTAAAGTCATGGATGAGTCCTAAAATAAATAGTAACTTAGTTAAGTATTGACATAAAGGTCTAATGGAGATTGGAATAAAGAGAGACCTTCCTCAAGGTCTAGTGGAAGAAAACAATCCATGGTGTAATAAGGAAGCTCTATTATGGTTAAGAAAGACTCCATGGACCTTTAGTTTTGATACGCTCACACCAATATAATCACCTACAACCATATTTTAAAAAACTTATAGCCATCTACAAAGAATTTTGATGACATAATGTTTTTTGAAGAAATTTTCCATGGCTCAAAGAAATTGACCCATCAAGGTGATTGGAGAAAATATCAATCCAAGAGGGGTTCATAAAGTATCATGAAATTGTTAAGAAGTTACCTAAAATGATTAAAAGGAACCTACAAGTAGCCTTGAGAACTCGATCTATAATCAGGTATTTGAATCTATCAAAGATTGGACTCTTGGAGGGTTTTGATTACGTCACAAGGTTATGAGTGTTATAGCTAATCATGCTAGCATTAGGACAAAAAAAGATACCTTATGCTTTATGAATTAATAAAATCTTAGTAAAATGACCTACAGTGCCTAAGATGCACCTACAATCTTGGAGGTGTATTCACTTGTAGTGATGAGTGATTTTAGCTTATGAAAGAGGTTAAAAGCTATAATCAATGCCAGTAATGGGTATAATTAATATTGTAACCACTTTAAAATAGGAAGAGAATAATATGGTAGTCATATCCCATTCTTGACACCAAAAATCTTAGAAAAATATCTACAAGCATGTGCTACCATAAAGAAAGCCTACTTCCTAAGTAAATCATCTTTTAGGCTCAAAAGGTTAAATGGAATAACCTAAGGCATGCATTATCAAGATAAAAATTTATTAAATGATCAAGAAAGAAGAGGAATTTCAAAATTTAAACAATCCTAGAATCAAATAAAAGGCACATATAGGCTTGTTTTGAGTCAAATCCTACAGTAATTAAAGTTCTATAAGCCCTATAAGCTTGTCAAGATGGAAAAGGCTAGCCAAATCTAACATAGAGGATAATTAATTTCAGTGGTTCATGTTAAAGATAGTAAAATATTAAGGCCTGTTGGAGTTGGAGGGCAATCATGAGACCCTCAAAAAATCAAGTAACGTATAGCCACTCAATGATCAACATCTACAACTAGGAGGGTCAA
Source organism: Torreya grandis (assembly GCA_037957365.1). NCBI lineage: Eukaryota > Viridiplantae > Streptophyta > Pinopsida > Cupressales > Taxaceae > Torreya > Torreya grandis. The sequence continues at coordinate 42,945 of JARHVA010007485.1, read as the reverse complement.
GTGAGGGTTTAAGGGGAGGATCCCATAGTGGAACCACTTCAAGATGGTTTTTGATTTGAAGGTCATCTTGATAGTTAATTTAATCAAAATAAACTAGGTGCTTTATTCAAATTATCCTAATACCTTCACATATTTCCATCATTCGTACACATCTACAGTCACCAAGAAGATGTCACAGTAAATAGGTCATTGGGTGTACTTTAAGGGTTTTTGAACCTTTTAATGAGGATTTTATGCTCAGAGACTATCATGTTAGAAGGAAATCAAATGTGTTTCATAAAAGCATTATATCTCAAAGGGGATATTGAAAATTGTGAAAAGTGGGGAGTATGAGTTATATCATTCTAAAATCATACCTACAACTAATGCCAATTGTAACCCTACAACCATGAAGCAAACATGAATTCATATAGAGTTTTAAAGGGTTAGACTTCTTTTTCTAATTTTTTTCTACTAATATTTTCCATTATTGAAAAGTATCTTAAGCTCTTTGTGTAGGGTGCATTTGTATCTAACATCTCAGACCTTCAAACATGGCTACAGTCGATATAGGGGATAATGAACACTATATACACAGTCAAGCCTAATAAATTAGAGAAACAAGGGAGATATGGTATACTAAAAGAAAACACATGCTAGGTGGCTGACTAGTGTGAGATTCATATAAGTCTTTTTTATTTTCATATCATAGACCAATTTAATGAACACCTTTAGCCACAAGTACCCTCAAGGCCTATAACATAGCCAAAGGGCCTTGTTACTAGGGAAAATATAATTTTGAAAGTATAGATACCAGTTGATTATTAATAAAGGACACTTTAATAATACCAGTATCATGGAGTTTTAGGAATAGAAGACTCTATCAAGCTAATAAAGGTCCTAAAAGGTTTTCAAGTTCAACTACAGGCTTATACAAAAAGCCAGCATTCATAAAGAAAATAGGCTATATGCATGAGGTCAGGGTTCCACTAAAGGCTTGAAAGAGTGATCTTAAGTTGTGATTCATATGCTCATCTAAAATTTGAAACATATTATGAGACTAGTTTACTCAAATGTTAAATTACACCTTACGGTCACTATGAAATGGATACCCTATAGACTTGTATATTACAAGGCATAAGGGATTTGGGTCATCATGAGGGTTTCAAGACTTGAAAAATCATCATGACAATGTTGTAAGGAATGAATATGTATTAAAGAGATAGTATTTTTATTTGAAAATATAAATCCATTCTCTAATGATCACCTATAGCCAAGGTAGAAATGGTACTTGGAATAGTCATCAAGGGTTTTGGACTCTTAGCAGAGGTATAATGTTTGAGGAATATCATCATTCACGAATGGATTTTATATATAAATATATATTGATAATATCATATCATCATAAATTAAATTTTAAAAATAATCACCTACATTTCCCAAGCATATTCCACAAACTTGTACATAATAATACAAGAGAAGGGCCTAAAATGCCTTGTTTGGAGGTCTTGATGTGCCTAAACAAGGGGTAGAGTATATTTTAAAAATATTGATAATAATATTGAAATAAATGACTATTATTTTTATATTAAAACAAATAAATACCATTATGACACATTAAATAAACCAAAACTTAGTCAAATATGTAGACAATCCATGCATAGGGTTCAATTTTGAGAGAAAATTAAGGATTTTGGGAGCTACATGTGGAATCAAGACTTTAAATTTGGTAAAAAAGGTAAATATGACTTAAAGAATTGTTTTTAAGAGTTTAATTTCCATTGGATGATTGGATATATTAGTTATTTTGTCTCAGAATTTAGCCTATCTATTTGAGGTCACCATTGGAGTAGGCATTGTTTTGGAGTGCTCCATAAGATTCTAAGCCAAAATAAAAGTTTGATAAGAATGGGATGATTTTTTTACATCATTATAATATATTTAAAGAGTGTAAAATATCCAAATTTTATTAAAACCATGATCATACAAAATTTTACAAGCAAATAGGCACATAGGCCAAAAAGGCATTTTTGGACTTTTCAAGAAAAAAGGAATTTTAGAGTGTTTTTATATCATGGTATAGGTAATATAATTATTTTTCATGATTTTTGAATCTAGAAAGGACCTATTTTAATTTTGGTGAAGTTTTTCACTTTTTTTAGTTCTAAGCACCCTTCTAAGCCTCCTGTTCAGATGCTCATTTTGTTCACCACGTATGGAGTTTGGCCAAATGATATTAGTATATTTTTATTACCCATATATAATTATATTTATTTAAAAATTTAGATCATTTAAGGGACTGTGCTTTATGAACAATTGTTAAGAGCATAGGCAGCCCAAAATGCAAGCTAAACCCCATAGGCAAATTTCATTCACATGGTAACTTTTCATGTATTTTTCATGGGAACCCAATATTTTAAAGGATTTTATGTGGTAAAATTTGATACAAATAAATATAAATGGTTCAATATTTTTATTTATATACTTCATGAATCATCATTTTGAATATTCAACTTTAAAACCCTCCTAACCCCTTAAAAAACTAGTTTTGAGAAAAAGTGGTTTTTATTTCCATAAAATCATCATGGATCAGACTAAAAAATTTCCAAATGTCAATTAAAATTATATATAATTCCATAAATCTCAATTTTATGCATAGATTTATAGAAATGGGGGAAAACATCATGTTTTATGTGGAGAAAAGCATGTAAAATGAAGTACAAAGTAGCTCAATGAAATATAATCAATGAAGGTCAAATCATAAAAAAATGTATTCATACTAAAATATTAATTTTATCATAATTAATCCTATAAGTGATCCTACTAGCTCAATAAAAATGGCCAGACTGCTAGAAAATGGAGCAAAATAGGCCTAGTCAACTCTATTGACTGAATGGTGAGTGTTTTCTGATGAAAATTACATATTTGGTGATGATGAAAGTTTTTTTAGGTCTAATTATTTTATTTTTCAATTTTTATGGCTTCTTGTTTCAATTTTAATGGTTTTCTAAGTGTACAAATCAACTTTTAGTCCTATTTGGTCTAACAGGCCTAGTTGGTCAAATGGTCAAGTTTGAGAATGGTATTAAATTGGCTATCAAGGAGTTAAATTTAGGTTTTAATGATTCATATTTTTTGTTCCATAAATATTCATGAATATTTTCAAGAATTAAAGTTCCACTTCAAAGAATGTTTATTTCAAAGGGAGTTGATTAGTCCTTACTAGTTAGTTAATTCCATATCATCTCATACAAGAAGGGTTCCCTCACATTCTAACTCAGCTTCTAAATCAATTCAATCTTGAGTTATCCATCCAAGGATTGGAATAACATTCAATACATGAATATTTGACTTGTCAAATGGGCCCACCATCTCCCTTTTATGCCAAAGTTTGAAGTTTCATGTAAATTTTGTGGGGTTTTAGGATTTTTGATGAATTGCTTAAACATTGTAGCAAGAGTTAGTCTTGAGTTAATAAATCAAGACTAATCCTTCTTCCAAATCAATGTCACATTGGCTTAGGTTAGAATTTATAAATATATATTAGATTTTTCAAACAATTTTTCATTATTCTTAGAGGTGAAGTAGATCTTATTTCTAGACCATACATCAATAAAGGATATTTTTATTTTACATATGAGCTTTGACATAAAATAGTGTAATTTGTTGTGTATAAGCATATAAGTGGGATTATATCTCCTTTTTTCAGGTCCCTTCCTCACCTATTTATTTATTTCTCACCTTTTACATGTTAATTGAAGAGGTAAAAACTGATCTTGTAATCCAAAATTCTTCCAATACTTCATCTAAAATATTTATGCTTAAGGGCAATATAGGACTTTTATTGGTTTATATGTGTGAATTAGTTTTATTAGCTTCTAGAGGATTTAAATAATTTAGGTACATCACCCCATTAGATAAGATTTACCTTCAGTTTCCCCTTCCCATTTTCATCTAAAAATAATAATGACCAGTTTTAATAGATAAATCTTAAGGGAACCAGCCCACTATAGAGGTTCTTCTTAGTACAAAATCACCCACACTCTGAGAAGTTCCAATTGTATCAATTAGAGAGAGGGTGTGATTTAGACGTCATCAAGTAGGGTGCACTCCATAGTGATAACATAATCACCTTCCCATACTATAAATATGAGTGTTAGGCTCATTTTCAAGGAGGAATTTTGGAAATGAGACTCAATATAAACTTTTTGAATGATAATATTTTATTTTTGACTCAATAAAGACTAGAATAGGGAGTTTTTGTAGACTTTATGTTTAGGATTTCTTTATGAGTTATATATTTTCATATGATTCATTTGTATATGTATCTTTACTTTAAAAAAACATTCATAATCACTAAAAAATTGTCATAAAATGGGAATTTCACATCAAGTATTTATTTATAATATTTTTGTATTATTTTTATGAATGTGAAATCTTAATGGGGTTTAAGCAATATGTTAATTTTCTTTTACAAGTAAATATGAAATAGTTGTCTTTCATTTTGTTACCAATAGTAGATAATTTTTTTAATATATGGTTTCTATTCCTAATAGTGAATTATGTCTTTACCACCCATTCAATCAGACAGCTTTCCATGAATACATTTTTCCCCCTTTTTGTGATATTCTAGCAAGTTTCTATATTTAGATACCTAGAGTTGTCTTTCATTTTTTTGGGGATTATCATGGTCTCTTCTATATTTAACTAGATAAAATAATTTTTTTTCTCATTTCATTTCTCATTTCCCACTCTTTTATATCATTCCTCTCATTTTACTTTATAACTCTTTTCTACGCTTTTTGGTTAAAAGTATGAAATCCCCAATATAAAACAATTTTACTGTAAATAGATGTAAATGGATTTTCTATTGATTTTCCACTTTTAACTTTAAATAAAGATAGATCCTATTGATAATAAGAGATGTTATTTGTCCTATCATTAATGACTAATATGAGGACTTATTTCCCGCATTGTTGACTCAAAGTCACCAACTTATCCCCTTCACCAATTTTTGAGCCAATAATTTTTGGTGACTCCAATATGGATGTAAGTGCTTAATGCACACTATTTTTATAAATTTCAATGAACATCCCATAAAATAGAGTTTGGTGATTACATTGAGGTGAAGTACATCATTCCATCATATTTATAATTAAATAAATGGTGTTTGTTCACCCTAACCCCAATGTTCTTCATGTCCCATAGGGAAAACATTTTGTTCTATTGGCTTTGGCCTAATACAATGAGTTACCATTAAGTTGAAGGAAGAAATTTCAAAGAATTTATGGAGAAATTTTTTAATATGTAGATAAACATATCTTGGCCTTCATAGTTTCCTATATAATCTTAGGATTTAGGTATGAAGATGTCATTATTAGACTTTTTGTTGACACTCTCATCGGACTTGTTACTACGTGGTTTTGGAATCTAGAAGATGGATGTATTGTCAATTGGGATTCCCTGAATAAAACATTCTTGAATAGATCATTTTTGGATGTGTGTGCATTATTTTCATATCTATTATAGATTCAAAATCAATATGGTGAATATATGAGATAGTTTATAAAATGTTTTAACAAATTATTGAGACTGGTACCTCAAACATATGATCCAAGTCTCAATAATCAACTTTGTATATTCATTGGTTCTCTTCACCCAAAGATAAACCTAATCTTGATAAGAAATAAGGTAAATGACTTAAAGGTTAAACAACAATAATCCATTGAAATTAAATATGATTTGATCATGTCTACAATTTTAAAGGAGGTTTCAAAAGGTGCTACAATTTTTGCAAATGGTGATAAAGAAACAATTAAACCTACTACAATCAAAAGTCATCATCATTCAAAAAGGAAATTTCAAAGGTAAATTCCTAATCAAACATGTTATAAATATAATAGAGAAAAATATAAATTTATTCCTATCATATATGATTGTTTTAGTTTCAAAATTGTATAAGAAGATAAATAGTTGGAAGAACTAATGATTCGTCAGAGTATAGTCCAAGAATTTGGCTTCCCCATTGATAGAGAAAAGAAATATTTTCCTATTTTTTAAGATTACTCTAACATCAAAATATTAGGACAAAATGATTTATTTGAGGAAATATTAGTAGAACCACAAATAGAAAAGAGTAATAATTTTTAGTATGATGTTTTACTTTCTGAAAGTGAAGATAACAAGGAACCAATTCTCTATGAAAAAGAATATTCCTCTTGTATCAAAATGGAATACTTAGTGATCAAAGGTGAATATTCACCTAATACTTGATTTTCATGTCCCCTTGAAAAAGAATTATCTAAATTTTTTGAATCCAAATCAATCAAGCCTATGTAAATTGGAAACCATAGTCATGTGAAGGTTAAAATAAAAAAATATTTGAAAACAAAACAAAATGAATGGTTCTCGATATTCATTATAGTAAAAATTGAAATTGTTAAGGTAGAAAATATTGATGAAGGTGATGGAAATGAATCATTTAATGATTAATTTGTTCCCACCATAAGAAGCAACTTGGAAATGAGTATCAACACTTTGTTTATTTAAAAATATAATCATATTGTGGTTCCAGCTCAAAAATAGATATGAAACACACTTTTATTGAATTAAAATATTGTATCTAAAACAAATGCATTTGAGTTCACCTAAGAAGACATTGAAAATTTTTGGTATTGCTTAGGAGTGCTCACAAAAGATTGGAGAGTTCACAATGATTTCATTTTAAAACAAGAAAACATTGCTAATTTGTTCATTCATGATCATCCATGTGTGAATGATAACTCTATGTTTATATTCCCACCTACTTGGTCACTATTTCTAAATGTGTTTGGAGTTGATAAGTCAATTCTATTGCTTCAAAATATTAGGTACTTATCCCAACTAGTGAATGGTTTCATATATTATTCTTGTTTTATTCTTCCCTTTATAAATAGTTTTACTTTACCTATTTTGGCTTGTTTCCTTTTCCCATTTTATTTTGGTTTGTGTGTGTTACTTTTAATAAAAACAATATGTTGTTTGTTATTCCTTGATCTCCTTATTTTGGTCCTTATTCTTACACATGTTTGTAGCCATGATATATACCCACATTGAATCTAAATCAATTAGACATCTCAAATATCATGTGATTTTTTTAGTGTAAATCTTATTTAGTTCTTTGATGACATGAAAAAATGGGCCATGAAGTATTTTGGTAAGGTGAATTTACAAAACAAACATTTTAACTATTTATCTAGAAAATAGTTTTTGTAGTTAGGAAAATGGTGATATGGATGTTCAAATCTCAAGTAATGAAATACATAGGTTTATTATGGACCTCTTCAAGTAAATAGGTGGTGAACAATCAAATTTTTAAGAATAAGTGATCTTGCATGATAGTGGGTGTTCATTTCTCATACAATTGAGATAAGTGAATTGGTTGTTAGTTGGTTAGATCAAGACATGTAAGTTTGATCTACATATAATTCTCTAGGAATATATGAAAATGAGACACTAGTCATGTAATATTATAGAGTTCTCCTACATTCCATTTAAAAATATGGTCCCATAGTCAGATTTAATTATTGTGGTGAAATTTTATATTTCAAGACAACACTTTCAATCACACTCATATATGAAATTGTAGGTATTTTAAAAATAGGGATGATAAATTTTTTGAATAATGGGACATCAAATTCATAACCCAATGGACAAGGCTTGGGTAGAATAATGAAATATAACTATATTTAAAGATTCCAAACAGTCTATTAAATATATGTAAATAATTTCTCTTTTGATGCAATAAAATTCTTGTCATCATGGAAAGCATACTATGATAGAGAGAATATAAAAATCATTAATTCATTTAATCTTATCACCAATAGAGTGAAAATGTAAGGTAAGATCAAACTTTTCTAAATGTTCTTGATTTTCTTCCCAATGCAAAAACTAGATCTAAGAGATGAATTTTAAATACAAACACTTGGTATTAAAATTTCATCTTGAACTTCAAAAATCAAGGGGGAGAATAATAGTTGTTGGTTTCAAGTCATGAAAAAACACCAATGCACTTTTACAAGACACGTAATTTTTTTTTGCAATTTTCATGTCATGAAAAAATAGCAACACACTTTTACAAGTCATGAAAATGCAAATTTGTTTTAACAAATTTCAAGTCATGAAAAACCACCACTGTACTTCTAAAAGTCATACAATTTTTTTTTTTGAAAATTTCAAGTCATGCAAAAACACCAATACACTTTTACAAGTTTTAAAAATGAAAATTTGTTTTTAAAAATTTCAAGTCATGAAGAAACACCAACACACTTTTAAAAGTCATGAAAATGCAAATTTGTTTTTGTAAATTTCAAGTTGTGCAAAAACACCAATGCACTTTTTCAAATCATGAAAAATTATTGTTACAAATTTCAAGCCATGCAAAACTGTCAACGCACTTTTGCAAGTGGTATTACTTTTTGAAAATGTTGGTTTCACTTTGTTATTAGTGGGTTTTTCCCCAATTCTTGATAAATGGATAATTATGGTGGTTCAAAAATAAATAAATGGTAGTTTGAAAATAAAGTATTTTTATAAATAAAACTCATGGGTTCAAGTGTTTAGAAGGTGGTTTTGGTCCTAAAACCCATTGTATTTACTAAAAAATCATGATATTAGTTAGAAGTTTGTAGTTTTCACTTATATAAGGAAATTTTAATGAGATAAAGCTTATTTACATGGGCATATCCAACATTAATTAAAGTGTCATATGGATATATGTCTGTATGTGTTGAGTAGTATTTACTATTGGGTTTCTAACTGTGGGCATAAGTTGACCATCTAAAATTTTGGAGGCCAAATGTAAATGGTAGGTGTAAATTAAAATTTATTTAACATTTCAAAACACCTCTCAGCCCTTGAATCATATCAGTGACTTGATAAGGTAAAATATTTGTATGGTGTGTTTCAAAAAAATATTAACATGAATATTATGAAATTATGAAGAAAATGGTTCTATGGTGAACATAAAGGATGATTGAAAAATATTAGTGGTCATTGAATCTTATCAATAAAGTAAATTTGAGATTAATCAGATAAGTGTGGTTATAAAAGACAAGCATATGAAGGACAAAATTCCCTAATAAGTGAAAAGTAATGATTGATATTATCCTTAGCAAAGGAGAAAGTGATTTAAATCTTTATTAAGATTCTAGTCTTTTCATGTCAATTTTGGATCTCATTTTGTAATTTCCAACTATAAATTTTGTGTAATTACAACCTTGTAAACACAATTCACGCAAATTCACTATGTCACTTTGTAAGTCTTGAATTCTGTAATTTGGGTTTACACATTTCAAGTGGTGTAAAATCACCAAATTATTTTTGCACCATTAAAGTGGTGAAAATTTGTAAGTTCACTTTTGAATGAAGTGAAATTACACCAATGCATCTTTATATCACTTAAGTGGTGTATTTTTTTGTAAACTCACTTTTTCACCATCTCTAATGCAAAAAATGTGGTTACACACTATAACCACCTTACTACACTATAAATATCAGTGTTAATCTCATTATAAAGGAGGAATTTTTTTAGTGATACTCTATAAAAACTTTTTGAATAATGAGATTGTATTTTTGACTCAATAAATATTAGAATAGGGAGATTATGCAGACTTTGTGTTCAAAATTTGTTTTCGACTTATAACTTTGTGTATGATTCCTCTATATCTGTAAATTTACTTTAAAATTGTTTTAATAATCACTATCAAATTTTTATAAAATGTAATTTTAACATTAATTATTTATTTTAGAATATTTTTTATGTTATTTATATGAATGTGAAATCTTAGTGGGGTTTAAGCAATATTTTAGTTATCTTTTACAGGTAAATATATGATAGTTGTCTTTCATTATATTACTAGTAATGGATAACTATCTCAATATATGTTTTATATTCATAAAAATTCATTATATCTTTACCACCCATTAAATCAGAGTGGTTTCCATGAATAACGTGTTTTCCCCTTCTTGGGTGATTCTAGTAAGTTTATATATTTAGCTACCAAGAGTTGTCTTCCATTTTTCTTGGGATTATCATGGTAGATTATATATTTAAATAAATACAATAATTTCATTCCTCTTTCATTTATAATTTTCCTCATCTTGTATATCATTCCTCTCATTTTACTTTATAACTCCTTTTCATGATTTTTGGTTAAAAGTACTACTTTAGAAAAGAGTTGTTTTCTTTGTCTTAGTTAGTTCTTAGTTTATTACAACCAAATAAAAAGCATGGGATAATACCTTTGCACTCAACATTTTAACACTTAGTTACCTCAACATCAATCCACATAAGGCATAGGCCTTATATGATAACCCAAAGTGCAATTGAAAAGGAACTGTGGCCTACATTAGGCTAATTGTGCCGTGGCATGAGACTTCAACTAGGATACTCAATCAATTCATCAAAATATTTAGGTAGATCCATAGGAGCAAGCCTTTCATAGCCTAAGCCTAGTGTCATATTGTAATTTTAAGGGTCAAAAGGTTGATTTCACTCAACCTAATCATGTTAGACACATGATCCTAACAAGGATAGAGATGTTCAATGTATGACCTATACTCTTTCTCTATACAAAATAAAGATGACATCATCAAACCACTATAAGGACTCCATTAATGAAATTAACTAGAGAAATTTCATGACTACTAAATAACATATTCATATTGAAAGAAAAACATTACCTATCTACATATTTCCTTAGTAATTTAAACAAAAATAAGTAAATTAGATAGATTACGTAATACTCTTCACCATTAATCAAGGTTTAAAATGGAGTATATAGTTTATATTAGAATATATGTTTAGCTCATACTATTAAACAATTTAGAGGATTATAGATGAGATTTGATACTTACAAATGGATATTTCATGGCCTCCATACCATTACAAAGCCTAATGACTAGTAAAGAAATGTCTATACATAGTTCATTTCTCTATATCTCCATTGAAATTCTTCATCTCTCTACTTCATCTAGTTTGATCTCCTTAAATAGATTTCAAGAAATCATCACCAGGGTAGAAGGTGCATGTTGAGTATCAAACTAGAGTTTGGTCATCATAATTAATAGCTCCATGACTTTGTGAAGTCTCCACCATAGTTTCCATGTTTTTATAATCCTAAAAGATGCCTTAAAATTTGGGAGATAGTTATCCACCTACTAGTTGGCATAAGATATGCGCTACACCCACTACCTAGTGCCAAAATAACAAAAGTCCAAACACTATACAAAATGATTCCTCCATGGCTAGGTGGATGTATTTTTGGCATGGATCCTTTAATTAATTAGTTAAGGAGACCAGAATTATCCCATATAAAAACTTTAGTCTTCCCTTAGACTAAGCTATCAAACTATTGGGAGTGTAGAACTTTGGTGCATTTTGCTTGAGTTTGGCACTAAAGTCTTCAAAGACCTTAATGGTGGCATTGATTTATTTGATACCATTATATATTTATGAGGATGAAATAATGATTGTAAACACATATGTTTTATCCAACTCCTTATGGATGATCTCAACATTGTATTTTTCCTTTTCCACACCCCCATCTAGGATCACCCTTTGCTCACATACCTTAGGCTATAGAGTGAAGAAGAGTGATTACAAGTTTTTATATTAATCTCTAATTTGGTTTATAATAATCTTGATACATGCCATGCTTTTCATTCACTTTTACCTAATTTATAAGTACACTTGCACTATCAACATCTCTTTCTCTTCCTTCACATGATTTAATTGTGTATCTATAACTGAGGCTTGGTTGGATAAGCTTAATAAAATGGTGTTTGATACCTTTGTTCCCTATTGAAATTTTGTGAAGAGGTATTATACCTCTTGGATTCTATCATTTAACCCTTTATATAGCATGATGTTTGGATCTTCTTCTTCTTATGGTAGCTTGGGTTTTAACCTTGGGAACATCTACTCAAATTTTGTAAACTTCTGAAAGGTCTAAAGTATTAATGCTAACCAGAAGATATGGTTTAGACATGTCTATAGACTCATAGAAATATTATAATTTGAATTTTTTAGAATATCCCTCATCCTTATCTTCTTTGAGGAGATTTTTCCATTTCCTCACCTTCTTGTCATTGATGATGATTTGACACATAACTTCTATGGCCATTCTTATCAGTGTGTTCCTAGATTAGATTAGGTTCATGGCATGAGGGTTGATAAGGAGTGAGTCTTGAACCTATTAAAATTATTTTAGGCTTAAATTACCCACTCTATTTACCTCAAATTGGGGCTCATCCATGTAGTGATCTAGTGCAAATGAGAGTTATTTTCACATCTTGGTCGTGGTGTCTTGGGGTGGCATAGTATCATACATGTATAGTTATTCACCCACCCATCCATTTTGCACAATATATATTATATTAAAATCCTTTTCATCCTTCATTATAATGAGATTTATTATTTATACTTCCTCTTATACACTGACAACACCACTTTCTTTGGTGTTCTCCTCAGAGGACTCACCTATTTGATCCTTAGGGGTTTCTTCCTTAGACTTCTCCCCTTCATTCATTTCTTCATCTTGAGGTTTCTCAATACTCACCTCCATCAAATTTTTTCCATCACCAAAATCACCTTGTTACTATTAGGGTTCCTCTAATATCTCTATTTGTTTTTTTAAGCTGCTAGTATCACCTTCTTTTTATTTAGGCACCCCTTCACTACTTGGGCATGCCTCTTGTGTAATTTTTTTTCCATCTTAGTGGGATCTCTTGGTAATTTCATAACCATTTTAAATATTATTCCTAAACTTATGGGAATCTTTGAGTCTATTTTCTCTACTTTATCCAATTCTTTTTCTAAGGAAAGTATCCACTTTTCTTCAAGTGCCAATGCCTTATTAATGCCCTCCTCACTCAATCCCATTTTCTTCCAAGCCACTCTTTTCTCCTTGACTATTTATGAAGGTGGTATGGAGGCTTATTTAATATATTTGGAGCTTTTTGGTTCCTCTATTTTCATAAATCATGGTGGTAATTCCACTTTTTGTGGCTTCTTAGACATTTTTGGCACTTGGCTCCTCTTCTCCTTCTTCTATCTACAAGATATAGGTCCCTATTTGGTCTTGTTAAATTTCCTCCTCTATTATGGGCATGAGCATTGAATATTTATCCATATCATCCAGAATTATATTATGGAATACAATAGCTAACTATGTATTTTTCTTGTGATTCTTGATGGAAGAAGCACTCTCTTACAAGAAATGTGTTTTTATAGAGTAGGGTTGTAATTTTATCTTTTGAGGCAATTTTAAACCGAAAATGCTTAGTTATTTCTTCAAGATTATCTCCCTATTTATTTTAGAGTCTTATCATACATATTTGACACAACCTTCCCTTCATCTCTAATTAGGAGGGGGCAATCATCATCCTTTCCAAAATCACCACCCTTATTTCACAGCTTCATTTCATAGTAGAGGTTAAAGATCCTCTAATTTATTATCACTCTATGGAGGGGATGGATGTCCATGATATTAGTATCATCTTCCTCATCTTTGGTGGCATTGGATCTAGGGTCTATAAATTGACATCTTATCCTACTTCTATCTTGATTTGGGGACTTGATTGGGATCTCAAGCTATTACACAATAGGGATTCTATTTAACATTACCATAAAATAATTAGTTGATACAATGTAAGGCAATTAGATCCACCATGATAGGTTCCTATCCATGAGTGCTAGGCATACCACATAGAAATGATGTGTTATGGAAAATGTTATCATTCCCACCAATTATTAGGTAAGTTACTAAGGGATGTGCCACTCCTTACCAAAGGCTTTTATGTACCTATCACACCACCCTTCCACTCTTATTTTATACTTCTATAAAAAGATAAGTTGGAAAATGAAGTCTTGTTACTTCATCATATGGGACTCATGGTTGGGTGGGAACACCCATAGGTGGTCATCATCATAATTTGTCACATCTATCTCTTCTATTACTATTAAGATCAACATATACACACATCAAAAGGTTTCGTGATATTGATGGTACTCTTGTGCTTTCTTGACTATCTCCTTAACAATAAATTGGGAGATGTTTAATTTCACACCTTGTGCCATGTGGTGTGAAATGCATAAGGTCTTGATAATATCAAACCACCAACCAATAGGACATAATTTAAAGCTAACCAAGTGTGTTGTTTCCCTTGTGTTAGGGTCTTAAATTTCCTTGATGGGGAACACAAATCCTAACTTTTAGTAACCTATGAGATTTATGGACCTTTCAACTTCTACTTCATCCTCCATCATCTCATAAATGTCTACCCTTATGTTAAGTAGCCCCATGATTTTACTAATAAGACTCGTTGATATCTTTATGTATTATATTGTGAAGTAAAAATGAATACCATGTATATGTGAAAAGAGGAATTGTACCATTTTTTTCAAATTTCTAAATCTTGGTATCTCAATTTTTTGGGTTGCACCCATGGTTTCCAATTTGTCTCTAGTGAAGAAATCAAATAGTGTGACACTCACCTTTGTCTTATTCCCCATGTCCACCATCTAGTCCTAGTTCAATTCTTGTGCATTGATTCATGTCCTATGGTTGTAAAATTTGAGCTTGCACATGTGTAAAAATTACACCCACTTTTCCCTCACCATGATCTCTAGGGAAAATTGCATTTTTCTATAGGCAATCTTTGTTATCACTTCTAGATCTAATTCCAAGATTCTTATGCCTTCCACCATCTATGACTTCCATTTCATGGCAGCTACTTCTTTCTCTACCTATGCTTTCTTCAAATCCTTTTATGCCTATGATTGACTTGTGTTTAGCCTATTTTTCCCATTCTAAACCTTGTGATATTAAATCATGGTTGGTTAATTCTCTTGAAGCCTAAATTTTTGTTTGGTGCTTCTTCACAGTTACTAGAAATGAAACTATGTATTTAGCTCTTAAGCTTCATGTGTTATTAATGGTAGCCTAGTCATTTTGTAAAAACCATACTCCTTTATTTATCAATAAATTTATTTCCACTCACCTCCTTTTCAATTCAAATTAGAATAAAATTTTCTCATTATTCACCCATTCTCAATTGGGGGGATATGAATGATTGGTTTTGTCTTTGGTATTAGTTTTCATGTCTAATGGCTTCAACTCTTTTCTCTATTACAGAGTTTTTAAAATAATAGTAACCCTATTACCTTGACCATTTGTTCATTTATACTATGGTTTCAACTATTTCATATAATACTTAGTGACATGTGGATTTTTAAAAATCTACTAAACCCATGATATCTTCTAAAATCCACTACTAACTACTCATTTATTGAATCTCTTTATGCTTCCACCATGATAGAATTAAATATTCTAATAGTTTATTTAATGAAGTGATAGGTAATTTAGATGGTCACTTCCCATGAACCATTTGGTGGGTGTCATCTATCTCGATGGTCATTATCTTGCACTTCATTTAAATTAGCATGATCTTCACCCTTCTTATGGTAACCTATGTGCAACACTTCACATATACATAATTCACCCTCTTTGGTTCTATATCTTCTTAGTGTTTCACTTCTTTACAAGTGTACCTCTCTTTCTTGGTCAATTTCTCTAGGTTTTCATGTCTCTTGCTTTGGTTTTCCCTACCCCATACAAATCCTTGTGTTGGTCTTTCATCAGTTCATTATCTTCTTGATTTATTGTGCATGAACATATTGTGTGCCTCCCTTCATCAATTTGTACTTACATATCTATGAACCTAAAAAAAATTTCACATGCCTAAAAATATAGGTGTCTAGCTTTAGACACTTAGAAATTAACTATGCTCAACTCACCTAAGTAGATTTATACATGTAATTACTAGAAGAGTTTTCCTATCATCCTAAAAGCATGATTCTTATTCAATCAACATAAAAAACAAACATAATAAAATATTTTTCTTTTGCCAAATTTTATTATGGATAAAACCAAGAAACCAACTTATGACCAAGAAGTAAGTGTATGATGGCATAAATACCATCTTAGTGATTGTATAGCTTCAATATATCACCATTAAAATGCCCAAGGAGTATTTCACCCATTAGTATATTCAACTTACATGTGTAAGTCTCTAATATATTATTTATGACATAAGGCCCCATACATATAATCTAAAATTTGCCTAGGTACCTGAGGTAATTAGAGTCATATAAGAATACCTATGCACCTTTTGTAATAGATTACACTTGATGTGATTATCATGCCATAAATTTTGACATGACTTTTTTACCTACTAACTCCATTATGAGTGGGTGCATGTCTTATCTAGGTACTCCAAGTATTCTAGGCATGCACTTAAAGATTCATGGTCATACAATCAACTAATACACATGATGCACAATAAGGTCACTAGGAATTTTATACTTAAATATCCTCTATTCCAAATACCATTTGGAATGGTGTATCCTTGTTCAGGAACATTTGGAATGGTGTATCCTTGTTCAGGAACTTGTACATCGTGTGATAGGCCCATAATAATACTAACACATAATCATCCAAATATTTGTGACCAATGTCAAATTTTTGTGAGGTACATCCCCAATATTTTATTAAATTCCTCCATGATGCCATTTTATTAGGGATGGTAAGGTGTCATTTTATGGTGCACCACCATATATTGAGTTAGCAAGATCTGAATGGTTTTGTTGATAAAGAGTGCACCATAGTCATTATTCAAGATAAGTAGGCATCCATAGCCACTGATGATATTTTCTTAGATAAATCTTGTTGTAGTGGTAAATTTATAAACTTTAGTCAACATTGTTTTAGCCCATTTGGTGAAGTAATCTATGGTAGCTAGAATGTATCATGGAATTGTGCACCTAATAATGTGAGTAATAAACCCAACAAAGTCAATGGCCCATTTTTCAAATGGAAATTGGGAAAGGATGGGGATGAGAGGCATCTCATCTTAGTGGTTTTACTTTCTCATTCATTGGTAGATGTCACATGCTTTAGCACATTCTTTTGTGTCACATAATAAAGTTGGTCACCATAAGCTTAATTATACTACTTTTTATGATGTTGAATATCCATCATAGTGGCCTCCATTAATTATCTCATACTCTAATTATACTATTGAGTCCCATTCATGTTATATGACACATCACTCCATGACCTCATCATGACTCAAATTATACAGTTACTCACCAATGACTTGAAAAGGGGTGGCATAAACTTTGAGCTACTTCTTTTCCTTAGTCATCATGGTTTGGGGTGAAGATATCAAGGTAAGAAATGTGATAATTTCTACTAAGTATTTGGGTATGTGGTCAACCATATAAAGTTGTGCATCAAGTATATCATCTTCAAGAGGCACTATTACATCACCAGAGTTAATGTGGATGAGATGGTTTGGGCCTGATTTTTATTTTGTAGGCTTCAATAAAATAGAGAATTAAAAATCTTAAAATAAAACAATCCATCAATAAGTGCACCCATGAAAAATGAGTTTGTTCACTAGGTACTTAATAACCTCATGATCAATTAATAATATGAAGGGGGTGACTAGTAAATATTATCAAAATATATGTAGGGCATAGACCATGATAAGTACCTTGTGCTTATTTATGGTATAGTTCTATTCTACCTTAGTTATTTTTCTTCTTAAAAAGGAACAAAGATAATCCATTTTATCTTATCTTATCTTTGAAAAAATGGCACCAATATTATAACAAAATTCATCAACATGGATGTGGAAGGGTTTTTCCTAGTCAAGAAATTACAATATCCACACACTTGTTAGTTTGAGCTTCAAGATCTCAAATGCATCATCTTGCACTACACTCAAATAAAATGGGCCATCCTTCCATAATAAATCTTCTAGAGGAACCATAATATTGGCCTAGTTCTTTATTAATTTCATGTACTACCCAAAATTTCTAAGAAATGAACAATTACGTTTTTTCATTGATGGGGTCTAGAGATGAATGATGATTGAAATATTTGCCATATCAATGAGTAGACCATCCTTGCATATGATGTGCCCAAGTAAAGTTCCAAATGGTGTTGTGAAAACACACTTTTTGATGTTGAATGAAAATTTCAACTGGATGGAACTTTTAAACATAAGGCATAAGTTGTCATAGTGATCCTTCACTAACCCATACACTGTTAAATCATTTGAGTATACTTGGAGGAACTTATGAATGAATTATTTAAAAATGGTGATTAATACTTGAGAGAACATGTCTAGTGTATTCTTCAACCCAAAGGGAATCAAATTTTAAGAGAAACAACCCTATTTAGTTGAAAATGTGGTTTTGGTATTGTCCTCCTCCTTGATCTATACTTGATGGTATCTTGAGAACCATCAATAAAAGTGTATATCTCAAAACCTATTGTTCCATCCAATAATTTTTTAGTGAATGGAGTTAGAAAGGGGTTAGCTACATATGTGGCATTCAATATTTTATAATCAACACAAATTTAAATTAACCCATCCTTTTTGATTTTAATGACCATGAGGCTAACCCATTTAGATTCCTACATAGGGTAGATGATGCCAACAAATAGCATGACATCAATCTCCATCTTGACCTTGGTGAAAATATTTGGGTTCATTGTATAAGGCCAGTTATTGATAGGTATTACATCATAAAATATTTTAATGCTCATATTCTTGATGTATGGGTTTGTTCCTTTCATATCATTGTAGTTTTATAGGAATAAGTCTTGGAATAATTTAGGAGATCAATAAGATATACTAGCTTCATGTAAGAATAATAGGTTCCAAAGTAGGCTAAGATGTCCAAGTCTTCATTACTCTTTTTTTATCTAGTGTAAATTATGGCCTTCACAATCTTACCAAGTTAGAAATCTAGAATTCTATAATGCCCACTAATGACCATCAATGCTCTTAATTGTATACACTAGTGTGCCCATTCTATCCACCTCTTTTAGGACACATGATTTGAGGTCATAGACATATTATTCCACTAAATTACTCCATTCATATCTTAGAAGTTATGCTATTTTTCCCTTGCTTAAGAAAAACACTCTTTTTCCCTTCTTCTTGATGCAAGGTACCCATCTTTTAGAAGCATGATCAATCTAGACCCATCCTATCTTTACTAGTTTTAGCTCCTTCATATGCACCAAGTGAAACCATTGACCAAAGGTATCATATGGATTCTCAATGCATTGGTTAAAAGTGATGTTGATTGTGTCTAAAGTTTATTTTTCATCCACCTAAGAGATGATTCCTTGATCATTTGGTTCTAGAGTCTCGGTGCCTTACACTATGATGTTATATATGTGGTTAATCTCATCTTAGATGCCCATGATCTCAACATAAGGGGTCAATTATCATTTGAGAGATGTATAAATACCATCTCTTTTTCATTCTCAAATTTCATGTAGCAACTTTTGAAGTGGATATCAACATTATTTGCATAACACCATGGTATTCCTAGAAGCATTGGATTGTTATCCTATTCTACTAACTCTATTACTTTATCTCTAAATTTGGTGCCCATGATATCTACAATTGAACTCTTTAGAATTCTAATTGGCTATACTCGAGTCTTATTTTCCATCAAGAGTACATGAGGGGAAGGTCTCAAGGCTATCCTACCCATTTTCTCTGAGGCATTCTTGATCAAGATGTTGACCTTAATGCCTATGTCTATAATAACCTAAAAAACATATCATCTATAAATAGTAGACATCCAATAGGAATTCTTGGTTTATTTTTTCTTTTTTTGTATGTCAAAATTCCCATGCCCTCTTCATACATGTCATAGAAATTTCAACTTGCTTTTGACCTGCATGCTTTATGAGTAGCTTATTCAATAGGGATAACATTCCTTCTATTTGAAAGAGGCACAATATATTAGTTAGTTATCATACTTAAAATTCTTAGTTATCATACATCTTACAAGATGCAACAATCTACACTTCTAGGTCTTATGCTAATTCAAGCTTCCTTTTGTAGGTTTTCGATGACAATCATAGCCTATTGTAATAAATCTTTCTAGAATAGCATGTCTAGGTATAGTGAAGCTTTGGGTTCAAGCCACATTGTACACTTTTTATGACCCTTATCCCCATATTCTAGGCATAATTTAGGTATTGGTGAGATTGGTGATTGAGTGGTGAATCCATGATGAGTAATTGTGTATACCTGTATATGTCGGTTATTGCTTTTGGGTCCATTTCTCCATTTTCTATTTGTACTAGATTATTAGTATGCCCTTATCTACTCTAGAACTACCCTAGGTCATCATTTTGTACAAGTTAGGTCATTCTTACATGTTAAGATACCTTTGATAATACCTATATTTGGGATGTGTATGGTAGTTAGGATGATAATGCTCTATTGAGAAACATTAATAACATGAGTGTGGGGGGAACCTTATACTACCACATCTTCCACCTCACCCTCTAACACCTCATTAAATTTTAAATCTTGTATTTTATTTGCCATATAATTCATTACCTTGGTTTAATTTCCCTCCAACTATTATGGCAATATGTCATGTACCTCTTTCTATGTTCTCACACATTTCATTAATCACCAATTTATCAACAATGGTATGTGTGTCGACATCACACAATTGATAATATAAGGTTGTGTTGGTTTGGGTGTCATATTATAATAAGGTGAAGTTTTTGACATCATGCACCTCTCAATAAACTTCTCAACATAGGATCAAATTATGCACATTCCTTTGTGGGTAGTTAGTCCTATTATGGCCTTTTACTTTGTAATTGGTACAACATAGTACACTTTGAGTGTCATGTGATGAGCTATCAATAATATTTTTAAGATGGGAGGCCATATATGTAATCTACACCTTCATAAATGGGCTGATCCCAATATATTCTCTTCAAAATACCTTGGCTTTGAGCATAGATTCAAGTGTTTCTCAAGGGTCAATAAAAATTTTCATGGAGAGTTCTCTTCAAAATGTCATGAAGAACCCCCCAATGAACAACTATGCATGATGAGAAGGGTGAATGTCATATGGGATATTTAATAAGAGAGTTTTAAACCTTGCATCATATATCCACACACTCTTTTAGAGTCATTTTGTAATCTCTTTTAGTGCAGTGATGTTCTATTGTTCAAACTCCAAAATGTCAAATTCCTTCCAAAATGGATCCTTTAGGGTATCATAGTCAACCATGGCCTAGTTAGGATCAAATTTTTATACCAAGTAAAGGTGACATCATTTAAAATGGTCATAAACTAGGTATATGTGCACTCTAATTGGGTTATTACCTATGTGTGTCACTATAGTTCACACATCAACACATGTTCTACAACATTCTCCATGCCATAAGACTCTAGAAAGTACATATTATGGCATGGAGAATATTTTGGGGGGTAACTAATTTTTAAAGTGCTTGTCCCCATGGCACCTATCTTGGTAGTGGTCCTCCAACACCTCCAACCATGTGGTTAAGAAATAGTGTCATCATTACTGATGGTATAATTGATGTCATTGGCATTATGTTACTCATGTCACTAGACCACTTCTTGCAAGTTATTTCCCAACTTGAGTTTTTAACATCAGCTTTGTTAGTATGTTTACACTTAAGTTTTATTGTGGTGAGATAGTTCCCAATGGTATAAAGGTAGTTGTTTTTTCCCTCTTTGTATGGAATAATCTATTCAGTCACAAAGTTACAATCTAAATATGTAAAATATCTAAGATCTAAGTCATCACTAGAGTCAATTATTATTTATATACTTTCTTCAAGTGTGAGATCTAGTGTGTGAGTATGCATAATAGGTTTAGATGGGATATGCTTGTTAATTATATCTATAGTCAAAAAATTCAATAGGAACCCAATTAATTCCACACCTATCAAGTGTTGATCTCAATCCATTGCTTCATTATATCTCTCATCCTTACTCTGCCATATTTTAAAGGATCCTTCCCCATGCCCTTCCTACTCACTACAAATTTTATTAGTACTTCTAAGTTTCATATTTTCCATCAATCAGTACCATCTATCATCTAAGATCTTAGGTTTCAATTTACTCATCCCCTTTTATTATGCCTCACCTACACATCCCCTTCTCCTCTTTTGAGATTATCATACATGAAAGGACTTTATCCTTCCATCCCCAGAGTTTCAAAACCATAGTACACCATTAAATTTATAATATCTATGCCAAATTACTTCACAAACATGCCTCTAGGGTCATGTAAAAATTGGGACTCTGCTTCCTCAGGGCATGATTATATTGAGACTATGAACTCAAGTATGTAAATATTCAGAGCTCCTTGCCACCATTTATCCACTGCTCTAGTATAAGTAGTATCCAAGGTTTCAAGCCTCACTAGGTGTTCCTATTCCAACTCATATCATTGTCCATAACTTCTTATTTTATGGGTTGGATATGCAACCAACCACCTATACACATACATAGGCAACTCATAGAAAAAGACCTTGTATAAAGTATTATATAAGTTATATTGAACCCATTTTCTTAACTTTTATCCTCTATAGGTTGGATGTTTTGACTAAAAACTATCTTCCACTTATTATAGATAGTACTTTAAGTTTTTGAGGGAAATATGGTACATCATTATATTATACCATTACAATAACAAAACTCAACATGGGTCCCAATAACAAAACCAATGTGTTATAGAAAAGAGTTATTTTCTTTGCCTTAGTTATTAGTTTATTAAAACTAAGTGTAAGCATGTATACTCCCTTTAAAATCAAAATTTTAACACTCAATTGTACCAACATCAATCTACATAGCACATAAGCCCTATGCATTCATATGAAGCACAACTAAGAAGGAACCAAAGCCTGTATTGGGCTAGTTGTGCCATGGGATGAGACTTAAACTAGGGGACTTGATCAATTAATCAAAATATTTAAGTATATCCATATGCACAAGCCTTTCATGGACTAAACCTAGTGTCATATAGGCTCTTAAAGGGTCAAAAGGCTGATTTCACTCAAACTACTCATGCTAGACACACAATCCTAACAAGGATAAGGATTCTTGGCATATAACCTATACTCATTCTCTATACAAAATAAATATGAAATCATAAAACCATTATATGGACTCTTTTAATGAAGTGAAGTAGATAAATTTCATGACTACTAATTAACATATTACTATAGAAAGTAAAACATTACCTATATATGTATTTACTTAGTAATTTGAAAAAAAATTAAACTAGATAGATTACATAACATTCTTCACCATATAACAAGAGCGATGAATAGATGGAGCAGAGATGGTGGCATGTGGCATGTGGACAATATTTGAAACTAATTTTTCCTACCTAGTTAGGCCCCCTGAGTGTGATAGGTGGGACCATAGATCTAATGGAGGTCACTGCAGGTGGCAGTACCTCTGGGGATCTGTCCAAGAATCTGATAGTGGATAGTCCATCCAATGGATGGAAGAAGGCACTCATAGGTGAAAAGATGGGTCCATTGAAAGGCATGTCGAGCCTCCCTGTTATCTCAAAGGGCAAGTCATTGAGTATCCCATATGATCTGGTGGAGGAAATCATGGCATCCATGGACCTTACATTGGTTGGTAAGTTCTTTTCTTTCTGTGCTAATATTGAAATGGTTAGAAAATGGATTTTGTCTAGGTGGAAAGTCAAAGGTAGTGTTTCAATCACTGCCATGGCTAGAGGTCTATTCCTTTTTAGATTTATGAATAGGGAGGACATGATCACTACCCTTGTTGGAGGACCCTAGTTATATGGACCACATTCTCTAGCCTTATGCTTGTGGAAACTAGGATTTGATCCCAACTAAGACCTTAATAAGACAACACCTGCTTGGGTTAGATTGCTAGGATTCCCTTTGGAATTTTGGGATGAAATTTTTTTCACAACTATTGGCAATTCTATTGGTCAATATGTCATCTCAGATCATATAACCAGAACAAAGTATAGATGTGTGTATGCTAGACTCTGTGTATATGTTGAAATAAATAAGACTCTCCCTACGTCCATAGAGCTAAACTCTAAATATGGAACCTAGACTCAGCTAATTACTTATGAAAATGCTACCACTTTCTACCAAATAAGTAAGAGGAAGGGACATATAATAGCATAATGTACATTGAAGCAAAGGGGGATGAAAGAGGATTCCAAGAATGTAGAGGAGGATCAAGTGAACAACAAACAAGAAATGGAGAATAATGTGGAAATTCCCGACAATATAGAAAAAGGAGAGGAAGGGAAGGAAAAGGAGGATATCCCTAGTAGTGAAGGAGACGCTATCCTAAAGGAAAATATAGTATTAGATGATAGTCAGAAGGCTACAATAAAAGGAGAAGAGGAGAAGAGAAAGGAGGATATCACTAGTATTGAGGGAAAAGATGTCCCAAAGGAGAATATAGTATTTGAGGGCAGCCACAAGGCCATATTTAACACAGTCCACACTTTAGAAAAATAGACTAATATGTCTAAGGAAGGGGTAGGAGGTGAAATTTTGCTAAAGTAAGTCAGTGAAGATGACAAAGTTTCAATGGTTGGACAGGAAGAAGTAACACCTGAAAGTCACACTCAATGAGTAGCAGAACCACAGTCAAACACAAACATTTTTCCATGTTCTGGAAGGTGGAGGCCAGTTAGGAAACTATTTAACTATAGGGATAGTAGGACAAAGTGGTAGTAATGAACAAGAGGAATGGGTTACCCCAAAGAAAAAGATCTAAAAAGGTAAAAAATATGTAGATGTTGTTATTGAGCCCAAACAAGGGAGGCCAACCCTAAGAGAAACAAGACAAAGAGAGATTGCTAAGGAGATTGCTAGTGGAAAATAGAAAACACTGGAGTCCCAACCCTCCAAACTCTCTAAATGATAATATTATCATGGAATTTGAGGGGATTTAATAGTCCCTCAATGCATTTTGAGGTTAAAAACTAAATTTTAGATAATAAACTAGATATTTTATTACTCCAAGAAGTCAAGATGAAAGAGGAGAATTTTGCAAAAATTACTAACTATATATGGCCTAAGGCGGCATTTTGTATTAGTCCTACTAAAGGGGCTTTAGGAGGGATTGTCACTATGTGGAATAGTGCTAAAATCCAAGGATCTCTTATGGCCCATAATAAGCACTTTTTTATTATCAAATTTTCCATGAATTCCTTGAACTAGACGTTGGTCAATGTCTATGGACCGAATAACAGAGCTTTGAGATAGAAATTATGGATAGATTTGAGAAAATTCAAGAATAATCCTTAGAACACTAAATGGATGTTAGCTAGAGATTTCAACACACCTTTATACCGTTCTAAAAAATAGGGTGGAATTATTGATTACTCAGATGGCATGTTCGACTTTGGTGATTTCAGCAATGATTGGGGATTATTGGACATAGAGCTACAGAACCAAAATTTACTTGGACCAATAGAAGAAGAGGAGATCAAATGATTTAGGTTAAGTTAGATATATTTTTGATATCAATCAACTGGAATGATTATTAGAATATGTAGGTACAGGCTCTACCTAGAACTATGTTTGACCACTACCTGATTGTCCTCAATTAGAGGGAACAGGGACATCATGGACCCCCCCATTCCATTTTGAATCTTTTTGGATTAAACACAAAGGATTTAGACAAATGGTGGCTCAATGGTGGAATATTCCCATTCAAGGTACTCCCATGTTTAGAATAGTCAAGAAACTCCAGCACATAAAACAAGAAGTTTATGGCTAGAATAGATACAACTTTGGGCAGGTTTTCTAGCAGATGAAAAATATAATGTGAAAAATCAAGGCTATAAAGCAACCGATTGATCAAGGGGATGACTCTAAGGGCACCTTAGAAGAAGTGAACATCTTGTATTTAGAATGGAATAATCTTATGGAAAGAGAAGAGGTTTTTTGGAAACAAAAATCCTGTGTTCAGTGGCTTAAAGAGGGAGATAGGAACACTACTTTTTTTCATCTTTCAGCTATGAAACATAGGATAGCCAACCCAATAACTAGGCTTGTCCTAGATAATGGAGACATTATTACTAAGGATAATGAAATAGGGGAGCAAGCCAGGGTGTTCTTTCAGAACCTACTTACAGAAGAAAACAATAATGATAGAACTGATAGATCTATGAATCAATTCATTGGTAAAATCCCCTATTTGTTAACAGAAGAAGACAATCTAGAAATGTTAAATCCTATATTTGATGAATAAGTCCATGCTATTTTATTCTCCATGGGCACTTTTAAAGCCCCAGGTCTTGATGGCTTTCCTCTTATATTTTTTCAAGAATATTTGGAGATTGTAGGAGCAAACCTCAGAGCTGCAGTTCATGATTTTTTTAGATCTGGAAAACTTTTGAAATAAGTCAATAATACCTTCATTGTACTTGTTCCTAAAAAATATCAACCTTCACACCTCACTAATTTTATACCCATTAGTTTATGCAACACTGTGTATAAAATTAGTACTAAACTGCTGGTCATGAGGATTCAACCCTTACTCAACAAAATTATTTCTCCTACTCAAAAAGGTTTCATCCTAGGTAGACAGATCCTTGATCCTATGATCACCACACATGAGACTATTCACTCCATGGATAAGAGTAGAATCCCAAGGATGGCCCTCAAGCTTGATATATCTAAAGCCTATGATAGAGTCTCATGGACTTTTCTATTCCAAGTGATAAATTTTTTTGGGTTTAATGATAAATTATCTTGTTTATTATGGAATACAGTCTCCTCTGCTAAATTCTTAGTGCTGGTTAATGGTGTTCCTAGATTTTTTTCTCATCCTTGAGAGGAATTCATCAGGGAGACCCTCTCTCCTCGTACCTATTCATCATTATGGCTGAGGCACTAGGAAGATACATACAAGCTGATATAGTTTCAAAAAATCTAATAGGCATCAAACCTGCCTCTTCCCTTCATCCTATGGTTATACAATAGTTTATGGATGATACCATCTTATTTGGCATCTCATCAGTGATCAAAGCTAGAAGATGGAAAAATATACTAGATGGTTATGTCAGAGACTCAGGACAAAGCATAAATTTCTAGAAAATCAATGTGTACTTCTTCAATATTCCTAATGAACTTAGACATATAATCATTGATATATTAGATTGTGTTGAGGCTGGCCTACCTGCCACCAACCTAGGTCTCCCACTCTTAGTCAAATAGGTTTCTCCAATTTTTTGGAATGGAATTATGGAAAGAACATAGAGGAAACTTCTTGGGTGGAAGGGGAAACTACTCAGCAGTGCTGGTAAGCTACAACTTCTTCATGCATCTTTGCAAGGTATTCCTACTTACTTCATGTCTCTTTTTAAAATTCCTACATATTTTATTGAAAAAATAGAACAGATCCAAAGGAATTTTTTATGGATGGGAGTGGAAGACAAACAGAGAATGTCTTTAGTCAGATGGGAAAAAGTGTGTCTCCCAAAATCTCATGATGGACTTAATATAAGATCCATTAGGAACATGAATAAAGCCCTTGTCTTAAAAGTTAGTTGGAATCTGATTCACAAAAATAGTTTGTGGGGGGAAATAATGTATGTCAAATACATGTATAGCATTGATGATTCCAACTTTCTTCAATAGGTGAGATTACCCCAAGGGTTTGTGATATGGAATAAAATACTAAAAAGTAGAAGCCTTCTCAAACAGGGAATTAGGTGGAAGCTTGGAAATGGCTGGTAGATTAAATTTTAGGAGGATAATTGGTTAAGGGATAAGGCTCTCATCTCCCAAGGAAACTATGGAGAAATTTCTAACTTGACTACCCAATTATTTAGAAATAGGGTCAGTGATTATATGGAAAATAACAATGGGATAAGGAGATGGAAAAACCTTTTCGATTACTGTGTGCATAGGCTTGAGCTTATCCCAAAGATTCAAGAGATTCAACAATGTGTTTAGGAGATCAGAATCCCACTCTTCCCTCAAGAGGATGAACAATACTAGTGGTTGGATAAGAATGGATCATTCTCTGTCAAATCTACCTATCATCTACTTACTCCTAAAGCTCAGAATAAGGAGGTATGGAAAAAGGTTTGGAATCATAAACTCATTCCAAAGATTAACTTGTTTTGGTGGGCTGCTACCCATAATAAAATCCTTACTTAAGATAACCTTAAAAAGAGAGGGTTTACTTTGTTTAACAGATGTTTTTTTGTGTGGTTCTAGTGAGGAATCTGTATCACACCTATTTATCCACTGTGAGTTTACCTGGGATTTATAGGGCACAATACTTAACAACTTTGGCATTGAATGGGTTTGTAATTCTAACCTTAAAGAAGTAATTCTTAGCTAGAACTCAACCTTTACACATCCTTGGATTAAGGAACTATGGAAGCAAGCTCTGCCATGTTTGAGTTGGACCTTATGGAAAGAACACAATCACAAAATTTTTAGGGACACTGCTAGAAATGCTTCTCAGGTGTTTAACTCCTTTGCTAGGACCATCTTGGAAAGTGTTACAACAACTCATATTAGTGTTGCATAGAAACCCCTATCTCAATTTGAAAGCCAAATTATAGCCAAATGGAAGGTTTTAAACTGTATCCCTAGACATGATAATTCTAAAATTCTTCAGAGACTTCATACTAAATGGATACCACCTAAACCCAATTGGATGAAAATCAACTTTGATGGGGCATCCAAGTTGAGTGGTAAAGCAAGTGGAGGAGGAATTATAAGGAATGAAAAAGGAGGGATGTTTTCTATCTATGCTGGTGGCATTGGTTTCTAGAGCAATAACTATGTTGAAGCTATGGCTTTAGTATGGGGATTAAAGTTAGTTATATCCCTAGGAATTAAAAATTTGAATATTCAAGGAGATTTTAAGTTTGTGATAGATGCCATTAATAAAGCATATAATGTTGGAATCTAGCTAAAAGACATCATTTTTGATATCTAGTTTCTTTTATAAAAGTTTTTCAAAGTTGAGATTACCCATACCTATAGAGAAGGCAATAGGGTCACTGATGCTTGTGCCAACCTTGGTCAGCAATTCTTAGGATGG
Organism: Torreya grandis; assembly: GCA_037957365.1. Classification (NCBI taxonomy): domain Eukaryota; kingdom Viridiplantae; phylum Streptophyta; class Pinopsida; order Cupressales; family Taxaceae; genus Torreya; species Torreya grandis. The sequence goes on along the minus strand of JARHVA010007485.1, from coordinate 13,971 downwards.
AGGATATGGTGACAAGGTGCTCATATACCCCTAAACATTAGAGAGATCATTTAGAAGGAGATGTCAAATTAGGAATGATGCACATTGATGACAAAGATAGCTTTTGAAGGTGGTCCATGTGGAGAAGGCCATCATGGATCTTCGATAATGATAACCTTAGTACTTCCTTGATTATCATGATTAATTCCTTGTATCATGAGGTGGAGGTGCAAGAGTTGCATAATGAAAACCAAGGGGAAATTATTTTCAAGCATAGGAGTAGACATCACTAAGGTAGGGCATTTCATAAAATGAGTCTTCACATCTACATCCAGCACAAATGGAACTGAGGGCTAGTTACTTGGTCGAAGTTCAAGGTAGAAATTGAGAATTTTATCAGCTGGGTCTACAAATACAAAATGGGGGGAGATCATATTTGAATTGAAGCTATCTCCTACTATGAATTTAAAGACAACCCATTAGTCTGGCATTACTGTAAAGGAGGTATCAGCCTGAACTTGGAAAGGCTGAATGGTTATGATGAAAATTTGTTCAAGCATTTCGCAAGATCTTGGTTGAATAGGTGGGTCACTGTGGGGGGTTTAGCTTTAAAATATCCAAAAAGGTGATTTCAATGGCCACAGGAATGACCATGTAGGGTTTAAAGCTCCAAAGGAAAACCAAAATCATGGATTTGGTTAGTCACAAATTGTTTTTGGGTGAAGGAGAAGAACTCATCCCATATCAAGGAGGGTTTGAGTGCACCAAACTTCCAGAGCCATGGGATGGTGTCTATTTCATTCTAATGAAATACTTCACTCTCAAGGGGTGATATACCAAGTTTTATAACTATCACCTTCCTTTGTTAAATCATTTTAGATGCAATGTTATTATTAGCTTTCCTTTCTACCTGTTGTCCTCATTAGAACACTCTATTCTAAGGGTGAGAGCTAAAATGGCCAAGAAGCTAGACATAAAACCTATTCCCCTACACTAGGGGCTTATTTTTTGTCTCTACAATTTTCACCATTCCCTTGAGCCAAACAAGAATATCAGAGGTATTAATGAAGAAATTCCCTCAAACCCAGTATCTAGCGATGTAATTGATGAATCATGGGTTTCCCCTGCTCCTACCAATACCAATGATGCCCCTCTCTCCACCCCTGTGAAGACCCCTATTAATACCCCAATCTCCTTTGTGAGAAAAAAGGGAAGGAACAGGAAGGTTGATGGAGAAAAAGAAAATTTTGAAGAGACTATGGAAGGGACCCATAGGAATCCAGACAAGGCCACGGGGGGCCAAGGTGGCAAACCACACAAGCCTTTTAGAATCAGTAAGGATGGTTTCCCTTCGAAAGTGCACAGGTCAGGGTGGATCACTAGAAAACCAGCCCTGAAGGTCAGGATGACTGAGTATTTGAAAAGTGCTTTTGATGACACAACCCAGGATGAAGAGTCTAAAGAGCCAAAAATTCAAGAAATTTTGGAGGACACTGGTGGGAAATAGGCTTCTCAAGTTTTTGAGGTCACTGAAGAGTAGGGGGCTGACTCTATGGGAACTACTAACAATAAGGAGAAGATGCATGTTGAGGAAGCTGGTGAGGGTATGGAGAATGAGAATGATTGGAAAATAGAAATTGGGGCCTTGAAGGACCGAATTCAAAAGCTGGAAAAGGTCTTTCCCAAAGGCCTTCGAATCAACATTCTATTGAATATGTCTATGTTGGAAGTGGTGGGCAATCCAGGGAATGTTGACAATACAGAGAATGAGAATCTTAAGGATCTTGTTAATTAAATAGTTATGTAGTTTTTTCCTTTCTAACTCTAGTCTTTCTAGTGTTTTTTTTTGCTTCTGACTGTGTTTCTCAGCTATGCCATTAATACTGTGCTGGCATCTTTTGTTTGTCTGCCTTCTTGTCTTTTTTGATTATATAGGGTTCAGCCCCTAGTTTGCCACCTTAATCAAAAAAATTCTTCACCATTAATCAAGGTTAAAAATAGATTATAGATTTCATATTATAACATATGTTTAGTTCAAACTAATGAAAGACCCAATGGCTCATATATGTTCTTGGGTACTTATAAATAGATCTTTCATGGATTTCATACCATTCTTAATCCTAATTACTACTAAATAAATGTCTATAGATGATTAATTTCACAAAATATCCATTATAATTCTTCATCTCTCTATTACATCTAGATCAAGCTCCTTAAATAGATTTCAAGAGCATCTTCATGAAGGTGAAAAGTGCATGTTGAGTGTCAAGCTGGAGATTGGTCATAATAACTACCATCTCTATGAATTTATGAAGTCTACACTATAATCACCAAATTTTTATAATCTTATAAGGTGACCTAAAAATTTGGGAGATAGTTAGTTGCCTGCCAACTAGCACAAGATATGCATTGCACCCTTCAGCTAGTGCCAAAATGCTGAAAGACCAAACACTATACAAAATGATTCATTCACACCTAGGTGTATGTTGTTTTGGCGTGAATCCTTTACTTAATAATTTAAGGTTCCAACAAGTATGAAATCCCAAACAAAAAACATTTTTGTTGTAAATAGATGTGAATAGCTTTTCCCCTATTTTTTCCTTTTTGGATTTTAATAAAGGTGGTTTCACCTACTTATAAGATATGTAATTTGTCCCTTCATTGATGAATAACATGAGGAATAAGTTTCCACACTACTAAATCAATGTCACCAATTTTTCCCCTTGACAAATTTTTGAGCCAACAAATCTCTATGGCTAGTTTGGTATAAATAGGGGTTTTCACTTATATCTTGCAACCACTATGTCTTTGACCTTCAATTAGGGTTCTATCTTATCTAATAGAATTATACCTCCTTTAATATATTTATGGTTAAAAAAATAATATTTATAATTTCAAAATATTCTTTAAATACTATTCATACTCTCTATAATACTATCTAATTCTCATAATAGATCACCTTATTCTCACATTAATGATTGTTGTAGCAAACACAAATTTCTAGAATTTTTAACTTATTTTTGAAGTTACACAATGAATATTATGGATTTAAATGGATTATAAGTTATATATATATATATATATATATATATATATATATATATATATAAACCCATAAAATTCTCTTTATCCTTCATAATGACATTTAATGGAAAATAAACATAGTAATCATGGACTGATCATAGTGTTTACTAACTCATTTAGGCTTATTCACTTAGGTATCTATCTTGAATATGATATATTAATCAAAATTAATATTATTTATGATTATTATAGGTTTATTATATCCATGTTGACAACATATAATATTTCACATAGGTTGTGACACTCAATACAACTTATTACTTGAAAATATAGTCAAACAGGGATTTCTAGGCCTAATTATAGACCTAATGATTGAGTTTCTTAGATATATTCCTTTATTGACACTTTTATGTCATAAAATAACTTTAATATATTCATAATGAACCTTTATAAGTAATATACAAAAATTCACTTTTTTCCTATGGGAATTTTTTGACTTATGAAGAATCTATTCATCTAAAACCCTAGTTTAGGATTGACAAATTGTTATAAGGTTGACCATGAACAAAATTGGAAAAAAATACATTTTAAAGCTAGTTCATGATACTTTTTTGTGTTAAATTTAATATCCTTACATAATTTTTTTTTATAAAATTATCTTTATGTATGAATAACTTTATATGACTACAAAATTATCATTATAATTGACTGTTAGAATACTATCTGGATTGTTGCATTTATCTCAGACCTAATTCTCACTAGTATTTTATTTCATGGGCATTATTTCAATATGAAACCAATATTAAAAAAATAATATTCCTCTAAAATATCTTTATTCAATATTTCATTCAATTTGAATGTTTATATTTGAAGATATGACAACTTTTGTAATTTAAAACCCTACCTTAAGGTTTAATAGTCTTGATCAGACCCAAGAGCAATCATACTAGGTAAATTAGATTTTTATCTCTTATATTAGACTATTAGATATTTAAATTAATATTTTAACCTTTATCCTTGTTGAAATAATAACTTTTAATGCATACCAAGATTTGAAATGTATGAAAATGTACCTTTTCTTGACACTCTATTCCTTGACTAATCCACAAACTATTTCAAGATAGTGAACATAAACTCAAGAAAAAATTAGGTTGGAAAACTTGTTCATTAATATTTTGATATTTTAATTATACCTTGATATATCCTCCCTAATATACAAATAAATTTGACAATATCAAACAAAGTCTACAAATATGAAAGTAAAGCAACTATCTTGATTGCATACCCCTATTCTATACTTGATAGGGCTACAACTTCTAAAACAAGATAATAAGTAGAAATAGGGATTTAAATAATATAATAAAACATAAATATACATGATGTATAATTGATATTTTACACATGAAACTCTCTAGAGTCTTCCTTTATTCATTGTCTCAAAATCTATTACATAATAGTCTTTTTTATCTCTGCAAATGTGTGTTTTTAAATGTCCCTTTTACCCCCTCTCCCATTATATTGGATCCTTCTTACCTTATTAAGGTTATCCTTGATATATTGAAAATTATTTAACTTATTTTCACTTAATGAGTTTAGTTTTTTTGTTTTTTAGTTCCATTTTTCATGCCAATTATTCCAATATCTTCTCCTATGTTACCTAACTATTTTTTATCTTAACTTTAGTTGAGATAAAACATTATTTATGAATAAGTATGATGGATAAGACATTAAAAAACCTTATAGGACCTAAATGGACTCTTAAAAATAAAACCACAACTTTAAAATGATCCCAAAGTTAATAAAAGGTGCCAAAACCTCTAAATAAGTTTGAAAATTTGAATACTTTGTTTTGGTGGGAAAACTAAAAACATGCTCAAATGACCAAGATTTCAAAGAATGAACAAATATACACCTCCCTAAGGACCCTATAAGTACAAAAAATACTATTTAAATCTAAAATTATAATTTTTTTTTGAATTCCTCATGACCTAAACACCTTTTCACAATAAAATAAGACTCCTTACACTAACGTAAAACCTACCAAACCTAAGCATTGATCTATCACATCAAATTTACATTATATTTGATGATGCTCCTACATCATATTCCAAAAATGGGAAAATTTGATTTCCATATCAAATGAATTTTATTTTTCTCTTTTTATAATTTATTTTTACCTTACTTTGTTTAGTTATATGCCTACTCTTATCTTCACTTCTTCTTATCTATTGTTAGTATTCACTAGTTTCCTTCTTATGTGTACCTTTATTCTCTTCCTCATATCTTGTCTTTAGAAGTTTTATCAGATATTCCTTGTTATATAATATCCTTAGATATAATTATAAATCTTCAATATCTTCATATTTACTACTCTTATATTCATTCAATTCATCATTATCTGGGTTTTAGGATTCTAATAGCTCATATTCTACCCTTTTGATGTCTTCCTTATCTACTGTGAGGTCCAAATAATCTAATCCTTGAATTAATTTCCTCCATATTAGTTCTTCCTCTTTACTATTTTCTTCTATTGTTTACTTTTAGTTTTACTTTCTTCTTCATAAGGTACTATAATTTGTACCATAACTTATTCTTGGACTTTGTCTTCATCATTTTTCAAGTTAGACACATCTTCATGCTGCATCTCTATTTAATTTATTCCTCCAAATACCATTTTATGTGTTTTTCTTATTATATCTCCAAGTAATACACATTTCACTTCATCTTCTTATTCTTTTACCTTCATATCTTCTAAATTCTTAGTCAAAATGAACTCTTTTTCCTATAGCTCTAAAAGTACTTCATTAGGTGCTTTATCATTATACTTTCCTTCAATGAGTATATACAATGACCCAAATGCTTTCTTGTTCAAGTAATTATTTAATGCCTTTATCTCATGAAATTGTAAATTTGCATGAACATAATCAAAAACAAAATTATAAATAAAAATTTGAGGCCATGTTACCTTTTCAAATGCTTCTTTAATTAACATTGATCCTTCTTGTATTCTTCCTTCTCTCATTTCCTCAATGAGACATTTTTATTCTTGAGAATATTTTTCTTATTATCTTAACATCATTCCTTCTTCTAGATAAAAAATTTCTATCTTCTCATGCTTTAATGGAATTTTCATCTTCTTTTGAATACTAACACATTACTTATGCTTCTAATGGATTCTAACTATATTCACGTTGATCCATTCTTGACTTTACTACTTATATTTTATCTTACTTATAAACTTAGATTTATATACACATGTTTGAGATGGTAACATTGAAAAATTAGGTTCTTCTACACATGATTTCTTTCTATCTTTTTTTTTTCATGTTTAACTTCTATAACCCATTTTTTATGGTCCATTAGTATCTTGTTCTACTTAGCCTTTTCATTGATTGATACCTCAAATTGAGCCTCCTCTTCATCAAATTCCACCTAAAATCACACATTAAAATAAATTATTATAATCAAAATATTGATATCTTATTACCTCTCCAAGTTTTTTTTGGTTGATTTTATATCACCCTTATTAGTATTATCCAATTTCTATGTTTTTACTACTTATTTATTCTCTTTACAATTTTCTTGATTGTCTATTTAATCATATTTTTGAATATGAATACTTGTTTTTCTTGATTTTTAATTAATTCTTATAAACCTTGAATTAATCCTATCAATGTTTGATTTATCTCAGTTATTTATTTCTAAAAATCCTCTTCATTTGTCACTTCATTCTATATCTTCATTTGGTTCTTCTTTATTTATAGTCCTTCCATTTGCTTTCTACTCCTATTATTGATTTCATACCTCACCCAAATATTATATTGGTTTTTCGACATCTCCAAGTCTATTCCACCTTGGATTATTTCTTTTGGCCCTCAGTGTGATCCTTTTTATTAACTTATTAAGCCTTAACGGGTTATAAGATTGCCAACCTTCACTCTCTCAGAGTTAAAATATCCTCTTTCTATCATACCCACTTTTTTCTCAAAATAATAGACAAAACACATAAATTACCACTAATAACTACTATTTATCATGGATAAATACCCAATTCCATTAATTCACAAATAATTATGCAATAATTATAATTCATTAATAGACTAGAAGCTAATATTAGTTTAAACATGCACTCAAATATTTCCATGATATCTCATTGAATAATGACTATAATTATGACATGTAGATGGACATCAACTTCCTTCTCAATAGTTTCTTATGTTATCTTATGTTATCAGATTCCATATATCTACTTCAAGTATTTCCAATCCTAATCCTTTAGTTTATTAGATGTTACCACTAGGTAATTTCATGCATTAGTATAATCATAAAGGTATTGATGTATCATCCCCTAATGGCTAATCTCTATATGCTTTGAACCTTCTAATAACTCAAAAGGTTATCTATAGGTTCATGAGTTTTCAAGATGATTCCACATGGTAACTTATTATTCACCTATTATCCTAGAGAATTCACACTCTGTGTGGTCTACTCTAGGTTCATAAGTTGTTGGGATGATGCCACGTGATAACATCCCACTATCCCACTAGACTAGGGCTGACCATAAAATAGACCACATCAATATCCTTCCTAGGTTATTAGTATGGTGACACATGGCTTCCTATGAACCAATCATCAAAGTCACAAAATTGATGAAGGAAAAATCATAGTAATAGGCCAAATACATAAATTGGATAAGGAAAAATATTAAGGAAAAACATAGGTCTTTAGGAATTTTGTTTTCATCTTCACTCTAACCAAGCCATGACAAATTTCATGAAGGCCTCAAGTTCTTCATATTTGTTTTTCCAAATAAAGGTTTTGTCTAATCTTCACAAAAAAATCTCCTACACCCTACATTTGATGTCCTAGTCTAGGACTTTTATGAGCTTTGATTTCATGAGCATTGATTTCATTATATTTGATTAGAATGTCTAAACTATCAAAATTGGTGTTCCAAATAATTATTCTCATGAGTCATAATAATTATTCTAATGACTAATTGATGAAATCAAAAAATCTAAGTCTTTAAAACTTTTGTTCATAATACAAGTTCTGACTACTTAGACTCATACCCAACTTTTGACTAGCTTTTACCCAAATACACGAAGGAAAAATTCTTTGTAAACAAATGCTATGTGTATTAACCTTTTAGGATTTAACTAGTGTAAATCCTATTTTGTTAAGGGTTTGAGTATGATAGTAATTTGGAAGGAAAATTGGAAATAACTAATATAATTAAATTTTACCAAAATAGTAAGTGAGAAGTGAAATATTACTTATTTATAAATAAATAGGTCTTTTTGTAGATCAAGGAACTATAACAAGATAGAGAAACAACTAGACACCTTTTGTTCTATGATTTGTTATTAAAATATAATCTTAGATAGTAGTTCCAATATCAATAAAGTAGTGTCATGTCGCACTAGTGTTAAATTATGGCACTATTTTATATCTTATATGAAATTTATAGAATTTTTAGGGAAGCTATTGGATGTTTTTGGGGTCCTATACGTGGTTTTATGTCATCTAAGAGCTTGCTTGTGTCACTATTTTAACTAAATCTCTTTGAAAACCCTGATGAGTACTTATTGTCCAAAATTGGCCTAAATACAAAACTTTTTATTAAATGTACTATGAAATTAAAATATGATAATCAATTATCTTCTTGCCTTGATGTCTTTTCTCCTTATAATCATGCCTTGATGATGTAGTGTACCATCCTAGAGAGGTCTTTACAGGGTGTTGTGATGATTCAGGCTATTATTATAGTGAGTAACCTAATGGGGAATATATAGGTTTATTTTTATGTTGAATCATGTAAAATATAATTAAATAATTATATTGGAGCCTCCAATAATCCTTCAGAGATGAATTTTTTTGTTTTACCCCCTAAACCATGCATTTTCCCAAGCTTGGTGGCATAGTTGTTTCAAGGTTTGCATATGAGCAAAATGTTTAAAGGTATAAAATTTATCATGGGACATAATAATATATTAAAAAATGTTAATTAAACATTTAATAAGAGTTTTCATACATGTAAAGGTCAAATAAATAATGTTTTAGTTTTCTAGGCCTAGAGAGCTAAGAGAGGCCTAGAGTGCCAGAAGAGGCGCGAGGGGCGGGGGGGGGGTAAAATAATACATTACTTGATATTTAGGACATTAAATTTTTATTATAGTTGTATTAATGTTTTATATCCATAAAAATATCTCAATATCCTTATTTCACCCCTAGAACTCAAGAACCATCATCAAGTCCAAAATCAGTTTTAAAACCTTCTTAAACCCTCAAAGCTTGGTTTGGAGAGAAATTTCACATTTCTTAGAATTTTTATAAAAAAAATGTGGTTTGATACCTTTTGGGTCATATTTTTCCTTTATAAACCTGAGTACATAAAATTTTAGAGGTAAAAAGTGGAGAAGTGCAAGTTGGTCGAATTCAAGATTTTGGCATGCAATTGTAGACCGTTATAAAAGGCATTTTTGAGGCACTTAAAGGGTTGAATGGTAAAATATAATGGTTTTACAAGTTATATGGATAATTAAAAGTTTAAAAAATAATAATTTGGTTTTGATACCTCATAAATCTCAATATACACCTTTTTATTTCCCCCTATGTCTCAAAGTTCATAATTTTTTAGTATACTCAAGAGCGAAAAAATGAGGTTTGGGGTATCTAAAGGTACAATCAAGTTCTTAAATTTGATATAGTTTCTTATATGAGTGTTTTTATGTATATATAATCTATTTTTGTCAAATAATTAGTATAATTATCAATTATTTTACACTGTCCTATGATTATTTGTTGAGGAGAATATGGAGCTAGGGTGTGCAACAGGTCTAAATTGGTGTTTTCAAAGGATTAGTTATTTAATGACGAAAAAAATTATTTTAATAGTTTTATTATATATTAAATTTCCAAATTAAAAATTAATTAGGTCTTGATACTCCTTATATCTCAATATATAGCCTTTTATCGCTTCTTAGTTTCCTTGTTTCTCACAAACATGAGAGAGCTAGTATGGAGATCAAGAAGAAAAATGGATGTTTTGGATGAAAATAATGACTGTAAATATGCTATAAAAATAAATTAAAGTTTTTTAATCCTTTAATAAATATATTTTTATCAATTAGCCATCATTTTCACTCCTTTATCCCATTTTGCTCTCTCTTAGCCAAGGAACATTATGGTAATTTTTTAGTCCTTGATGCATGTTTTCAATTTTTTCCACATGATATTATGGATTGAGTAGGTGTATTCATAATTTTTTTTTTTAATTCAAAAATAAACATCATAAAAATTCTATGATGGTATAAATAATGGTAGATGAGGGTTATAAAAAAAAATCAAATTCTAATATCTCTATTAATGGAGTATTTGCTTAAAACTAGGTCTTAAAGTGAGACTTGCAGGGGTCAAATGTGAAATTAATGGGATTGAAAAAGTGATAAAGAGTTTTAATTATAATATAATAATTATTATAATATATTTAAAATATACCAAGAGACTCTTAGAGGGCTCAAACTAGCAAAAGACTCCTTGAGATACACCTAGGACTAAAGGGTGCCAAACCTTATTAGGCTATTTCAAGGAGATTCATACTGATCCAAGGGTTTGTAATGGTAAAAAAAGAAGTTTATACCACAAAAAAAAGAGTATTAAGAAGTCAAAAATTACATGGAAGACCTCAAACATGTAGAGAGACCCCAAAGCTAATGCATGCCTTGAGAAGGCTAGTGATGGATTAACAAGTGACTAATCAAGTTTTGATCTTTTTCAGGTGTTACAAATAATTTTTCATAAATTTAAAAAAATTAATTAAATGTTAAAACAATCCAATGATCTCCTAAAATCCATTTTATTTCAATTTGTTTTGGCCTCTTTTTCACTCTCTCGGCCAAGTGCAGTCTTCGAGCTCGAAGGTCAAGTTATTCTTATTTGGCATGTGTCATATAGGTTTCATGGGGGATAGAGGAGTTATTAAAGGTTGGGGTAATTTTTTATACCTAAATTCAATTCATTAATATATTGATGAAGATCTATGGTTTTATTATAAATCATTAAGAAGATTGCCCACACTCAAACCTTCAAATTGTCTTTTTTGCCATCAAGAATCCAAATTGTTTTGAATGTTTCTCACATGTGGGAAAGATTTAGGACCTAAAATTTGTATGATATATTAGGGTCTGAGTTTAATACATAAATTTATCTATATTTTACCTATTTTAACCTCAAAATTTGATAACCATCATCAAAGTTAATTTTAGGTTTTAGCTTTCCTATCACTTTTAAAATACCAGTTTTACCCAAAACCTCTTGAAACCTCCTAAATTTCCCTCCAATGGTCCTTAAAAACATATTAAAACATGAATACAATAACTTAGTTACATTTTGGAAAAAATTTGGAATATAATTTTGGCATGTGTCAGCTATGTTGAAGCCCAAAATGGCTAAAATTATAAGTTTTGAAAGTCATGAAGAACATAGTTGATCTCTATTAATGGTCAAAAAATCATCATATGGAATTTAAAATACCTTGGAAGGTCATAATAAATCTTTTAGGGGCACTGACAATCTTAAGGGTGAAGACTTTCATGGTGGCCTAGTATCTCAATGGGTCTCTAATGGTCAAGGTGCAGTTTTAAAGGGATAATTGCATGTGCCATGGTGTTCCATTTATATTTGTAGGAATAAAAAAGTATTTTTTTCAAAATGAAAATAAAATAAAATTTAATTTATGGTATTCTAAGAATTTGAAATAACCCTCAAGGTTAGTCAAACATCAAATGCCAAAATAACTAACCATGTGCCAAGGAACTTATAAAAGTACAAGTGAAATGTGATATAGAAGTGCAAGTGGAAGATTTTTGGAGGTTGGGGAGAGGAAATTGGAGAATAAAATTAGTCTTATATAACTTTGATGACTTTTTTCAAAGATAGTGGAGAGTGACATCATCATTCTCAAAGTTTTTCATCTTCTAATGCCTTTTTTAGGCCAATGTGAAGGCTTGAAGACCCTTTTGACCTTAAGAGCGTTAATTGGATGAGAGAATATTTATGCCTAATTGATATGAATTTTGAAAATTATTTGGAAAGGTGGTGGATTGATATTTATTAAATTCTGAGAGCTTCTTGCTCCTCTCTTCTCTTCTTTCTTCTATTTAAGAGACTTGTTCTCTTTATTGTAATCATGCTCCTCATTTTGGTATGGTGTATCCCTACCCATTTTTTTAAGAATAGCCTATTTAAGAAATAAAAAAACTTATTTTGCTTACCTCTTTGCTTGTAACTAGTGATATAGTCAATTTTTACATGATTACTTTATGGAAGGGTGTCTATCTTTGGTAATTGTCCATATTTCATGCCTTTTCTCAGGTTTTCTAACATTGTTGTAGGTTCTAAAACTTCTGATTTTGGTCATTAGTGAAGGTATTTTGTTATTTTAATACTCATATCATACTTCATCTCTTACATAATGGGCTCATCTTAGAATTATTAATTCAGAAATGACATGTTTGAGAAGTTGTGTGAGTGAGGGTTATCTTTGAGCTTCCTTAGTATTAGTTTCATTCAAATTGGAGTGCAATTAAGTTTAGAGCATCACATTATTTATGTTTTTCAGTCATATTATTAACCCATCTATCTTTTTTTCTAAGTAGAACTAGTAGTTTAGGTGATCCATCAAGAGTAACCAACCTTCTCTAGAGGTTCAAAACCCCATCACAGGATACCCACACCACTGGGGTTGTTCCCATTTTGTATCTAGGAGTGAGAGATCTTGAAAAAATATCCCATAAGGGTGAAATAATAATGATACAATAGTACCTCCACACATGAAACAACTGAATCAAATGCAAAAAGGAAGATAAAAACTAAGTTGTTAGATGTTACTATTGTTGACCAAATTTGATCTTACAAGTCAAATTGGGATATTTATAGGTAAAAAATTTATTTGTATATGTTTTAAGGGTATAATTTTTTTGTCATGTGGTGTATTATAAGTTATTTTATGACATTTAATGATATATTAGCCTTGGTCTTAGTCATATTAATCCTTTTTATCATTTAGAGTCGTTTAGGAGCCTTTTAAGGGTGATAAGTGAAACTAGAATGGTTTTAAAGGTGTAAAAGTGTCATAAGTTCTTATAAAACATAAAATAAGTTAGATTCCCTATTATTAATGTTGATCTTATCTAAAACTTATAGGTTATCTAACTAAATATCAATAAATCAAAGAAAAAAGGAGTTTGGCACTTGTATAGCCCATAGGGGAATGTGACACATGGGAGAAGGTCATTAAACATATATTTAGCATACCCAAGATCAATTAACAATTTTAAATTATATAAAAGTTCCAAATTTGAGATAAAACTATTATGCTCCTTTCTCACCCTTTTAGATATGCAAAAATGTTCAACAAGTTTATGTTTGGTACGGTCAATCAGGGAGGTTTCAGACCAAATTAATTTAGGGGGTGAAATTAAACTTAGAGTGGTTCCTTTTCATAAAAACATTAAAATATTAGTCAGATGATATTTATGAATCATCTCTAACAAGTTGACTATGTTTTTATGCTCACTATTTCATGTATAATATAGGTTTTTATTTTGTTTGGATGTTTCCATATAGTAAAAACTATTATAATTGACTCCAAAGGATGTTTATATCCTTATCTCATTATTTTATTATTGTTTAAATGTGTTTTGATATGCAAATCATCTAAGGTTTCAAGGTGTAATAGGTAGGTTTCCACCATTTTCAAGAGATTCATGATTTGATGATGACTTCATTAATTTTTGATAGGTTCATCCTCATGCTTATGATGTCTTCTTGGTCCCATTTTCCATTCAATATATTTATCCAATAAATCTCCAAGAGAGTGTAGTCATAGAGTGCCATACAGTCAATTACCATAAGACTGTCATACACAGTCAACCAGGTGAGCTATATAAAGCCCTAAGCCACATC